>JAVJIF010031304.1:0-82936 GCA_038442645.1 Agave tequilana | reverse complement strand
CTCTCCTCAACACTGGTCCCTGCTGCCTCTGTCCAACCGGCCCTGGTAGTGTCCTCTGCACATGTTGCCCCTGAGGTGCCGGCAAGGTCTGGGTAGCAAACCCTACCCTCCTGTGTGGACAGGTTTCCACTGCATGGTCTCGAGCTCCACACACAAACACCATCCTTTGCCCTCCGGCAATTTTTGCAGGGTGTGTCCTGGCTTCTGGCAGAAGTTGCAAACAAGACCTGGTCGAGCCGTCTGATATGGAACTGCTCTGAACGGCTGTCTGGCCTGGATCTTCGCTGCCCTGGATGGTCCTCCTCTGCCCACCGGCACAAACGGCCTCTTCATGGCCTGGTTCTCCTGCTTCCTCTGCAACACCCGCTCTACCTCTCGAGCGGCGGTAAAACCTCAGAGTAGGTCTTCATCGGCTGAGACATCAAGAAGGCCTGTAGGTCCACTGCAGGCCCTGCAGAAACCTGCTTGCCCTCTTCTCTTCATCTGTCACCATATAAGAGCAAAGCGACTCAGCCTGAGAAACTCTGCAGCATACTCATCTACAATCCATCCCCCTGCTTGCAGCCTGATGAACTGCTCCTCCATGTCCTTCTGAGCAGTGGCGGGGAGAAACGACTGTAGAAGCTCTTGGAGAAAGTATCCCAGGAGATAGGCTTCTTCAGTCTGGCCTCCTCGGCCAACCACCAAGTCCGGGCGATGTCTTTCAGCTGGATCTTTGCTACCTCCACTGGCTCTCCTTGGCACCCGGGCGGCGTTCAGCAAATCAGTGGTGTCCACCAACCACTGTTCAGCCTCCAGAGGTCTCTCGACTCCCGTGAATACGGCTGTTGCAGCCGCCGGAAATCAGACACGTTCCCAGGCTTCTGCTCCTTCGGAGCTGCCAACTCCTGCCTGAGGAGCTCGGTCTGTTCACGCTGATTCTCCATCTGCTGCTGCTGGGTTCCCAGCATAGTCTGGATGATCCTCAGGACATCAGCACCCTCTCCTCCGACGGGTCCATTCGGGACTGCCCGACATTGTTGCGACCCGAACGTCTCTCCATACCGAAAGGGATAAGATCTGGAATTGGAAACAAGGGAAAGGAGTTTAGGATACGAAGGAATGAATCAAGGACGAAGTTGAGAAGGACTATATAACTTTGTACATTGTAGTTGGCATTCGCAAATCACTAGAATTTGCCACTTGGTTGTACTTTTAGGTTTGAGAGCCTAGGCTCTGATACCAACCTGTAACGCCCCGATCCCAATGATACGGGGACGTCACTGCGACGCATATACGTGGGTCAATGGTGCACCCACGTACATACGCTAAGCATAAGTACAACAAGTATCAGAGTATAACACACAGCGTGATATAATCATATGCCAACATACAAAATAGAAGTACAGAGTTATACAAGTTATGATATACAAAATCACTATACAAGTGTCCATTATCACAACCCAAGTCCAAAAGAACGATGTACAATCCAAAAATACAAAAGTGCTCACGCAAGGATGGAGATCCGTGAGCCAAAAAGAAGGGTCGGGCACGGTGGGACTAGAGCTGGTCAGACTGCTCTCCAAGATAGGCCAAGTCCTCAGCGGAAGGCTCCACTTCGTTCCAGCCTCTAAATCTGAATATGCAAATCCAAAGGGTCAAGACATAATAATAACAAGTAAAAGGTAGTCAAGTGACAAGGATCATGAATAGAGACAATAACATAGTAATAGCTAGCAATGAATAACCAGATATGTAAGCTAAATAAGATAAAGGTGTATGAAATAAAACTACAATGAATGTCTTATTATTATTACTTGTCTTACTGTGATATCTAGCTATGTGACCCAGCGTCCCAGAGCACATAGATCCATATCCCAGTACGACAAGGTTGTTATTGGAAACAGCGGTTGTATCGACGAACTATGTTTACAGTGTGTCCCGTGCATGCCCGGGACCACGGCCCAGTATTGTTCCGTTGCTTGAAGACGGAACCTGCCGCTAGGCTAACAGGAAAGTCATGACATGTAAACAGGAAAGGGAGGAAGCACTCCCCTCGGTCCCCTGGAGTACCGCAGGTAAGACCGGAAAATATAGTGCACATCCTAATACCACTGTAAACACGAACACATATCGATATCCGCATATTTCCCCCGACCCATGTATAAGTTGGTGAATTTTATGAAATAGTCGTATATATCATGCTTGGTGTTTTAGGGATAGCATGAAGGATTGGTGATACTTCACATTTTAACATGTTATGGACTAATAATAAGTACATGAGTCATGGAGCAATATAAGCTTAGCAATATGTAACAACATGGCATGAGACATAGTATAGTAAGGTACATCAGGTAGCAAGTCATGCAGTACAGGTATGATGTCTAGAACAAGTCTAATACAGTATACATGTATCGAGGTAAAATCAGAAATTAAAAAGAAAAGGAGTCTGAATCTGTCCCAGAAATTTGGCCTGGCGGTCGACCTCCGGTCGACTGCCGGTCGACTGGGAAATGAACTGGCGGTCGAGTCCCGGTCGACTGCCGGTCGACCGTACCGAGTGCGAGAGCTCCAGGTTTTGGCCGGTCGACTTCCAGTCGACTGGTCCAAGGCAATTTGTGAAGCCGGTCGAGTCAGCGGTCGACTTCCAGTCGACTGCCAGCTCAATGTCGTGCCTGCTGTGCACATCGGCAGAGTCCCGGTCGACTGCCGGTCGACCGGTCCTCTGGAAATTTCTGCTGTTAGAGCAGAAAATCAGGATTCTGTTGGGGTTCGTTTGGGCAGTCTAAAAATTTGGATTTTTATAGAATGGGGTGACCTGATCTACCCACCTGAACACAAAATAAGCTGGGCTAGTCTTGGTAAGCAAGCATATTACATGAAAGGGTTGGATTTGGGCTTTGGTGACCTAAAAATAGGATTTTTACTTAACAAGTGTCCTAGAATTTCTATTACAATTATAATAGTAGATATCTAGGTCTTGGTGAGAATGTACTCACCTAGATGGGCTTGATGGAAGCTTGAGGGGGATCCCAAGTTGGAGATGGTAGCCTCACTCCAAAAATTGCTACTTGGGATGGGGAATGAGCTCCTAGAGTTGCCTTGAGCTTGGAGGTTGAAGATGAGTTCCTTGATGAAACCCTAGTTGAATCCTTGTAGATCTTGAGGTGGAGATGAAGGATTGAGGAGCCCTAGAGCTAGGGTTTGAGCTTGAGGATGAAGATGAGGATTTTCTCTCTAGGTGATGAAATGAGAAGAAAAGGGGGATCTTGCAAATGAAATGAATATATAGTTTAGGAATTTTGTAAAGGAGTTGGGATTATAATGGAAGTGGAGGGCTTTCTTGCAAATGTGTGTGGGTGAGGTGACCCCTCTCTTGCCACTTGGCCGGCTGTGGGTGAGAGAGAGAGTGAGTGGGGGTAGGTGAGGGTGAGTGGGAATGAGGTGGCAAGATGAGGTGGAAATGTATTTTGCAATTTTTGGAAAAAAATGCCCAAAATCCAAGTATTTTGGATTGGTCTGGAAATTTTACCAAAATCAAGAAAAATATTTGAAGACCAATGGTGAAATTCGTTTGAAGAAATACTGTGTAGATTTTTAATTAAAAATCCCGGAATCAGTTATTTACCGACTCCGAAGGAATTTTCATAAATTTATAAAAATCTCAGAAAAAGAGTATAAGTAGGAAATATGATTCTAAGCAATAAAGCCTAAAGGACTTTCTAGAAATTCCTAACAGTTTGGAAGATAAAAATTCGGAAATCGGTCAGTGATACTGGCCGACACCGGTTTTGAAGAAATTCATTTTAATTTCAGAAAATTTCAGAAAATCACATAAATCTAAAATATTGGAAAATGAAATTTGAAATTAAAATTGGTCAAATACGGAAGGTAAATCGGAAGATACGGTCAAAGGACAGAATACGTAACTAGGCACGTATTCCGGGAAAGGGGTATTACAGGGAGCTAGAGATAGACTAGAGAGAAAACTGAGAGAGAGAAAGAGAATTAGTAGAGAGAGGGAGAGAAATTGTAGAGAGAGGAGAGACAGTAGAGAGAGGAAGAGAGAGAACAAAAAAGGGGGGTTGTTGCCCCCTCTCAACTGCCCACGGCCAGGCCAGGAGGCTTGACCGTGGCTTACCAGGGCAGGCGCCGGTGGCCCTTTGGTGGCCGCCGCCAGAGGTGGCCGTGCCGGCCACCCCAAAGAGAGAAGAGAGATACCCAAGGGAGAGGGAGAAGAGAGAGAGAGCACAGGGGGGCTGTTGCCCCCTGCTCACGCACAGCACCCCCCTCTGGGGGCACACGGCCTGGCCACCGGCCAGGCCACGCCCGATGATGGCGCCAGCATGGTAGCAGCCACCGGCAGGCAGGGGTGGCGCCGGCCACCCCAAAGAGAGAGGGAGAGGAGAGGGAAAAAGAGGGAAAGAAAAAGAAAAGGAAAAGAAAAGGAAAGAAGAAAAAGAGAAGAAGAAAAAGAAAGGAAAGGAGAAGAGGGGCTCGCCGGAGTTAGGAGGGGGTGTCGATGGTGGTGGTCGTGGTCGTGTCTTGGGGAAGAAGAGAAAGAGGAGGGAGAAATTGAAGGGTAGAGAAGAAAGAGGAGGAGATGGAGAGAGAGAATTTAGAGAGAGATTAGAGGTTAAAGGGAGAGAGGGAGAGAATTTGAGGGAAGAAGGGGAGGAGGAGGCAGTCGTTGGTGCCAGTGGAAGGAGAAGAAAGAAGGGAAGAAAGAGAAAGAGAAAGAAAAAGGAAAAAAAAGAAAAGGAAAATGAAAAGGAAAATGAAAAGAAAAAAGAAAAATGAGAAGATATTTTGGATGGTTGTGTGGTTGAGGAATTTTGGGGAAAAAGAAAAAGAAAATAGAGGGAAGGGAGTGGATGGAAAATGGGGAAGGAAAGAAAAGAAAGAAAAGAAAAATATGTAGATGATATTCCGGATCTGGGAAAATCTCAAAAATACCGAAAATGCTAGAAAATTGGACTGATCCAGAAAGGTCTCAAAAATTTTTTAAAATAGTAAATATTATTTTAAGATACATAGTGAAATCGGTTTTCATAAATAAAATCACGTTTTCAAATTAAAATTCTTGAAGTCAACGTCAATACCGATGTATATCGGTTGGCCGGATTTTGATAAATTCTAAAAATTCCCAGAAAACGTCTGAAAGAAGAAAATATGATTGTAAGAAGCAATGTGAAAGCAAATTTTAGAAATTCAATTTCGATTGTAAACTAAAAATCTTAGAATCAACCAGCGATACTGGCCGACACCAATTCCGTAGAATTTTGATAAATTCAGAAAATTCTTAGAAAAAGTATTTAGATAGAAATGTGATTTTAAAAATAATGTAAAAAGCCATTTCTAGTAATTTCACTCTGTTTGTAAATTAATAATCTGAGAATCGGTCAACTGCATTGGTCGACACCGGTTTTGAAGATTTTCAGTTTAATTCAGAAAAATTTCAGAAAATCATAAAAAATCTAAATATTGGAAAACAATGTTTAAAAGTAAAATCGATCAAATCTGAATATCAAATCTGAATAGTAGAAAGATTAAATCGAGCAATACCGTAGGATCAGGTCCCTGGTTCAGACTAGGACTGACTCCGAGACGAATCTAGATTTAAGGCAAAACGATCATATAAATAATTCATAATACAAAATAAATACAGGAAGTAAATCGAAAAATACGATCGAAAAATCTGAATACGTAACTAAGTACGTATTCTGGGAGCGGGGTGTTACATTCCGCCACCTTACAAAAATTGCGTCCTCGCAATTTCGATAAGGGGTAAAATGAACACAAAGAGGACATGGACCGGAATTATACCAATTAAGATTGAATTACTGCAGGTAGGGCTCTCAAGTCGACTGAACAATAATCAGAATATAGACATCTTCTGCACTTCTTACAGTATAAATCTTCGAATGATGCTAAATAATATTAACCTGATAACACAGCTTCACAATAGAATTTTCACTGTAGTGCATACTTAATAACTCTCCTAGAATACGTCAGAATACCAAAGATAAAGGAAACCCTGATAATACTTAGCATAATAAAGAAGACCGATAATTAAGAATTCCCAATACTTGGCGTCGATTACTCTGAAGATATAGCCAAAAATATAGAATACCCGTAGAGAATCCTGACTACTGACTTCTGAAAGATACCCCGATTGCAGATCCATTTTGAGAATACCCAAACTCCCAAACTTCATAGAGTTGGTCGAAGAGATCATATAATAGCTTCATTCTGAACAGCCGTTACCTCCTTAGCCTATTCATATCTTAAGTTGGTATAAAGGCTTCGAAAAATCAAAACATTGGAAGATGGAAAGGATTAGGGATTAAAAGAAGGATGATCAAGAAAATAGAAGTTGGACTGTATAACAAGGACTCATGCATTCCAGTTGCAAATTTCTTTATCATTAATTTGTCATCTGGACGTACTAAGGAAGTAAGAACCTAGGCTCTGATACCATCCTGTAACGCCCCGATCCCACGGGTACGGAGACGTTACCGCGACGTATATACATAGGTCAGAAATACCCTCGCGTATATACGCTAAGCATCAGTACAAGCAAGAATCAGAGTACGGAAGCACGTGGTGCATTATACATTCCAACATACGGGTACATTACAAAGTTATCACCAGATGTGACAAATATTATAAGAATATTACATCACCAATAGGCGCAAATACGAGAATACAAAGAGATGTACAAGTATGAATAGTACAAAAGGAGGCTCAGAGTCATCACAGAAAAACTCTAGAGCCGAGCAGGGGGGCCTGGAAGGATGGGGATCTGGATGGTCTGCCGATGATCTACGCTACCGCTGCGCTTCATAGGTCAGCAACTGGGAGAATCCACAAGCTCCAAGCTCCGAAACCTAGACATGAGAATCCAGGGGAGTCAGAACTCCCAGGCGAATGGTGATGCGAATGCCAGATGGCGTGCAAAGATAAGCACACGTGTATCGATAAAACAGAATAATAATCATACATTGAAAACCGTGTCGTGAGCATAAGCATGCAGGAGCAAGTAGATATATAATAAGTGATATCAAGTAGGAAATACTCATGATAATAAGATAAGAACAGGAGACTAGTGGAATAGAATACGAGTGATAAAGCAGGGTATGAGCAACTAATATGATAATAATCATAAAATCGAAAATCTGATGTAAAACCCGACAGAAGCAAACTCGACAAAGCATACAACGGATCCATAGTTGACATCTTTTATTATTATTATTACTCATCTTACCTAGATGTCTATATATGTGGACTAGCGTCCCAACACACATATATCCACATCTGAGTAAAGCAAGGTTGTTATTGAAAACCAACGGGGTATCAACGAATAATATTTACAGTGGGTCCCGTGCATACCCGGGACCACGGCCCAGGATGTTCCGTTGCTGGAGAACGGAACCTATCGCAAGGCAATCAGGAGAGACTTATAGAATGCCCTTTATCAAGATGGTACCAGGAAGGAGGGAGCCAGCACTCCCCTCAATCACCTGGAGGCCCATAGGTCAGACCGAAAGTTTTAGTTGCACAACATATCTAGTACCACTGTAAACACGAACATATATTGATAGCCGCAAGTTTCCCCCGACCCGACGTAAGTTGTCTCATTTTATGATTTATTAGATAATTATCAGATTCCGGGAATGAGCAAGAACAAGCCAGGAATGTCAAGAGTACAAGTATATCAGGAGTACGGTTTGTACTATAATGTATCAAGATGTAAACATGATGTCAGGTCATTATTCCCATTATCTTGATAATTATAAGAGTCAAGTATATCATGCAGGGTATCAAGTGATAGCATGACAAGAGGGTGATATTAGGCAGGTGACAAGTCATGTCATAACAGGGAGCAATTATCAAGTAGTAGCATGTCGGATGTCAAGTGATAACACATCAGTTGTCAAGTGATACAGACAGGTGTTAGATATTAGCATGCAATTGACAGGTATTAAGTAATAGATGTCAACTGTTAACATATTAAGTATGCACATGACATGTGATAGAATAATAGCTGAGCACAATCAAGCGGAGCTGAGCAAGCTGGAGGTATGGATAGCAAACAATGTTTAACACTGGAGCGCTTGGTGAGGTTACCGGGACGACTAGGCTTAAAGTGCGAGTAGAAAATCCGGCAACATCTCGCCTAGACGAATCTAGTGATAAAGCGCTGAGAGCTAAGCATGCCTACCAGGCGGAGCTGAAAGACTTAACGGTCAGAGCGCTTCTCTTTCGAGGTAGTGGGCGAGAGTCCAGAGGCTAAAGTACGCTCGGGGTTTAAGCGCACTCTCGGTAGCTACCACGAAACCCGTAAGGGTACAGGCATACAACTAATTGGATAGCTAGACGGGAGTGAGTAGAAACCCAGAGTTGGTACAGAAGCACCTGCGATGTTAGTACCACGCAAGCATGTTATATCATGATAATAGCGAATCTACCGTCGAGTAGTGAAGCCCGAAGGCTGAGTTGAGAGCCCGAAAGCTGAAGGGCCTGGAGGCCAACTATGAAGCCCGGAGGCTAAAGGGCCGGTAAGCCAAGTATGAAACCCGAAGACAAATGACCACGAAGGGTCGGCCACGCATAGTATAAGGTACATCACAGGCATGGTATATGTGCAAGAATTAAACTACCCTGATACAAGCAGTCATCTCAAGCATATACATGTCCAATCATTGGCACTCGGCCACATACAAACACAGGGACACAACCCAATATAAATACATTTAAATACAAAATAAATACACATCAACCCGATGAAGCAAGGAAAATCAAATGGTGGCGAGGACACTCGCCTAAATCTCCGGAAAAGCCGAAAACTCCGAATCTTGGGAACTCGCGCACGCGCCATAAAACATAATAAAATATATATATATAATTAGAGAGAAAGGGAAGAGGAGAGAGAAGAGAGAGTCTAGAGAGACAAAAACTTAGAGAGAGAAAGAGAGATTTTTAGAGAGAAAATCTAGAGAGAAAGAGGGAGTTAGAGAGAGACTAAAGAGAGAAACTGAGGAGAGAGAAAGAGAATTAGTAGAGAGAGGGAGAGAAATTATAGAAAGAGGAGAGAGAGTAGAGAGAGAACAAAAAAGGGGCAGCCCCCCTCTCAAAGCCGGGGGTGGCCGCGCCGGCCACCCCAAAGAGAGAAGAGAGAGATCCAAGGGAGAGGGAGAAGAGAGAGAGAGAGAGAGAGCACAGGGGCTGTTGCCCCTGCTCAGGCACAGCGCCCCCCTCTAGGGGCGCACGGCCTGGCCGCCGGCCAGGCTACGCCCGGTGGCGGCGCCGGCGTGGCGTCGGCCACCGGCGAGCAGGGGTGGCGCCAGCCACCCCAGATAGAGGGAGAGGAGAGGGAAAAAGAAGGAAAGAAAAAGAAAAAGAAAAGGAAAAGAAAAGAAAAGAAGAAAAGAGAAAGAGAAAAAGAAAAAGAAAGGAAAGGAGAAGAGGGGCTCGCCGGAGTTAAGAGGGAGCGTCGATGGTGGTGGTCGTGGCCGTGTCTTGGGGAAGGAAGAGGGAGAGAGGTGGGAGAAATTGAAGGGTAAAGAAGAAAGAGGAGGAGATGGAGAGAGAGAATTTAGAGAGAGATTAGAGGTTAAAGGGAGAGAGGGAGTGAATTTGAGGGAAGAAAGGGAGGAGGAGGCAGTCGTTGGCGCCAGTGGAAGGAGAAGAAAGAAGGGAAGAAAGAGAAAGAGAAAGAGAAAGAGAAAGAGAAAGAGAAAGAGAAAATGAAAATGAAAAGGAAAAGGAAAATAAAATAAAAAGAAAAAGGAAAAGATATTTTGGAGGGTTGTGTGGTGGAGGAATTTTGGGGAAAAAGAAAAAGAAAAATAGAGGAAAAAGGAGTGGATGGGAAAAATGGGGAAGGAAAGAAAAGAAAAATATGTAGATGATATTCCGGATCTGGGAAAATCCCAAAAATACCGAAAATGCTGAAAAATTGGACTGATCCAGAAAGGTCTCAAAAAATTCTTAAAAATAGTAAATATTATTTTAAGATACATAGTGAAATTGGTTTTCATAAATAAAATCACGTTTTCAAATTAAAAATCTTGAAGTCAACCGTCGATATCGGTCTATACCGGGTCGGCCGGATTTTGATAAATTCTCAAAATTTTTAGAAAATACCTGAAAGAAGAAAATATTATTCTAAGAAGAAATGTGAAAGTGAAATTTAGAAATTCAATTTCAATTATAAACTAAAAATCTTGGAATCAACCAACGACACTGGCCAACACCAATTCCGATAGAATTTGATAAATTCAGAAAATTCTTAGAAAAAATATTTAGATAGAAAATGTGATTTTAATAAATAATTTAAAAAGACATTTCTAGTAATTTCATTCCATTTATAAATTAAAAATTTGGGAATCGGTCAGCTGCATTGGTCGACACCGGTTTTGAAGATTTTCAGTTTAATTCAGGAAAATTTCAGAAAATCATAGAAAATCTAAATTATTGAAAAACAATGTTTGAAACTGAAATCGATCAAATCTGAATAGCAAAAATACAAAAAATAATACCCTAGGATCGGGTCCCTGGTTTAGACTAGAGCTGACTCCGAGTTCACGAATCTAAATTTAAGGAAAAACGATCATATAAATAATTCATAATACAAAATAAATACAAAGTAAATTGAAAAATATGATCGAAAATCTGAATACGCAACTAAGTACGTATTCCGGGAGTGGGGTGTTACAATGTACCTCCATCGTGTCCCCGATATGGTCCTTGAAGACCTTGTTTACCATCCACTGGAAGGTGGCCCCTGCGTTCTTGAGTCCAAAGGGCTTCACCTTGTAGCAGTAAATTCTCTAACTTGTTGTGAAGGCTGTCTTATCTTCATCTGATGGGTCCATCCTGATCTGATTATAGCTAGAGTAATCGTCCATGAAGCTAAGGAGCTCGTGTCCCGCTGTAACTTTCACTAGTTGATCGATCTTTGAAGGGGATAATTGTCTTTTGGACAAGATTCATTGAGATTCGTAAAGTCAATATAGATCCCATTTCCCATTCTTTTTCTTCACGAGGACGGGATTAGAGAGGCAGTCGAGGTAGAATGTTTCTCGAATGAAGCCAGCCTAGAGTAGGCAATCGACCTCGTCACTGATGGCGCGACTCCTTTCCTCATTCATTCTCCTAAGCTTCTACTTTACTGGTTTAGTGTCTGCTCGTATGGAGAGCTTGTGACAGATAACTTCGGGGCCAATCCCCAATATGTCAGCGAGAGACTATGCGAATACATCTGTATTCTCCGATAAGAGTTGTTTGAACAGTACATTCTCCCGTGGGTGCATGTTTTATTAGCACTTAGATTTTGATGATAACATTTGTAATGCAATTGCATTGGAGCTCTATCTCAAAAGCTTATGTGAGTTTTAAGTGCTGAAAACTACTCAAGGATATTTGGCTATTTTGTGTATTTTATATAGAATGTTAAAAGCTTTGAAACACACACACACTTTAGTCATATAGTCGACTTATCTCCATGTGTAGTCGACTTATATAACTCATAGTCGACTTGACCTTTTTTGTAGTCGACTAAAGTCCTATCTAGAAAAGATATCAACTTTCTGTTTCTTGACTGTTAGAAGCTATAGTCGACTTACCTTCTTTACTAGTCGACTAATCTATATTATAGTCGACTAATTATTTCTGCTGGTCAACTAATAGTAGTTTCCAGAGACTTACATATCTATATCAGTCTTGATGTAGTCCACTTGCTTTCTTGACTAGTCGACTAACCCAGGCAAATCTTGTTTCCCTAGTCGACTAACCTCCATCCCCTAGTCGACTTATAACAGTTTCTAACTGTTATATAGTTATTGAAATCTGGTATTTTATCTAACGTTCTGATATTAAAATTTGCCTTGATAACTGCCCTAACTGACCATAGATTTCACCTATAAATAGGAATGTTGTCCTAGGCTAAATACACCAATTCATATCACAGTTTTCTGTCCAAACTTTGTTGAAATATTCTATTTTTCAGAAAACTAATTTCACTTTCTTATTTTCTATTGATTTGCAAAGGGGGAAAACTTACAAAAAAAAAGGGTTGAGGAGTTAAATTACAAGTATTCTTAAAAAGATTATAAGTAGATCTCCTCAGAGATTCTGGAGAAGTGTGCCGATAAGAGTCTGGTCAGCGCGTGACCACTTTGTCCCTTTGATGATGCGAGCGATGAGATTCCCTTCTTGCCTGGTTTGGGGAATCAGAGAACAGAGGGTTGGTTGAACCCTCTTGTTACTTCTCAAAACCGCCTTCGCTTAGGAATTCCTTCTTGCCTGGTTCCGAAGATTCCTTGAGAAGAAGGTATTAGGGTATCAGCACCCTGATTAGAGAAGCAATTCTCTAAAAGTCTCTGATGCGTCATGAAGAAGTCTCCACCTGTGGAGTCCTCTCTCTTGCGCGTCTGTCGCATGTGTTCTCTCCTTGTGCCCCTGGTGGGCTATTTATAGGTAGAGCAGGGATATAATTGTCCCTTAAAAATATGAAAACAGATTGAAACAAATCTGTTTAAATCTGGAAAGTAGCCTTGCTGCGAGGCTAGGATCAGCTTCTGCGAAGCTAGAAATAGCAGGTTGGTTGATTTTCTTGATCTGTTTTGATCCTTTCCATATAATTGGAAGATTTTCCCTGATCCTCTTACTCGTTTTAGGAGAGTCAAGAGATTATGGCAATCAACTGCCAAATTTGATCTTAGATTTGATCTTAATTGAATTTGATCTCAGTCCTGATTAGATTTGATCTCATCTGGAGATTCAATTAGTCAAAGGTTGACCATAGCAGACCCGCAGCGGCGCACCCGCGTCGAGCTCACAGTGGAGCTGGAAGAAACATCTGGCGAAGTTAGAAGACAGCTCTTCAGCGGAGCTAGATAACGTCTGTGGAGAAGCTACCGAACATTCTTCTACTTCAAGCGAAGCTAACTCTCTGTGGAGTTAACTGAGCACTGCAGGCGAAGCTATAAGTCAGCTCCATGGCGGAGCTGTGAATGGCTTCAAGGCGAAGTTGGATAATCTTAGCCTCTCAGGTGAGGCTATCTTTTTGGGCTCATGTGATGCTAAGTGCTAGCATCTTAGACCTGCTGAGGTCTGTTTAGAGACAATCCGGGCTCATTGTTTGTAGTAGAGTCCAAGTTGCTTCCTTATTCCTCGGAGATGGGTGAAAACTAGTCGTCAGCTTATCTGTCACTTGTCTTTTGTAAATGTCAACAAGTTTAGACATTGTTCAGGCCAGTAAGAATTTTGTCTTTTTAAAGTGTCAACAAGACCCCCTTTAAAGTTTCTGAAAGTCTGCAATGGCTCAGACTTCAAATACTTGGAATTGCTTTGATCGGTGGTATGTGAAGTACGAACGTCGCCATGCCACTTGGATTCAACTTCGCTTTAATCCTGCTTTGGGATAGATTCGCCAAAGAATCATATAGATTCGCGACTCTGAGTAGCTTCGCGTCTGGGTGGCTCTGCATCTGAAATAAGTTCGCTCCGGAACATCTTCTCTTTCTCGAGGCCAACTGCTTTGGGCAAGTCACGAGATGACTTCTCTTGCATTAATAGAGGGAGATCATTCCCTTGTGCGTTTTCGAGGGAGAATATCCCCTCCTCGCACAGTTCCAAGGGAAACTGTTCCCTTTTTCAAGGTTCAATAAATGCCTTTATGAAGGAGATTATTTCTTCCTTTGTACGGTTCCAAGGAAAACCGTTCCTTTTTTCAAGGCTCAATAAATGCCTTAAACGCGCTCACGCTTTCATGCTTAAAGTGGGAGCGCTCAGGCCATGAGGCCTATAAATAGGACACCTCAGATCCTCCGAAGAGAAGTGGTCTGCTCTTCTCTTCTCTTGGTTATTGGAAAGAGATACTCAGATCTCTGAACTAGTGGGGATGCCCACTCTGGTTATTACCCGGCCAAGGACCGGTAAGTCTCGATCATCCTGAGACTTTACCAATAAACTTTAGGAAGTTCATCTCCCTTAACTCAGCTTTAACGGCTGCCTTAGGGATTGATTTCCCTTGTTCTTTATTTTGCAATTGATTGATCTGCAGAGAAGGGTTTCAGCGCAGCCTCCCGGCCAAGCTATATGTGTATTAAGTCCGCCACATAGGCAAGAATTGGGACTTAGTCTCTTCAAAGTTGAACCAGTCTTGTCATATAGGTGGGGTCAAGACTGCGTCCTTCTGGATCAGTCTGGCTTAGCCATATAGGCGAGGTTAGGACTTGGCTTATGCTGAGCTACCCCATCATTACTGTGCAAGCGAGACTATCCTCTGCTTAATTGAAACCAATGCTTAACTGAATCGGATATAAATAGCTTCGTCCCAAAGAATTTGACTTAGTGCTTTTGTAGCTTCTCCTTTGACTTACTGTTAACTTGTTTCAGTTTGCATCGCAGTGAGCTATGTTCGCCAATCTTGTGACTTGATGAAAGAGATCAGAAAATTGCCTCTTGCTTTTTCGGTTGAAACTTTAAATCCTAAGCAGGAGGAACAACTGGGGTAGCTGATGTGTGTTCCCAGAAGAGATTGGCAGTCGCTTATCCAAGATGATCTACTTCGAGGCAAAGCTGGTAGTCGCTTATCCGAGATGATCCACTTCGGGAAAGTGGACGTCACCTGTAAGGTCTCGGATCCTTCCCTTGCCAATATTCATCAAGGAAGATCCAACCTGCTGGTGGCGATCAGTCCTTTGCCAGTTTTGATCAAAGAAGGTTCAGCTTCCTGGTGGCACAATCTGCCACTATGCGAAGGATTGCGGCCTTGTCTTGGTGGCACCATCTGTTCCGCGAGGGACTACGGCCTTGTGCAGGCGGAAGGCCTTTCGTGTCCAGTTGGTTTAGCTTGAAAGTAGATAAGACCACTCGTGTGCCTTTCGAGCAAATGACTCTGTTGTATGAAACACAACCTTGATGTAGTATTAATATACCTTTCCTTTTAAATCAATGAAAGTTCATTTTCTGCTCATCTGATTTTTGTTTTGCCTTCATTCTGAATTGACTCAGCGGAGTTAGACTTCAAACGAAGTTAAAGACAGAATCCTTTCTGAATCAGGGACGCGCTTCCAGCGAAATTAGCATTTCCGCGAAGTTCGGACTGTGCTTTTGGCAGAGCTATGGCAAGCTTTTTGGCGAAGTTAACGTACGTCGCGCGAAGTCCGCACTTAACTCGTGGCGGAGTTAGCCCTTAGTGGGGCTGAAGCAGTGCTTCTCGGGAAGGCGCTTTAGGCACTGTTTCAAATTAATTTGAAACGGCAGCTTGTGCTCTTTTCGAGGCATCGTTTCAGGCGCTCGTTGGCCTATAAAAGCCCAATCAGGCTGAGAGGGAAAGCATCACTTCTCTTTAAAATTTTCTAGAGCACTTGACTCTTCTTCTTCCTTTTTCGTCTTCATTCAAGAGTTTAAGAACTTTCACAGTTCTTCAATGGCTCCCAAGAGTTGAGCGGGAAAAGAGGTTGCAACCTCTGCAACGGAGGGTCCTTCTCCTCCTCTGGTCATCGAACGACCGATCGCCGGTAGGGAACTTTCCCTTTTGATTAAAGACCGTCATCTCTCCTTTAAAGCCGATTTCTGACTGTCCTTAAATGAATCCAGAACGAGATCAATCATGATCTTATAATTTTAGGTAGTTCGATTCTCTGAATTTTCCTTGATTTCTTGATCGGGAGTCCAAGAACTGAAGAGTTCTTTTTTTTTTTAGCTTCCAAGCGAAGTTATCCCTTAGACGGTTCACATCCTGTTGAATAATAGGATGCGAAGCTGTCCTTTCAAATTTGACAGAAAAGGACCGTAATGCCCGTCTAACGAAGTTAGCCCTTGGGACTGTGTCGCGTTCTGTTGTTCGAGGCTAAGCTTCTAGAGTGAAGCTAACACTTGGATATTTTCCTGCATCCTGCCTTCGTGTGGAATATGGAGTTACGCTGCAGCCAGTGCTTCTACTGTTCCTTCCACAGTAATATCAATAAAGCCAGTGAATTTTCAGAGGCTGCCCGTCTGTCAGGAGTGATTGAGGCCGAGAATGAATTTGTGACTGAGTTAGTCGATAGCTTTTATAAGAACTTGAGGCGATCCATCGCTTTGATTTTGAAAGACTCGACTACTTCATTCTCTGCTTTAAAGGTGGTCCTTTCTCGAAGCATTGAGAGTATCCAAGACTTTGGAGGGGATGACCAGGCCGCTGCATTGGAACTTTTGGTGGACCAACTTGAGAGAGATGTAGACAAATGGCGCCGTCTTAGCCATTCGGACCTGGAGTCTTTGGTTAATGAGCAGCTTGCACACCTTGTCGCTCAGATGCATGAAGCCCATCTTGCTACTCAAGAAGCTGCTAAGGCCATTTCTTCTGACTTAAAGTCCTTGGAAATAAGGAAGGTAGAGCTCAGGGACACCATAGATGCTTCTAACAGTGCTCTTCTTGACGCTGAAGATAAAATTGAAAAGGCCAAGGAGATGATTAGGAAGGCTAATCTTCTTTTATCCAAGGCTGAACCAGTGCGTTTTGAAGAGACTGCACGGCTTGAGCAGCTTAAGGCTCAGAGTGATGAACTCTCGCGGCAGGAGTCAGCTCAGAGGGCAACCTTGATTGAGATTGAAGCTTGCTTGGCTCAGACGGCGAGTTTTAATGAGGCTGAGCTAAGATCGCAGGCGCTTGTCCGGGCTGCTGATGATAAGAAGACAAGGCCGGCCTTTCTTGAAGAACGGATCAGATCTTATGACGCACGCTCATAGCTTGTAACATATATGCCTTCATGTATCCCTTCTTTTCAGAATCAATGAAAGTAATTTTGTTTTGACTACCCTATCATATTTTCAACTTGTTTTATCTTTTGAATTGTCGCTTTCAAGTTGCATTGCAGCCATTTGATAAAATAGTCCTTACTAGACTGAATAATGAGACTTGGCTATCTGCCGATTCAGAGGTCGCAATGACGTAACCGGTTAAGAAGCCACCATGCTCGAAGTAGTCCTTGTCGGACTAAAAAGTGAAACTTGGCTATCGGTCGGTTCAGAGGACGCAATGACGTAACCGGTTGAGAAGCTATCAAGCTCGAAAGTAGTCCCTGTCGGACTAAAAAAAAGGTGAGACTTGGCTATCTGGCGGTTCAGAGGTCGCAATGACGTAACCGGTTGAGAAGCTATCAAGCTCAAAAGTAGTCCTTGACGGACTGAAACTTGTCTTTTGTAAATGTCAACAAGTTTGAGGGTAGTCTTTGTCGGACTAAAAGCTGAGACTTGTCTATCTGCCGGTTCAGAGGTCGCAATGACGTAACCGGTTGAGAAGTCACCGAGCCCAAGATAGTCCTTGTCGGACTGAAAGAGTAATATTTGTATTTTGTAAATGTCAACAAGTATCGAGACCTATCTTTTGTAGATGTCAACAGGCTCAAGGTTGAGACTTGTCTTTTGTAAATGTCAACAAGCTCGAAATTAGACTTGACTATCTGCCGGTTCAGAGGTCGCAATGACATAACCGGTTGAGACGCCACCAAGCTCAAGGTAATCCTTGTCAGACTGAAAGGGTGATACTTGTCTTTTGTAAATGTCAACAAGTATCGAGACCTGTCTTTTGTAAATGTCAACAGGCTCGAAATTGAGACTTGGCTATCTGCCAGTTCAGAGGTCGCGATGACATAACTGGTTGAGAAGCCACCAAGCTCAAAATTAGTCCTTTTCGGACTAAAAGGTGATACTTATCTTTTGTAAATGTCAACAAGTATAGGTGAGACCTGTCTTTTGTGAATGTCAACAGGCTCGAAATTGAGACTTGGCTATCTGCCAGTTCAGAGGTCGCGATGACATAACTGGTTGAGAAGCCACCAATCTCAAAATTAGTCCTTTTCGGACTAAAAGGGGATACTTGTCTTTTGTAAATGTCAACAAGTATAGGTGAGACCTATCTTTTATAAATGTCAATAGGCTCGAAATTGAGATTTGGCTATCTGTCAGTTCAGAGGTCGCGATGACATAACTGGTTGAGAAGCCACCAAGCTCAAAGTTAGTCCTTTTCGGACTAAAAGGGGATACTTCTCTTTTGTAAATGTCAACAAGTATAGGCGAGACTGTCTTTTGTAAATGTCAACAGGCTCAAAATTGAGACTTGACTATCTGCCAGTTCAGATGTCGCGATGACATAACTGGTTGAGAAGCCATCAAGCTCAAAATTAGTCCTTTTCGGACTAAAAGGAGATACTTGTCTTTTGTAAATGTCAACAAGTATAGGTGAGACCTGTTTTTTGTAAATGTCAACAGGCTCGAAATTGAGACTTGGCTATCTGCCAGTTCAGAGGTCGCGATGACATAACTGGTTAAGAAGCCACCAAGCTCAAAATTAGTCCTTTTCGGACTAAAAGGGGATACTTGTCTTTTGTAAATGTCAACAAGTATAGGTGAGACATGTCTTTTGTAAATGTCAACAGGCTCGAAATTGAGACTTGGCTATCTGCCAGTTCAGAGGTCGCGATGACATAACTGGTTGAGAAGCCACCAAGCTCAAAATTAGTCCTTTTCATACTAAAAGGTGATACTTGTCTTTTGTAAATGTCAACAAGTATAAGTGAGACCTGTCTTTTGTAAATGTCAACAGGCTCGAAATTGAGACTTGGCCATCTGCCAGTTCAGAGGTCGCGATGACATAACTGGTTGAGAAGCCACCAAGCTCAAAGTTAGTCCTTTTTGGACTAAAACGGGATACTTGTCTTTTGTAAATGTCAACAAGTATAGGTGAGACCTATCTTTTGTAAATGTCAATAAGCTCGAAATTGAGACTTGGCTATCTGCCAGAGGTCGCGATGACATAACTGGTTGAGAAGCCACCAAGCTCAAAATTATAATGGAATTTGGGAAAAAGTCTCATTTTCACGGGGAGAAACGAGGAAATCACTGTCATAGGTTTAATGTTAACGTAACAGCGAAATGTATATGTGATCTTACCATTCTATGATGAGAATTGGTAAGTGATTTTGGAGAGGGAATCAAATGGGAACAGGTCCCTTAGGATTTTTAGCAAATCCTCAGCTGTCAACGGGTTTGATATGCCTTTACCAACTACCGTTTGAGTCGAGCTAACCATGTTATTCCCCTCAGCGTGATGAGTTATTGAGGACTTTTGTTGGGCTTAAAGGCCAACATTTTCCTCTATCCTTAACCGTTAAGGATGTTGAATCATTTGGTTAACGTATGTGTAACCTTGATTCTCCTTCGGGACAACCAGTGTATGACCAGGTTCCTACTGGTTTATAATTGTATGATCCCATTTGGAGGAAGAGAGAGGCTCTCTTTGCGTGTACCTTGGATATAAAGATCTTGATCAGAGGTGTAATGTTAACTTGATCATGAGAAGGATCCTTACTCAAGGATAATACTTCTTTAAGAACTTGCCATTGATCGGCATCATGAGTAAGTTGCCATCTAAAGTCTTAAGGCGGTATGCTCCGTTTGAATAGACTTTCTATTACAAACGGTTCTTCCCATTTAGGCTGAAATTTGCTTTTGATTTTGTGCGTCATGATCATCGATTGTCTGACGGCTAAAACCAAATCTCCTTTCTAGAAGACCTTTTGTTTGACCTTCTTATTGAAGGCTTTTGAGATTCGAGCTTGATACAACTCGATATGCTGCTGAGCTTGTAACCACTTCTCATCCAGGTCTTCGAGCTCTTGAAGGCGCAACCGGTCATTGTCTTCTGATGTGATCTTAGTCATTAAAGTGACTCGTAATGACGGCATCTGGATCTCTAATGGTATGACTGCTTCACACCCGTACACCAGGGAGAAAGCGTATTCCCTGTAGGGGTCCGAACCGTGGTTCAGTAGGCCCAAAGACATTCACCAAGCTTTTCGTCCCAATATCGCTTATTCGAAAAGACGAACTTCTTGAGCAATTTAATGATTGTTTTGTTGAATGCTTCCGCCAAGCCATTAGCGGCGGGATTATAGACAGTTGAAGCCACATTTTGAATTCGGTATTTATCGCAGAACCGATAGAATACCTGGCTTATAAATTGGGGACCATTATCATGGATGATCCGCCTAGGGACACCAAATCGATGGATGACATGGTGTTTGATGAAATTCACCATGTTAGAAGTTTTGACTTCTACCAGTGATATGGCTTCTGCCCACTTTGAAAAGTATTCGGTTATTGCCAAGATAAACTAGTGACCTCTTGTTGAAGAGGGGCTGATTGGCCCTACGACATCGATTCCCCATACTTCAAATGGCCATGAAGCAACAGTTGGATGGAGCAACTCTGAGGGCTGATTTATGAAGTCTGCATGAATCTGGCACGCTTTACATCTTCGTGCATATTGGATAGCATCGGCTATCATAGTTGGCCAATAGTATTCAAGCCTGTGCAATCTGTCTTTAAGTTTCAGACCTGACTGATAAGCTCCTCATATACCGTTGTGTGCGTCTTTGAGCACTTCCTGTGCCTCTGAATTAGAAAGGTAACGGAGGAGGACACCGTCATATGAACGACAGTAAAGTGTTTTCAGAGTTGGATCGTAGTAGAAACGGAGAGACCTTCGTCTGATGGATGCCGCTTCTTTAGGATCGTCTGGCAGCAGACCATGTAGAGCATAGTCGATGAGAGGAAATTGCCAATCTCTCGGCTCAAGATCCGTCGAGATATTATAGACTTCTCAGGTTCTTAACATATGCTTAGAGCATACAAGGTGTCGAGTCGCCACTGTGAGGTGATACTCGGTGTCGACTAGCAAGGCTAATGTTGTTGCTAATGCAGCAAGAGCATCTGCCTTAATATTCTGAGATCGAGATACGTGCCTGATGTAGAAGCCATCAAACAGATTAGCCATTTCGATGGCTATATGGTAATAAGGCACCAAGTCTTCGTGACGGACCTCATATTCGCCTTTAATCTGATTGATAATTAATTTTGAATCGCCATAAGCTTCAAGGTAGCGTACCCCCATTCCATGGGCGAGCTGAAGGCCAATGAGTAGAGCATTATATTCCGCTACATTGTTGGAGCATGACTCCGTCAGAGAAAATGCTCTAGGAAGGACATGATTCTGTGGAGAGATAAACACAACCCCCACGCCGGTGATGATCCTACCTTTAGGACCTATTCGTGATGCTCCATCGAAGAACATCTACCACACTTCATCCTCTGAAGTTATATTAGACTCGAAGGCTTCATCCGGAATGTCTTCGTGAAGTTTTGAGTGTTCTGGAACTGGATGAGCGGCAAAGAATTCCGCAAGAGCGTAGCCTTTAACCGCCTTTTGAGGGACAAAGATCATGTCGTATTGAGACAAAAGGAGTGCCTATTTAGCCAATCTTGAATTCAGTGATCCTGGCTTCGTCATGAGAAGACGAAAGGGATTCACTCAGGAGATGACATATATGGTTTGGCCGACCAAATAATGTCATGTCTTCTGAACAACAAAGACAAGAGCTAAACACTTCTTCTCGATTGGGTTATAGCGAGATTCCGCTCCTATCAGAGTCCTACTCAGATAATAAATGGCCTGCTCGTGGCCATTGTCGTCCTTTTAAGCAAGGAGGGCACCAAGAGAATAGTCCATAGCTTTCACATAAAGCAAGAATGGTTTCCCTAATGTAGGGGCCACTAAGACTGGAGATTTTGTGAGATATCTCTTGATGTCTTCGTAAGCTTCCTGACAAGCTTGATCCCATACGAAGGAAGCACCCTTTTTCATGAGTCGGGTGAACGGTTGACAGCGGCCAGAGAGATTTGCGATGAATCTTCTGATATAAGCCAGTCTACCCTGCAAGCCTCTAAGCTCTTTGAGGCTCCTCGGTGGATGCATGCTTTGAATGGCTTTGACTTTGTCTGGGTCAAGATGAATTCCTTTAGATGTGACGATAAACCCAAGAAATTTGCCACTCGAAACTCCCAAGAAGGATTTTGTCAGATTCATTTTCAGCTGATGAGCCCGCATTATGTCGAACATCGTTCTCAAGTCACGAAGATGGTCATCCTTGTTGCGGCTTTTGATAGCAATGTCGTCGACATAGCATTCTACTGTTTTTCAGAGATGATCGCGGAAGATTGTACTCATTGCTCACTGATAGGTTGCTCCGGCGTTCTTCAGTCCGAAGGGCATTACAGTGTAGCAGTATACCCCCAAGGGTGTTCGAAATGAAGTATGCTTCTCGTCGTCGGGGTACATTTTGATCTGATTGTACCCTGAAAAATCATCCATAAAAGACATTCTTTCGAATCCACATGTATTATCAATCATGACATCGGTGATGGACAGTGGGAATTCGTCTTTAGGACAGGCTGTATTGAGATCACGATAGTCGATGCAGATCTGTATTTTCCCATTCTTCTTGAGGATGGGAACGATATTAGCAACCCAATCTGGATGATGTTCCTCTCATATGAAACCACATGCAATGAGCTTATGGACTTCGGTTTCAATAGCCTCCATAATGTTCGGGCGGAACCGACATTGCTGCTGCTTGACTGGCTTGGCGTCGGGTTTGATATTCAGACGATGCATAGCAACTTGTGAATTAAGTCCGGGCATGTCTTCGTAGTTCCATGCGAAAACGTCTATATACTTCTTTACGAGTATTATTAATTCTTCCTTTTCTGTAAGTGATAAACTTTCACTTATGAAGATGGGCTTAGGGTGATCTTGACTACCCAAGTTGACCTGCATCACCTTGTCTTCGGTAGGTGGTTCGCGCAGTTCGAATCGCTTTTCCCATTGGAGATCTAATTGCTGAGCCCATGGTTGCTCATCAGTAGCCTCTGCTGGCTCAAATTGACTGCTTGAGGTCATATTAATGGTGAGATTCTTGAACATCATTTCCAAACTGACATCTGAGTCTCACTCGGAAGAAGAGGCGGAATGTAATGGAATTGGTTCGTCGTCTTCGCATTGAACCGTTACTGACGATGTGGGTGTAACGTATCCCAACCCCCTGCGTGTATTATCATAGTAGTTTGCAGGTTTTCATTTTAGCACAAAGTTACGCAGCAAACTACGTCTTCCTTTTTCGAAATTCAGACCCTCCCCATGCTTTAGACTGTAGCCCATTTTCTTCATAATACGGCGCGCTGGTCGCGCGTAATGGAAGAATTATGGGGTGTCCGAGTCTGGACTTGAATCTGTGGCTGCCGACCCCCGTGGTTGGGTTCTGCCGAAAATTATCGGTGACTGACCTTCTTTTTAGTTCTGGCAAGGTTACTGTCGTTGAGGAAGATAGCTGTTTAGAACTATAGGGTATTGCAACCCTAGATCTGGTGTTTCGGAAGACACCCTCTTCATGCACCAAGACTTCGCCTAAGCCTGGGCTATAATCTGAATCTGGGGAGCTGTAGGGAGTGTCGTCGGATGCCTGTCTGCCCCTGCGTAGCTCTCGTCCCCTTCCGGTCATGTTGACGGATGCAGAGGGTAGATCTCGCGATACGCTCATTTTACGATGTTTCACCGGGGTTTGTACCGACAGCCGATCAAAAACTGATTGTCGGCCTGGAGAAGTGGCGAGGATTGGTCCCAGCCAGCAATGGACCGAGTAGTGTGTCACCAGCTGACATCCCACTTGTTGACAACAGGGGGAAGTAGTTCGAAAAGATTCCGACTTCTGTTTGTTCGTTAAGAATTCCCGCAAGTCAGACCCAGTTGGGCCTAAATGATCCAGCGCAGAAGCTTTCTTGGATCGCGCATAGGACGATGTCCTGCTCCTTTTATCACCGCAGAGGGGATTAGCACAGAATAGTGCTTGAGTTCTAGCTTCGCGGCTAAGAACCTTGGAAACGCCCTTGGGTACTGAAGCTGCATAAGCAACGCTATCAACACTTAGGGACAATCCCTTAGCTCCGCCACAAGGCATGAGCTTAGCGCTTGACGAACCGGAGGGCGGAGCACGCTGTGGTGCTTTATCCGCTGTGCTGCTGCGAAGGCGATTGGCCTTAGATAGTGCTTCGGTTCTAACCTCGCGGCTAAAAGCTTTAGGAACGCCCTTAGGCGCTGAAGTTGTATAAGCAACACTATCAGCACTTAGGGACAATCCCTTAACTCCGCTGCGAAGAGCGAACGAAGCACGTTGTTGTGCTTTGAATTGGGCTTCGCGGCTATGGACGCCGCGCGTACGCTGTGGTGCAGTAGCTTCGCTCGTGAGAACGAGGCTTGCGCGAGGCGCTACTAATCCTGAATTGGGCGAAGGTACTGTCGCCCTTGTATCTTTGTGGCTAGCAGCATTATTGGAGCAGGCAGGCATCTTGCCTTTTTCTTCACGCGAGAGATGCACTTCTGGCGTAGCTACACCTGAGGCTTTGCCCAGAGCTTTCTGTTTTGGCCTCCACATCTGCTTTGACAATGGAGACTTAGGTTCGCAAGGAACCTAACTATCTACACGCGAGGCTGAGGGGTGTTGGCAGAATTCTGCTCTTAGTTTCTATTCTGAAACCTTGGTCATGGAGACCTTTCTATGCTTCCGTGCATGAAGCATTAGACCACCCCCAGAGAGGACTTCTTCAAATTTTTCTTGGTCGGAGAGAACGACCAGGTTTTCAAAAATGGTGGACTTCGACTGCTGGCGTGCTTCCTTGTTGCGCCAGAGAACCGCAGTAGGTTCGCAGGGAGCCTTATCTGTCTCCGCAGAGACTTGCACTGAAGATTTAGCCAGAGAGGCTCTGGATGCATCGGCTTTTCCGAATTCAGAGATAGACCCGAAGGTCTGTTCGTAGCATTGCGACACTTGATTCTCAGCAGTGGAGAATTCAATCCCCAGCGGAGTCGCCATCTTGTTTTCCATTGATTTGCAAAGAGGAAAAACTTACAAAAAAGAAAAAGGTTGAGGAGCTAAATTACAAGTATTCTTAAAAAGATTACAAGTATATCTCCTCAGAGATTCTAAAGAAGTGTACCGATAGGAGTTTGGTCAGCGCGCGACCACTTTATCCCTTTGACGATGCGAGCGATGAGATTCCCTTCACGCCTTGTTCGGGGAATCAGAGAACAGAGGGTTGGTAGAACCCTCTTGTTACTTCTCAAAACCGCCTTCGCTTAGGAATTCCTTCTCGCCTGGTTCCAGAGATTCCTTGAGAAGAAGGTATTAGGGTATCAGCATCCTGATTAGAGAAGAGTTCTCTAAAAGTCTCTGAATTATTGTGTGCGTGATGCGTCGTGAAGAAGTCTCTGCCAGTGGAGTCCTCTCTCTTGCGCGTCTGTCGCATGTGTTCTCTCCTTGTGTCCCTGGTGGGATATTTATAGGGAGAGCAGGAGTATAATTGTCCCTTGAAAATATGAAAACAGATTGAATCAAATCTGTTTAAATCTGGAAAGTAGCCTTGCTGCGAGGCTAGGATCAGTTTCTACGAAGTTAGAAATAGCAGGTTGGTTGATCTTCTTGATCTGTTTTGATCCTTTCCATATAATTGGAAGATTTCTCCTGATCCTCTTACTCGTTTTAGGAGAGTCAAGAGATTATGGCAATCAACTGCCAAATTTGATCTCAGATTTGATCTTAATTGGATTTGATCTCAATCCTGATTAGATTTGATCTCATTTGGCGATTCAATTGGTCAAAGGTTGACCATAGCAGACCCGCAGCAGCGCACCGGCTCGAGCTCACAGCGGAGCTGGAAGAAACATCTGGCTAAGTCAGAAGATAGCTCTTTAGTGGAGCTAGATAACGTCTGTGGTGAAGCTACTGAACATTCTTCTGCTTCAAGCGAAGCTAACTCTCTGCGGAGTTAACTGAGCGCAGCAGGCGAAGCTATAAGTCAGCTCCCGGCGGAGCTGTAAATGGCTTCAAGGCGAAGTTGGATGATCTTAGCCTCTCAGGCGAGGTTATCCCTTTGGGCTCATGTGATACTAAGTGCTAGCATCTTAGACCTGTTGAGGTCTATTTAGAGACAATCTGGGATCACTGTTTGTAGTAGAGTCCAAGTTGCTTTCTTGTCCCTCGGAGATGGGTGAAAACTAGTCGTCAGCTTATCTGTCACTTATCTTTTGTAAATGTCAACAAGTTTAGACATTGTTCAGGCCAGTAAGAATCTTGTCTTTTTTAAAGTGTCAACATTTCTGTTCTTCACACAAATTCCAATCCTCTAGTGAAGAATTCTGAGAGTCCGCCTATAAAGTTCTTGTTCATGATCACATACAAGTTCTCAAGGCTTATAGGTTATTTTGTAATCACTCAAAGAGAAGTATTGTACAAGGTTATCTTCTTGGTTTTGAGAAGAGGTGTACAAGGAAATTGTCTTCTTGGCGTAGAGAAGAGTTGTACAAATTTGGTAAAGGTTGTTTGTCAAGTGGTGTACAAGGTGTTGGTTTTGGGTGTACAAAATCAAGGATAAGAAAAATCTCAAGCGGGTTGCTTAGGCACTGGATGTAGGTCAAGAGGACCGAATTAGGATAAAATCTCTTGTGTTTGCATTTGCATTTTCTGAGATTTATTTCCTTTCTTACAAGTTATTTTATTTAACGCAAATTATCTTTGTTTGTGTATTGTGTTGACATAATATTTAGATCCTACAATTGGTATCAGGGTCCGGCTTGGCATACACGATCAACACCCTACATACAAGGATGGCAACGGAGTTTCCTTCATAACAATTCAGGAAGGACATTCTACATAACGTCCACCACTATTTGATGGATCTAACTATAACTATTGAAAGTGTAGAATGAAGATCTACTTGCAATCACTCAACTATGAACTCTAGAATATAGTAGAAGCATCGTACACTAAGCCAACCACAAATTACAGTGCATGGAATAAAGAACAAAAGAAGTCTATAAACCTTGATGCCAAAGTAATGAATGCGCTTTTCTGTGTCTTGAACAAAGAAGAATTCAATCGCGTGTCAACGGCCAGATCTGCAAACAAATATGGCAGATTTTATAGGTAACCCATGAAGGTACAAATATGGTTAAAGAGTCTAAAATTTCTGTTCTTGTTCACATATTTGAGCTCTTCAAAATGAAGGAGAACGAAACAATTTCACAAATGATTACAAGATTCACGAACATTACAAATTCCTTAGCATCCCTTGGAAAGGAATACACTCAAGTGAAAAAAATTAGAAAGGTTCTTCATTCACTCATATCAGATTGGGAGAAGAAAACTACTGCAATAGAAGAAGCAAATGATCTCTTAACGATGTCAAACCTTATTGGTAATTTAATGGCATATGAAGTGCAACTTGAAGATCAGAAGAATGATGAACTTCAACTTCAATCAAAGAAGAAAGTACTTTCATGCATCCTCAGATATAGAAGATTCAGATGATGATAAAGAGGAGATGGCAATGTACTGAAGAAAATTCAGAAAGTTTTTGAAGCAAGGTAAGTTTAATCCTACATGTTTTAATTGTAATAAAACAGGTCATATGAAGAAGGATTGCCCATTGCTCAAACACAAAGAAAAATTCAAGAGCAAAAAGTTCAAAAAGAAGAAAGATTATCAAGCATCATGGGAGAATAGTGATTCATCTTTTTCAGATGAAGAAGAAGCTACTGAACATGCAAATATTTGCTTTATGGCTCAAGAAGAAGATGAGGTACAATATACTGAACTATTAGATGTATTTCATTAACTATATAATGATCTTAAGAATGAAAAGATGAAAAATAAAGTTTTATCAAAAGAAAATTCAGTTTATTTTTCTCAAATTTCTTCTGTAAATTCTCAAAAGAATGACTTTGAAAAAGTTATATCTTCATTGAAAAAGGATTATGAGAATTTCTTAAAGAAAATATTTTTCATAAAAAAGAAACTATGTCTTTAAATGAAAGAATTTCTGTTTTAGATAAAGACATGATAAGTTTAAACGATAAATATGAAGAACTTTTGAATAAAATGACAAAGTTTAATAAAGGAAAAGAAATTTTAAATGAAATATTGTCATTTCAAAAGGTTTCATATAATCATTTTGGACTTAGATTTTCAAAAGATAAGCATATTGGTCTTGGTTGTTCAAAAAATAATGTTGAACGAACTGCACATGTCTACAAAAAGAATAACGATAATTCTTTTGCTAAGAAGACAATGAAATCAAAGTATAAATATATTTGAATTCCTAGAAATCTAAATAATATGGACAAAAATACTTATATTACATCATATGTATATGATATATGTAATTCATGCAA
Organism: Agave tequilana; assembly: GCA_038442645.1. NCBI lineage: Eukaryota > Viridiplantae > Streptophyta > Magnoliopsida > Asparagales > Asparagaceae > Agave > Agave tequilana. The sequence continues at coordinate 54,840 of JAVJIF010031304.1, read as the reverse complement.
TTATGTTTATACTAACAGATGGAAACCAAATTCAAATTGGGTTTGGATTCCTAAAGGTTAATATTTTGCTCTTGTTATGATTGATGCCATTAACAATATTTTATCTTATAGGTACCATATAAAGAAAAGAGAACTTGATGATATAAGTTATTTCTAACACTTGAAAAAATATATCATATGTATGCTATGATGCAGGGGGAACACTTTTTTTCTATATTTGCTATAACCTGTTCTATGCAGGGAGAGAACAATTTTTTTATAACATATTCTCTGTAGGGGGAGTTATATGCACACAACTTGTCCTCATCAAAAAGGAGGAGAATGTTGGAACTTAGATTTTGATGATAACATTTGTGATGCAATTGCATTAGAGCTCTATCTCAAAAGCTTATGATGAGTTTTAAGTGTTGAAGACTACTCAAGGATATTTGGCCATTTTGTGTATTTTATATAGAATGTTAAAAGTCTTGAAACACACACACTTTAGTCATATATTCGACTTATATCCATGTGTAGTCGACTTATATAACTTATAGTCGACTTGACCTTTTTTGTAGTTGACTAAAGTCCTGTCCAGAAAATATATCAACTTTCTGTTTCTTGACTGTTAGCAGCTATAGTCGACTTACCTTCATTACTAGTCGACTAATCTATGTTGTAGTCGACTAATCATTTCTGCTAGTCGATTAATAGTAATTTCTAGAGACTTGCATATCTGTATCAGTCTTGATGTAGTCGACTTGCTTCCTTGACTAGTCGACTAACCCAGGCAAATCTTGTTTCCCTAGTTAAATAACCTACATCCCCTAGTCAACTTATAACAGTTTTTAACTGTTAAACAGTTATTGAATTCTGGTATTTTATCCAACGTTCTGATATTAAAATTTGTCTTGATAACTACCCTAACTGACCATAAATTTCACCTATAAATAGGGATGTCCTGGGCTAAATACACTAATTCATATCATAGTTTTCTGTCCAAACTCTGTTGAAATATTCTATTTTCTAGAAAATTAGTTTCACTTTCTTTTCTTCACACAAATTCTAATCCTCTAGTAAAGAATCCTGAAAGTCCATCTATAAGAGTCCTTGTTCACGATCACATACAAGTTCTCAAGGGTTATAAGTTATTTTGTAATCACTCAAAGAGAAGTATTGTACAAGGTTATCTTCTTGGTGTTGAGAAGAGGTGTACAAGAAAATTATCTTCTTGGTGTAGAGAAGAGTTGTACAGATTTGATAAAGGTTGTTTGTCAAGTGGTGTACAAGGTGTTGGTTTTGGGTGTACAAAATCAAGGATAAGAAAAATCTCAAGCGGGTTGCTTGGGGACTGGATGTAGGTCAAGAGGACTGAATTAGGATAAAATCTCTTGTATTTGTGTTTGCATTCTCTGAGATTTATTTCCTTTCCTGTAAGTTATTTTATTTAACGCTAATTATCTTTGTTTGAGAATTGTGTCGACATAATATTTAGATCCTACAGGTTTGACCCAATTTGGAGGGTCTATCGGGGTGATGGGGATCTACCTTGAATAACTCTGGCTCTTCCTCAGTCCTGCTGTCAAAATTTCCTAACTCGGTGGGTAAATCGGGGTCTGGGCTTTCACCGAACTTTGGTTGCTATTGATCACCAACCCTCTTCTGTTTCTTATCCACAAGAAAGTCTTCGTTGGGGTTTATTCGGGATGCTTTTGGCATCCAACCCGACCTCTTGAGGGCAACTCCAGCAACTGTTCTGGACATCGCTTGTTCACCCCTTATATTGGCCATTTCGATTGGTGTGGGATACTTCAGCAACTGATGATGGGTGGACAAAACTGCTCTCATCACGTAGATCCACAACCTCCTGGGGATGGCGTTATAGGGGGATGGAATGTCTAGGATGCAGAACTCGGTCAAAATGTTGAATGGATCAGCTCGGACAGGGAACTCGATAGTGTCAGGGGAACATGCCTCATTCTCGTCGAATCCATAAAGAAGCAATTGAATTCGGGGGGATGATCAATTTTTGGGCCAGCTTGGGAGTATTCTGCATTCGGTCGAGGGCGTGACCGTAGAGGATGTTGATGCTATTTCCCCCATCCACTAAGATCTTTGACACTTTAATTTGTGCTATCACGACTAAGGCGTCATTGTGCGGAAACTGTACGGCATATGAATCTTCTTCCGAAAAAGACTGGCCCACCAGGAGACGGAGGGAGGCCGAGTTACTATTGCTAGATGATTGTCCCTGCGGGGTTCATTGACGTAGAAGGTCCTATCTTTAGTGGTGGTGCCTTCTATCGGGGAGTTGCCGAAGATGACGTTCACCTCCCGGTACTGGACAAGGGTGATGCCAAGGTGCTTGGCTGGGGCCTCGAGCTCCCTCTGCACTTTAACCTCCGAGGGTAATCCGAGATTGAGAACGAACTCCCAGAGGTATCCCTCGTTGACCAAGTTCTGGAGGTACAGTCGTAGGGTTCGGCAGTCCACCGAGAGGTGGCCCTCCCATCATGGATGTGCAATAGTCACCAGACCCTGACCCTCTTTGGTTAGGAGGGAGGGGTCTAGCCGAACGCCTGACCCACGGCTGGTCTTTGATGGTGTTGAAGATCTGGTCGATTAGTACGCAAAATGGGTGAGGTCGCGCTCTGACTCACCTCTTTTGCCAGATCCGGCAATGCGCCTTGATGGCTTGCGGACGACTGAGGAGTTGTGCTCAGATTCTTTCTTGAGGGGAATTGTGGCTTCAGCTTCTCGGTCTCGGGGCCTTGTCTCAGGGAGCAGCTGAATGTAGTCCAGGTCGCCTCTTCTATTTGATTATTCTTCTAAGCCCGAACAAGAATATTCCTCATCCTGGTGACGTCGTTCTTCACTAGGTGTTTGTAAAAGAGATTGGTGACCTGCAGCCCGTTGATGAAGGAGGCGGCGGTTACATCCTCGTTGCAGTTGTATACCAGGGCCATCTGACTCTGAAAATAGTTAACACAGTTCTTCAGGCTCTCCTCAGCTTTCATTTTTACTGTGAGGTGATGGTCGTTGTTCCTCTGAAATTCCCTCCGAGAAGAAAACTGGTTAAAAAATGCCTCGATCACCTCACGAAAATTTTAGAGCGAATTCTCTGAGAGAGAATAGAACCTGTGATAGGTGGCCTCCTTGAGGCTGGATGGGAATGCTCAGAAGAGAAGGAGGTCATTGTATACGTAAATCGCCATCTTACTCTGGTGCTGGCGGAGATGAAGGAGTGGGTCAGAGGTTCCCGAATATGGCATCACAAGCTTCTTTGGGAAGTGGATGTGGTGATATCTCTTGATAACGAGGAGTAGGTAGGCCTCAACCCGCTGTACTCCATCCCTTTTGGGAACTACTCGCTTAATTGAATCGCTCCTGAACTAAGTCCGTTATGTCCTCAATCCGAGAGAACTTTGGCATTTGGGAACGCCAAGTGTCCTCGAAGTCCTCTTTATCTTTGTAGGTTCCCGACCAGATGTGCCTCGAACTTCCGGTAGAATAAGCAGATTCACGTGTGCGTGTTGGCGAAGAGGGGCCCGCGGGTTTCTTCCCGCGGTGAGAGAAGATCGTGATCCTGTTGTACTCTGATCTGTTTGAGCAAACATGTCTGAACACGGGTTGTTGCCTCTTTCTCACGGGCGGCTACCTCACGGAGACGGATCATCACCGTACGCTGATTCTCCAACTGCTTCCGCATGGAGGAAAGCATCTGGAGGAGTTGCTTTTTGTTGAGCGGAGGCGCGGGTTCGATGGTCTGCATCCTGAGTGGCGACACAACAGTAGGATGGGAGTCCTTCGCGTCTGAGATGTAGACGTCTGATAGGGTGGGCCGACAGTTCGTTGGCTCTGCCGCCCTTATCACTTTCGCCGCTTTCTTCAGAACGACGGGATCGACCGTAATCTGGTTGACACTCTTCCTCGATGGAGCCATGTCAGTCATTCTGGGTAGTTTCGGAGTAAGGAGTAGGGTATTTTGACGGAGAGGCCTCGAGTGTGACTTCAAACGTCTCAATGAAAGCATCAAATGTAGTGAGTAATACCTAAAAAATCAATCCACACACCAAAATAGGGAAGTGGATGTAATCAAATTACAGAAAAAGCCAATCGCAAACACAATGAATTACGTGAAAAACCCAAAAAGGAGAAAAAGTACGAAGAGAGAGAGAGAGAGAGAGAGAGAGAGAGAGAGAGAGAGAGAGAGAAGTTTCACTATGTCAATAGTGATTACAATAAGGTTCTCTGGATTCAGGTGAACGTCAGAAGTAACCAAACAAGGTGATGATTTTGACTTAGCCGTTTCAGAAGTAACCACGCGTCGCATATCTACGCAAGGCTGGATTGACACGCGTCGTGATCTCGAGCGAGTCAGAAAGTGACCACTACAGCTACTCATCATTATTCATTACACAATGATATCAAATTTTGAAAAATCTGATATCTCCATGATGATCTCAACATTTTCCCATCACTTCTGAATATCTGCCGCAATCAATGTCCCTCTTTAATAGGATAGTGCCGTTCATTTGTATTTTTATTTTTATTTCCTACTTTTCCTTTTGATAACTTTGCCACTTGAGATCGAATCAATCAGTCTTAATTAACTGATATTTTCTTTAATTTCATCTTTCATGCTCCACATTATGAATCCTAACTCTGTCAACTTGCTGCTTGAGAAACCTGGGAACTGTCAACAGTGTTCACATAGAGTTAATTATGTCAAAGATGAACCATGTAACCAACATTATAAGTTGAGAATATATCTGCATGCCGGATTTGAATGAAAAAGGAAAAAGATGCATCTGAATGAACTTCAAATACTAACAGATAAATGTATTGAATAGCTTAACTATTATTTATTTTATTTATGTTGGTGTACTAGATTTGCTAGAAAATCTGCATTCGTGTTGGCTTTTCCATATTACCATCAATCAGAGACCAAGTATTCCCAATAGTTATTACAATCTCCTTCGGTGATTTATTTTGAAATCTTTCAACAGTGTACATTGCAAAAAATAAATACTTACGCTTGATTATGCGAAAATTTGTAGCGAACTTTCTTTCTCTTACACACAATAGGGTTTGAATTTCTAGTTTGTCTCGAGAGAACTGCTAGAATATAAATATATTATCTTGAATCCTCCCCATAACTTTAGAGTTTTGGTGTTATGAAAGGGAGCTTAATATGAGTTTAATTTCATATTTTTGTTGAGATGTGTTGATCCACCTCCCACACACACGCACACAAAAACAAACGGTGAATGCAAATTCCTCGAGAAGATGCACATGCTGCACTTCCCTTGTCGATCTTCTTCCTTCCAATTCGAATCATACAACAATGTGATAGTTAGATTCTTCTTCTCCTTGTTAAAAATTGTTAAATCCAGAATCCTCAAATAGTACCTGGACCCAAATCAGAAATAATCAATCATCAAAGTAAATAGTATTCGACTGGCTTTTGTTTCTGAATTTTTCAAAGCTGGATTCCTTACATACTCCATCTCCTACATAGTCTCTCATGCACATGATCTCTTTTCTACAGATGGCATACAGAGGAATGCGCGTAGTGGTGGAACATTTCGGAAGAATGGACATACAAGTGAACGACTACCCTGTACCAGGCCCGAACAATCGCCACCAACCCAAGAGCCCGGGGACTGCTTGATGAGCAATTAGTCTCTTCCATTCCTTTCTGGTTGAAGGTAGGGGAAGTGCAATGCTTGAAGTTTGAGTGATTCTAGCAGATCACTAATTGAAACATACATAGCTTGCTTGTTTTGGTGCTCTTTTTATGTCATCCTTGGTCCCTAGACATATCAATCCAAGTAGTTATTGTAATTAGAGTATGTATAAGTGTTGAGGTGTATGCAAACATTGAGACATAAGACACATATAAATATAACATTGTATGTATTCAAGCAGTGGTTCAAACGCTCTAGCGTATTACAGGCTCGTTATGTACTGATTTGAAGTCATGATATATGAAGGAAATAAAATTTTTGTTAAAATATAAATAACTCAACGCTCATCTTAGCTCTCGAGTTCTTGTATAGTGACCAGAAATTTAATATGGTACTTTAGCAACCCAAGTTCAACTCAATTCTCACTGGTCGAGCATTTAAAAGGCGGATTTAGAATAAAAAACCGCGGACAAGCCCAGGTTTCAGCTTATAAAAAAGGGCATCCAATTTGTGGGGATGTATTAAAATATAAATATCTCAATCCTCACTTTAATTTTGAAATTTTGATGTAGTTGCAGGAAATTTAATAAGTTTTGTATGTTGGGAAATATGAAGAATTAAATGTGAATTTTTTGAGTTGAATTACGACGAGATCCGTTAATAAAATCAATTGGATAATGGTTGGAGTGTATTCTCCTTCTATTGATGATGAACGTGATATATTCATATGTTCAATTCTGACTTCGAATGAATGAGATATTCAAGTCGAAAGTTTACCGAATTCAAAAGTTAAAAGGGACTAAACATAGTTAAAAGTATTTAGTCCCACATTAGACATGGGATGAAAGTTTGAAGTGTTTAAATAGAGAAAAATGAGAACAAAGGGTGTGCCCTTTGAGTACTTGGAGTTTTCGCCCGCGATTAGGGGGAAATCATACCCCCACGCGCACGCCGCCGGTGGCGGCGGCGGCCAGCCGGCTGTCGCTGGAGCCCAGAGCTTCGAGCTCAGGCTAGGCTTCGGTTTCGCTACCCGGTCCGGTTCTTTTTGAACCGGACCTCACGGGTACGGTGTTATAGCGGATCGCGCTTGCTCCACCCAGACCTATGCAACGGCTGAAAGGAAACTGCACGCGAACCATTGCAACGGTCTGTGCGGTTCCTTTCTGGAACGATCCGTTGCAACGGTCCGTTCGGACTCCAAATTACGCCTCTGCCCTTCCCTAAGCGCTATAAATAGCGCTCGTTTCTTTCATTTTAGAACACAGCGAGACAGCGAAAAGCGCATCTCTCTCTTTCTTCTTCTGTAACTCGGATTTCGAACTGAAAGTAAAGAAGTAACTCAGATTCTGAAGTAAGATTCATTCTGAAAGAAGGCTCAGAAAATTCAACAGATTCTTTAATAAAATTGTTATCTGAATCTGTGACTTCCAAAAAGAATATTCTTCTATCTCCCTCCTTTCTCTACAGTGGGTGTTCCTCTAAAGTAAAGACAAATATTCTCCCTGAGATTTGTCTTGATCCTGCTGAATTGATAATCCTGTGAAGGTTCTGGTTAACTACGGTTCGACCGTACGGTGATTTGGTAGTGCTATCCAAATACCGTAAAGGAGTGTTATATCTTAGAAGACCAGCATCTAGTAACCCGTTAACACCATAGCGGGGGATATAATTGTCTTAAAGAGATTCGCTGTAAGTGTACCTCACTCCAAGAAGTGTAAAAGTGAATTAATATTCTTTATACCGGGGTTATACTGATATACAATATATTGAGACTGACTTATACCAGTCTAATTGGTGTTTAACCAAGGAAGGTAATTGAAAGGTGGTTCTATAATTAAGGAACATTCTATTGAACGAAAAACCTCCCACCTCATATTCACCGACCTAGCCAATTAGATCAGTGACATTGATTAGTTGTCAGATTGATTCCTAAGAACTAATATTCTTAAGACAATTATGCATTGAATTTACTTACTTCTGTTCTGCTTGAAATTGCAGAAAATATCTGAGACTAATCAAGACAGCTCAAGTAAGACACCAAACATGCAGATTCAAACTTTGATGCCTGCTCTACTTTTTAACCGAAGCTGGAGAAGCTAGAAAAATTCGATGGCATAGAATTCAAGAGGTGGCAACAGAAGATGCTCTTCTACTTGACCACTCTGCATTTAGCCAAATTCCTGCAAGAGGATCCACCAGAACCCGAAAATAATCGGGACTCAGTCCTTGCAGTCGATGCATAGACGCAAGGTGACTTCCTTTACCGAAACTATATTTTAATGGACTAGATGATTCTCTTTACAATGTCTACAGTCCAATCACAATGGCAAAGAAGTTATGGGCCAGTCTTGATAAAAAGTACAAGACTGAGGATGCCGGTACTAAGAAGTTCGTCGTAGGAAGATTTCTGGAGTACAAGATAGCAGACAACAAGATTGTGATCAGTCAGGTGCAAGAATTCCAACTTCCCTTGCACGAGATAGAGGCTGAAGGTGTGAATCTACCTGAAATTTTTTAGGTTGCTACTATTGAAGAGAAACTCCCACCTGCGTGGAGAGATTTCAAGAACTACCTAAAGCACAAGCGCAAGGAGCCGAAATTGGAAGATCTCATTGTGAGGCTTCGAATTGAGGAGGACAACCGAAAGTTCGAGAAAATGAGCAATAAGAACTCTATGAAGTCAAGGCCAATATGATCGAAGACTGTAATACCCCGTTCCCGGAATACGTACTTAGTTGCGTATTCAGATTTTCGGTCGTATTTTTTCGATTTGTTTCCTGTATTTATTCTGTATTATGAATTCCTTATATGACTGTTTTGTCTTGGATTTGGATTCGTGGATTCGGAGTCAGCCCTAGTCTGAACCGAAGGCCCGATCCTAGAGTATTACTCGATTTAGACATTCTGATAATTAGAATTGACCGATTTTAGTTTTAAATATCATTTTCCAATATTATATATTTTCTATGATTTTCTAGATTTTTCTGGAATTAAAATGAAAGTCTTCAAAACCGGTGTCGGCCAGTGCCGCTGACCGATTCCTGGATTTTTAATTCTCAAACAGTTTAGAATTTCATGATGGTCCTTTAGGCTTTATTCCTTAGAATCATATTTTCTACCTACATTCTTTTTCTGAGGATTTTATGATTTTATGAAAATTCCTTCGGAGTCGGTAGGTAACTGATTCCAGGATTTTTAGTTTTAAAACTATAAAGTATTTCTTAAAACGGATTTCACTATGATACTTAGTATTATATTCTTGATTTTTGATAATTATTTCGAGTCGTTCCGAGATACTTGAATTTCGGACGATTCTGGTATTTTTCCCGAAAGATTTCTGTATCTACAACTGAATTCCGGGAATCCGCCACTTCCATTATTTTCATCTTCTCTCCCAAGAAAATATCTTTCCTTTTATAATTCTTTTCCTTTTCTTTATTTTCCTTTACTTCCTTCACAAGCCTCAAAATGATTTTCCAATTTTTCAAAATTCCACTTTCTCCAAATTTCCAAAGAATCCCACCAACTCCCACCTACTTCCTCATTTAATGCATCTCCTTCTCTCTCTCTTCCATGGCCGGCCAAGTGGCCAAAGGGGAGACACCTCACCCCTCCTAATTACACAAAACCCCCTCTTTTCTCCCTTAATTGCACCTCCTTTACAAAATCCAAACCCTATTTAATCATTTCCTTTTCATTTCTTTCCCTTTTTCTTCACTTCACCAAAAGAGAAAAGCCTTCACAATTTCCTCCTCCATCTCTACTTCAACCACCAACTCCCAAGGCATCACCTAGGTCTTCATCTCCATGGAAACCACCACAAGGTCATCAACAACACCAAAGGACTCCATCTTCTTCTTCATCATCAACTTCAATCACCACCACCATCACTCCCTCACCTCATGGAGACCAATCACTCTCTTTGGTTATGGCGCGTCCCAAGTTCAGTGGATTTCGGATCTTTCGGCACTTTGGTGATCTAGGCGAGTAGTCTCGCTCTGCGCTCTTCTCTATTTGACATCCCGTTTCACCGGGACGATAAGTATTTCGCTTCTTATTTCCATATTCATGTATTGCATTACAATTGCTTGTATTATGGTAGCTTCATCTTGTGCTTGTGCCTTGCTTATGATATGCTTGTTTCTTCATCATATACCATGCGTGGCCGACCCTTCGTGGTCGTTGGACTTGGAGTTACTTTTATGTTACCTTGCCATACCATTACCTCAGGCTAGTCAGTTGCATGCTTTTATTTAACACATGTGTATCACCTGACCATCTAGTGTGTTATCACCTGACCACCTGCCATGCTACTATTTGGCAAGACCCTTTAGTTATGCTATGACTTGCCCTGACTACTATCAACCTCTTGCCATGACTTAACCCGACTATTATCAATCCTTTGATATGCTTGGTTGTTTACTAAATATCACCACCCTGTCATGCTATCACTTGACACCCAGCATGATATACTTGACTTGTGATTATCACCTTTACGGGAACTTTACTTTATTTTCCTGTATCATGATCAGTGACTTGTATTCCTGCTTTATATGCAGTGACCTGACTATATAGTACTTATGTACTCCTGATTCCTGATCATGTCCATTTCCTGTTATTCCCGTAAAGTGATAATTAAACTAATGAATCCTAAAAAGGACCAACTTGTATTGGGTCGGGGGAAACATGCGGATATCGATATGTGTTCGTGTTTACAGTGGCATTAGGTATATTGTACAATCATGTTCCGGTCTGACCTGTGGGCCTCCAGGGGACCGAGGGGAGAGCTGGCTCCCTCATTACTGGTACCATCATGATAAGGGCATACATAAGTCCCTCCTGTTTAGCCTTGCGGCTGGCTTCCGTTTCCATGCAACGGAACAATCCTGGGCCGTGGTCCCAGGTATGTACGGGACCCACTGTAACATAGTTCGTTGATACCCCCGCTAGTTTCCAATAACAACCTTGTTTTACTCGGATATGGATCTATGTGCGTTGGGACGCTAGTTCACATAGCTAGATATCAGGGTAAGACGAGTAATAATAACGTGTCATAATAATCGGCTCTTTAAGTTGTAAGTAGAGGTATGTGGAATGGGACGCATACTAAAGCCTGCAACTTAAACGGCTATGAATCTGTGATGTGCCTTACCATATTTGTTGTATTGGTTTTATTCGGATTTCCTGTTTTATGATTATTATGCCATACCTGTTCATGCCTGCTCTAACCTATCTGCCTCCTGAGTATTTCCTACTTGATACCATTTCTTATATACTTCATTTGTGTTCTAACCTCCCTGTCTTCTGTACTTGACACCTGTGCTCCTCCTGACTCGCCACCTGGCATCCATATTCCTACTCGCCTGGGGAGTTTCACTGACTCCCCTGGATTCTCATGTCCAGGTTATGGAGCCCGGAGCGTGTGGATTCTCCCCGTTATTGCATCAGAGTGGCGCAGCGGTAGCGTGGATCTCCAGCCGACCGTCCAGGGCCACATCCTTCCAGGCCCCCTGTATGCCTCTCGAGTTTCCTCTTAGCAAACTCGTGAGTGCCCTTTTTCTATTCATACTTGTACATTTCCTTGTATACCTGTATGTGAGTTCCCTTTGGTACCATTCACATATGTATATCTTTTGTACTCTCGCATTTGCGCATCAGTGATATAATATTATTGTAATATTCATCACCTCTGGTGATAACTCTGTAATTGTATATATATATGTGTTGGAATGTATAATGCACCATTTGCTTCCGTACTCTGATTCTTGTCTGTACTGATGCTTAGCGTATATACGAGAGGGTAGTTCTGACCTACGTATATACGTTGCAGTGACGTCCCCGTATCGCCGGGATCGGGGCGTTACAGGATGGTATCAGAGCTTAGGCTCTAACTTCCTCAGTACGTCCAGAGGGCAAATTAATGGTAATGAAATTTGCAACTGGAATACATGAGTCTTGGTTATACATTCCAACTACAAGTGCAGAGTTATCTATTTCTTGCTATCTTTCCTTTGATTCCTAAATCCTTTCCATATCCCTTCCCTGTTTTGGTTTTATGAAGCCTTTATGCTAACTTAAGATATGACTAGACTAGAAAGGTAGTGGCTGGTTCTGAATGAAGCTATTATGTGATCTCTTCGGTGAATTCTATGAAGCTTGGTATTCTCCAGATCGATCTTGATCTGGCTATCTTTCAGAAGTCAGCAGTCGGAATTCTCTACGGATATTCTACATTCTCTACTATGTCGTTCAGGGTGATTGGTGCCTGGTATTCGGGATTCTTAATTATCGGTCTTCTTTATTATTATGCTCAGGACTATCAGGGTTTTCTTTGTCTTCGGTATTCTGGCTTATTTATTTCACAGCCACGACATCAGCAGTGTTATTCAGCATTATTCGAAGATTTATACAGCCGGAAGTGCGGAGGATGATTATTGTTCAGTCGACTTGAGAGCCCTACCTCTAGTGCTTCATATCTTAATTGGTATAAATTCCACCGCTGTTCCCTTTGTATTCAATTTACCCCTTAACGAAATTGCGAGGACGCAATTTTTTGTAAGGTGGGTGGATTGTAATACCCCGTTCCCGGAATACGTACTTAGTTGCGTATTCAGATTTTCGGTCGTATTTTTTCGATTTGTTTCCTGTATTTATTCTGTATTATGAATTCCTTATATGACTGTTTTGTCTTGGATTTGGATTCGTGGATTCGGAGTCAGCCCTAGTCTGAACCGAAGGCCCGATCCTAGAGTATTACTCGATTTAGACATTCTGATAATTAGAATTGACCGATTTTAGTTTTAAATATCATTTTCCAATATTATATATTTTCTATGATTTTCTAGATTTTTCTGTAATTAAAATGAAAGTCTTCAAACCGGTGTCGGCCAGTGCCGCTGAGCGATTCCTGGATTTTTAATTCTCAAACAGTTTGGAATTTCATAATGGTCCTTTAGTCTTTATTCCTTAGAATCATATTTTCTACCTACATTCTTTTTCTGAGGATTTTATGATTTTATGAAAATTCCTTCGGAGTCGGTAGGTAACTGATTCCAGGATTTTTAGTTTTAAAACTATAAAGTATTTCTTAAAACGGATTTCACTATGATACTTAGTATTATATTCTTGATTTAAATTATTTCGAGTCGTTCCGAGATACTTGAATTTCGGACGATTCTGGTATTTTTCCCGAAAGATTTCTGTATCTACAACTGAATTCCGGGAATCCGCCACTTCCATTATTTTCATCTTCTCTCCCAAGAAAATATCTTTCCTTTTATAATTCTTTTCCTTTTCTTTATTTTCCTTTACTTCCTTCACAAGCCTCAAAATGATTTTCCAATTTTTCAAAATTCCACTTTCTCCAAATTTCCAAAGAATCCCACCAACTCCCACCTACTTCCTCATTTAATGCATCTCCTTCTCTCTCTCTTCCATGGCCGGGCCAAGTGGCCAAAGGGAGACACCTCACCCCTCCTAATTACACAAAACCCCTCTTTTCTCCCTTAATTGCACCTCCTTTACAAAATCCAAACCCTATTTAATCATTTCCTTTTCATTTCTTTCCCTTTTCTTCACTTCACCAAAAAGAGAAAAGCCTTCACAATTTCCTCCTCCATCTCTACTTCAACCACCAACTCCCAAGGCATCACCTAGGTCTTCATCTCCATGGAAACCACCACAAGGTCATCAACAACACCAAAGGACTCCATCGTCTTCTTCATCATCAACTTCAATCACCACCACCATCACTCCCTCACCTCATGAGACCAATCACTCTCTTTGGTTATGGCGCGTCCCAAGTTCAGTGGATTTCGGATCTTTCGGCACTTTGGTGATTTAGGCGAGTAGTCTCGCTCTTCGCTCTTCTCTATTTGACATCCCGTTTCACCGGGACGATAAGTATTTCGCTTCTTATTTCCATATTCATGTATTGCATTACAATTGCTTGTATTATGGTAGCTTCATCTTGTGCTTGTGCCTTGCTTATGATATGCTTGTTTCTTCATCATATACCATGCGTGGCCGACCCTTCGTGGTCGTTGGACTTGGAGTTACTTTTATGTTACCTTGCCATACCATTACCTCAGGCTAGTCAGTTGCATGCTTTTATTTAACACATGTGTATCACCTGACCATCTAGTGTGTTATCACCTGACCACCTGCCATGCTACTATTTGGCAAGACCCTTTAGTTATGCTATGACTTGCCCTGACTACTATCAACCTCTTGCCATGACTTAACCCGACTATTAAAAATCCTTTGATATCCTTGGTTGTTTACTAATATCACCACCCTGTCATGCTATCACTTGACACCCAGCATGATATACTTGACTTGTGATTATCACCTTTACGGGAACTTTACTTTATTTTCCTGTATCATGATCAGTGACTTGTATTCCTGCTTTATATGCAGTGACCTGACTATATAGTACTTATGTACTCCTGATTCCTGATCATGTCCATTTCCTGTTATTCCCGTAAAGTGATAATTAAACTAATGAATCCTAAAAAGGACCAACTTGTATTGGGTCGGGGGAAACATGCGGATATCGATATGTGTTCGTGTTTACAGTGGCATTAGGTATATTGTACAATCATGTTCCGGTCTGACCTGTGGGCCTCCAGGGGACCGAGGGGAGAGCTGGCTCCCTCATTACTGGTACCATCATGATAAGGGCATACATAAGTCCCTCCTGTTTAGCCTTGCGGCTGGCTTCCGTTTCCATGCAACGGAACAATCCTGGGCCGTGGTCCCGGGTATGTACGGGACCCACTATAAACATAGTTCGGTTATACCCCCGCTAGTTTCCAATAACAACCTTGTTTTACTCGGATATGGATCTATGTGCGTTTGGACGCTAGTTCACATAGCTAGATATCAGGGTAAGACGAGTAATAATAACGTGTCATAATAATCGGCTCTTTAAGTTGTAAGTAGAGGTATGTGGAATGGGACGCATACTAAAGCCTGCAACTTAAACGGCTATGAATCTGTGATGTGCCTTACCATATTTGTTGTATTGGTTTTATTCGGATTTCCTGTTTTATGATTATTATGCCATACCTGTTCATGCCTGCTCTAACCTATCTGCCTCCTGAGTATTTCCTACTTGATACCATTTCTTATATACTTCATTTGTGTTCTAACCTCCCTGTCTTCTGTACTTGACACCTGTGCTCCTCCTGACTCGCCACCTGGCATCCATATTCCTACTCGCCTGGGGAGTTTCACTGACTCCCCTGGATTCTCATGTCCAGGTTATGGAGCCCGGAGCGTGTGGATTCTCCCCGTTATTGCATCAGAGTGGCGCAGCGGTAGCGTGGATCTCCAGCCGACCGTCCAGGGCCACATCCTTCCAGGCCCCTGTATGCCTCTCGAGTTTCCTCTTAGCAAACTCGTGAGTGCCCTTTTTCTATTCATACTTGTACATTTCCTTGTATACCTGTATGTGAGTTCCCTTTGGTACCATTCACATATGTATATCTTTTGTACTCTCGCATTTGCGCATCAGTGATATAATATTATTGTAATATTCATCACCTCTGGTGATAACTCTGTAATTGTATATATATATGTGTTGGAATGTATAATGCACCATTTGCTTCCGTACTCTGATTCTTGTCTGTACTGATGCTTAGCGTATATACGGGAGGGTAGTTCTGACCTACGTATATACGTTGCAGTGACGTCCCCGTATCGCCGGGATCGGGGCGTTACAAAGACTCAAAGAGGAAAGCGTCTACTTCCAAACGCTTAAAGCGTTTGAAAGTAGACTGTCCAAGGGTACAAAGGCAAGGTCCAAGAAGGTAAGAACATGCGCTTTAAGGGAACTTACTATTTCTGCAACAAAGAGAGACATGAGGTTTATGAATGTCGCAGCCGTCTCAAAAAGAACAAGAAAAACCATCCACAGACAAACCATACTGACCATGCGTCGCCAAGCCTTTCAGTGTAGTGTATGACGACCAATAATAACGATTGGTGGGTAGACACTAGGGCTACCTGGCACATCTGTTCTAAGAAATTATTATTCTCTGAATATCAAAAACTAGAGTAAGATGAGCAATTTTTCATGGGAAATTCAGCCGTTGACTGATTTTTCCTGCACACAAAATATTATATGTTAGTTTTAAGAATAGATGTGCAAGTCTCAGTTCTAATCCGCGGTAGCAAGGCTATGCGGGTCGTGATCCTCAGGGAGGGACTGCGATGGAAGCGTTAAGCAAGTTTCTCTAAAGTTTTATTTTTATTTGTTAAGTTAGAAAGGAAGTGGTATTTACAATGGTGGTAGAAAAGAATATGGAGATGATGTGGATTTAATCTACAAAAAAAAAAGAAAATAAAAGAAAAGGAAAGAAAACTTATCTCTTTAGTCTGCTTGCCGTTTGAACCGTTGCGATGATTTACCTTTTCTGGGAAGGCGTACAAGCACGGCTTATGGGATCGTCCGCCTTCTTAATCTACTCTACGAAATGAAAAAAAAAACAAGCTATGAAGACCTGTTCATCGCCATGGGCCGTCAAGGTTCCTTCTTCGGCTAGGTATTCTCGAAGCAGTTGGATCTCATGGTGGGCAAGACATTAGAGAAAGAAACAATGTAGAAAAACAATGATAGACAAAGATAGAGACACAATAAAACATAAAAAGAACAAAACAAGCTTTGATTTGATTTAAACAATGGAGGAAAATTTACAACTTACACCGGCTGTCACCATTGGTACAAGAGGATCCCTTCCTCCATGAATGCAACATCTCCTCTCAGCTTTCACAAGAAGAAAATAAAATTTACAAAGGTGGAAATCTAACCTAAAAGAAGAAAAACCCTAAAAATCCTAACTTTGGCCCTTTTCTCGCCTCTGGACGACCCTGTACGTTGCACTGCAGGAGATATTTATAGGTGCAGAAGGCAGAGGAGTCCTGGATGAACTTGCCCACGAAATCTGGGATTCTGGATCAACTAGATTGCCGCGGTTTTGCCGCGGTTTCGCGGCACTTTTGTGGCTTCTGGCCACGCGCTTTGGCGCGTGGCTTCGTCTGGTCCGTCCATGTGGGCGCCAGCTTCTGGAAGTATGATCCTGGCTCTTCATATTGGGATTTCGATGTAACTTGATAATCAAGTTACCTAGATTTTAAATTCTCCCAATCTCTTTTAAACGAATTTCCTTCTCATCTTTGGCTTTTATGCTCATCCTGCAAGAGTTTAGGGTTGGGTAGAATTCTATCCTTCCCTCAACTTTAATAATTGCAACTTTAGCCCTTATATATTTGCACTTTGACAATCTGATATTTGCACTTTTACACCTGGGCTTCAAATGTGGGCTTTTGGGCTTCATTAAGCTTTATTTATTATTAAAATAATAATTCGAGGCCTGCACACAATAAATAACAAAATATTAATAATTGTGTAGAATTAAATGAATAAATATGAAAATGTGATGGTAAATATGATGATAAAAATGCATTTTTGACTACCAATCACACCCCCACACTTATCTTTTTGCTCGTCCTCGAGTAAAACAAAGAAAAGAAAAAGTTAATCTAACCTAACTCACTTTCGTAGGAATCACGATTGCACTTAGCACGTGCAACAAGCCGTTAAACCTCTAGGTTACCCTAGAGGACGAGTGTTGTCTCGTGAGGGTTTTCAGCGGATTGCACCCACAAAATCCATAAAAAGGAAAATATTTGAATTATATTTGAAGAGACTAAGTAGTCTATAAGTTTTTAGGATCTTCATTTTTATTCATTCTTCAAACTTAGTCTTTATAAGTTAATTGTTTTTCATTTTAGGTAAGAATTAAAATTGAATTTCTAATATAGTCTTTTTCGTTACCAAAATCATATGCATCCTTATGTTTTTACTAGGAATTCCTTAACTTGGATTCTCATGCCTCTTTATTATATAAGTATATATATATATTTTTTTTGATATGTATAACTCATCTACTTTTCTTTCGTGTAAGTATCAAGGCTTCTTGAGGCCCTAATACCTAACTAATTGATTATTAGATGTGTTAGTACATATAAGTAATTTTTCCTTAGTTCCCTCGGACTTTCTAATCCACCCATGTAGCGAACTTTAAAGTCGGTGACTCCCAAACCGGTCGGTCTTAGGGCACCAGGTGAGAAAACACCCCGCGGACTCAAATTCGAGTGAACTAGGCCACAAAACTAAGGTATTATTTTTTTTTTTTTTTTTTTTTTGCATTCACCTTTAGGCGTGAATACTTATGCTTCTTGAGGCACATGTATCCAGCTTATTAGTGATTTTTTTCTTTTTTCTTTTATATATGAGGCACAAGGGTCTTTGTCTTAGAATCCTAGATATGCATTAGGTATGCAATATTCATTAAGGTAAAAATCAAGACTAATTATTTATTCAATTTCTCTCCTATACCTAAAATTTAAACAATTTATTTATTTTGACCAAGTCTTTAGAAATCCTAATCATGATTTTCCTAATCCTTAAAACTAACTTAGATTTCTTTCAAAAAAAATAAGTCAAAATACTTCCTTTTTATAAATTTTTTTTTTTAAAATTTTTTTTTATTAGCAAATTTTGTTAGTGTCTACCTATGTTAGTATGTTAGTAAAGCCCACCCCCACACTTATCTCATGCATTGTCCTCAATGTATGAATGAATGCATATATGCATGAAACAGAACAAGGGAAGGCGGAAGTTACCTTAGGGTGGTGGTTCCGGAGGTGGTCTAATTGGTCCACGAAATGCGGCCCAATCAAGATAACAGATAATTTGGTGGAACCCACCAGAAACTTTCCTTACATAACCCACTAAAATATATGTATAATCATTTTTTAGAATTTCCACCCCATCAAATTTCCAAATTTCATAATAAATTTCAGAGTTAATTGTCTCAACCTCCTTGTCCCAAAATGGAGTATGAAAAGATGGAATGATTGACTTGGACATGGGAAGTACGGGAACGAATACTGACTCAGGGAAGAAGCTCAAATCAAGTAAGGGCTCAGGAGTCGGGCTAAGTTCGAGAAGTGGGTCTAAGTCAAAAAATTGAAACTCAAGTCCACAATCATCTTCCCACAATGGAATGTGACTCAATGGTGGTGATTCAAGTTCAGGAATGATAGATGTGGGAATCAAAACTGACTCTAAAATATTACCTAAGTCGGGTAACAAAACAGGAGTCAATAATGATTCAGGAATTTGAACTTGATCATAGATTTGAGAATCTAGGTCACATTCGAGTTCTAATTCGGGAAAGGAAAAACTTGCCAAATTATCAGAATTTGAAGTTTCGGCAAGTTCACAAGATGGTACTGAATTAGAAACTTGTTGTCCCAAGCAACTTGGTTCGTCGGCTCTAATCGAGTGGTCATCGATATCAGAATCAGCCGGCCGGTGTAAGCATTCCACCATCAAATCTATGTCATGATCACGGGCTAATTTAGCCTCAGTCATGGCAGCTAGCATCCCTTCATAGTCGATAGGTGGATCATATTCTGATTGGACTTGAAAATAGGACGGGTAATCGTGATAAATTTGTGAGTCGGTGGACTCACGCATCATCATGTCTAAAATTGATGGTGATTTTTGCTTGGACTCATTCCTACTCATCATTTCCAAGATAGATGGATTTCTATTCTGAATGGGTGGATCTGAGTATGAATTTTGGGAAGAATGTGGACTAGATGGATATGAAGGACAATTAGGTTGAGAATTAGACTCGGGGGACTCGAAACCCCATGAACTCTGTGACGAGTTGAAATTATTATGAAGATTATAGTCATAAGATGGAGTGTGTGGGTTATATTCATTCGGATAAGACCATTCCGGCACACTAGATTGGTCAAAGTTAGGGTATGCCGGGTTGGTAATATCCGAATAATAGTTAGGGGTGTAATATGGATTAAAATTGGAATTATTAATATATGCCATATCACACCAATACAAACAAAACAAACAAATAAACAAACAAAAAGAAAAATTCTAATCTAAGTTAGGGTAGACCTATGACCTAGACGACTCCTAACTGGTTAGACTTTCCACGGGAGGTCGGGTGCAGACTTTGACCACAAGTTAATCAGCCAGGTCAGGGCAAGAATGGTGGGAGGTTTTCCGTCAAAGACGTTCCTTAATTAAATAACCACCAATCTTCGGGCTTTCGGCCCTCAATCCCCTTCCTAGACACTGATTTGGCAAGAGTCAACTTCCAACACTGTTCCCCCTTAGGATAATCTCCTATTGAGTCCGAGATGTCCCTAGGGCCAACGTCTACTCAGTTTTAGTTAGGCTTGGGTTAGTGAGTGCTTGGGATATGATTTTGGGCTAAGGAAGGGTGATGAAATCCCCCCCTTATCTTGTTAATGGGTTATGCCCTTAAGATGAATTAGTGCAAGTGTACAAGATAAATAGATAGAATTCACTCAAAGCAGAAAATCAACCAGAGATGAGTCCTATTTTACATGCAATGCGTACGTACCTTGCTTCTCCAGCACTCTTCAACAGTAAATAAAAATAATTGAAAAGACACGTGCCTAATATGCAAATGTCTAATCAATTTTTATTTTTAACAACCAATATTTACTGTTGAATTAATTAGCATTTACAGGTATATCACAGAACAAAACAGAATAGAGCAGTAAGCAGTAATCTCAAATTTCAGCAATCTGCAAAAAAATTGAATTAGTAGTTCACTGCACTTGCCGCGGATCCGCGGCTCTGGCCGCGTTTCCGCGGCAAACTTGCAGGCCCTCGTGCTCTGCCTTCGAGGGCAGAGGCACTGGGTTGCTGTATGTCCTTGCTGCTGCTCTGTTTCTGTTTCCTGTTCTCCAAACCTGCAAACAGAAAAGAATAAAGAATTAGTTAAAAATTAAAATTTTGTTTTAGAGATAAACTTACCGTCCCTCCCCGGCAACGGCGCCAATTTATTGACTGATTTTTCCTGCACACAAAATATTATATGTTAGTTTTAAGAATAGATGTGCAAGTCTCAGTTCTAATCCGCGGTAGCAAGGCTATGCGGGTCGTGATCCTCAGGGAGGGACTGCGATGGAAGCGTTAAGCAAGTTTCTCTAAAGTTTTTATTTTATTTGTTAAGTTAGAAAGGAAGTGGTATTTACAATGGGTGGTAGAAAAGAATATGGAGATGATGTGGATTTAATCTACAAAAAAAAAAGAAAATAAAAGAAAAGGAAAGAAAACTTATCTCTTTAGTCTGCTTGCCGTTTGAACCGTTGCGATGATTTACCTTTTCTGGGAAGGCGTACAAGCACGGCTTATGGGATCGTCCGCCTTCTTAATCTACTCTACGAAATGAAAAAAAAACAAGCTATGAAGACCTGTTCATCGCCATGGGCCGTCAAGGTTCCTTCTTCGGCTAGGTATTCTCGAAGCAGTTGGATCTCATGGTGGACAAGACATTAGAGAAAGAAACAATGTAGAAAAACAATGATAGACAAAGATAGAGACAGAATAAAACATAAAAAGAACAAAACAAGCTTTGATTTGATTTAAACAATGGAGGAAAATTTACAACTTACACCGGCTGTCACCATTGGTACAAGAGGATCCCTTCCTCCATGAATGCAACATCTCCTCTCAGCTTTCACAAGAAGAAAATAAAATTTACAAAGGTGGAAATCTAACCTAAAAGAAGAAAAACCCTAAAAATCCTAACTTTGGCCCTTTTCTCGCCTCTGGACGACCCTGTACGTTGCACTGCAGGAGATATTTATAGGTGCAGAAGGCAGAGGAGTCCTGGATGAACTTGCCCACGAAATCTGGGATTCTGGATCAACTAGATTGCCGCGGTTTTGCCGCGGTTCCGCGGCACTTTTGTGGCTTCTGGCCACGCGCTTTGGCGCGTGGCTTCGTCTGGTCCGTCCATGTGGGCGCCAGCTTCTGGAAGTATGATCCTGGCTCTTCATATTGGGATTTCGATGTAACTTGATAATCAAGTTACCTAGATTTTGAATTCTCCCAATCTCTTTTAAACGAATTTCCTTCTCATCTTTGGCTTTTATGCTCATCCTGCAAGAGTTTAGGGTTGGGTAGAATTCTATCCTTCCCTCAACTTTAATAATTGCAACTTTAGCCCTTGTATATTTGCACTTTGACAATCTGATATTTGCACTTTTACACCTGGGCTTCAAATGTGGGCTTTTGGGCTTCATTAAGCTTTATTTATTATTAAAATAATAATTCGAGGCCTGCACACAATAAATAACAAAATATTAATAATTGTGCAGAATTAAATGAATAAATATGAAAATGTGATGGTAAATATGATGATAAAAATGCATTTTTGACTACCAATCAGCCGTCTCCAAGGTTGAGAGAAAAGGAAAGGTCATCCTAAAGTGGAGATCTGGGAAATAGTTTACTCTGAACGATGTGCTACATGTTCCAGATATCCGCAAGAATCTGATCTCTAGATCAAACTTAGTAAGAAAGGACTTAGGATGGTTTTCGAATCAGATAAATTTGTACTTACTAAAGGTGGGATGTGTGTGGGTAAGGATTACCTTGTTGATGGCCTTTTTAAGGCCAATGTTACAGTTGTGGACAAAAAAATCGTGTATTTGTACCCTAAGCTTATAATTAAATAAAAGTCTTCTATTTATTTGCTTGAGTATCCTATTTTGTGGCATGCTAGATTAGGGCATGTAAATTATAAGTCTTTAAAAAAAACTTATCTAATTTAAGATATATTCCTAAACTCAACTTGGAAGAAATTCACAAGTGTAAGATTTGTGTTGAGGCCAAGTTCACAAAAAATTCATTTCACTCAATTGATCGAAATACAGAACCTTTAGGGTTAATTCATAGCGATTTGTGTGACTTGAAGTTTACGCCAACTAGAGGCGGGAAAAGTATTTTATTTCTTTTATTGATAATTGTATAAGATACTATTATGTGTATCTTCTAAACAGTAAGAATGAGGCAATGAATATGTTTATAACATATAAAGCCGAAGTTGAGAATCAACTCAATAATAATATCAAGATTCTAAAATCCGATCGAGGTGGAGATATGAATCAAATGATTGTAATGAGTTATGTGCTAAATTTGATATAATCCATCAAACTACAGCACCATATACTCCTCAGCAAAATGGAATTGCTGAACAGAAGAATAGAACTTTGAAGGAGATGATCAATTCCATACTCGTAAGTTCTGGAGTTCCGCAGAACTTATGAGGGGAAGCTCTATTAACTGCAAATTATATTCTAATAGAGTACGCCGCCAAGAAACTTGGTCTTATATCATTTGAATTATGGCATGGAAGGATACCTTCCTACCATTACATCAAAATGTGGGGGTGTCTTAGAAAGGTACTAGCACCATTGCCTAAAAAGACTAAGTTAGGAGTAAGAACTATGGACTGCATATTCATAGGCTATGCCTTGAATAGTAGTGTCTATAGATTTCTGATTTATAAATCAGAAATACCAGATATTCATGTAAACATGATTATCGAATCTAGAGATGCTATGTTCTTTAAAGACATCTTTCCATACAAACGGGAAACAGAAAAGACTTCTGGAAAAAGAACACATGAGATGGCGTTCAGAGAAGAAAAACCCAAGGAACCGATTGTTAATGCGTAAATTGAACCAAAAAGAGTTAGAGATCTAGAATCTCAAAATCTTTTGGTCCAGATTTCATAGCATATGCTATTAAAAGCGAGCCTAAAAATTTGAAGAGGCTATGTCTACCCTAGAAGTACAAATGTGGAAAGAAGCTATAAATAGCGAAATAGAATCCATACTAAGTAATCATACTTGGGAATTAGCAAATTTGCCTTCTGGCAGCAAACCAATTGAGAGTAAGTGGATTTTCAAAAGAAAATTAAAACTCAATGGATCAATCGATAAGTACAAGGTTAGATTAGTAGCCAAAGGCTATCGACAAAAGGAAAGACTTGACTACTTCGATACTTATTCATCAGTAACAAGAATAACCTCCATTCGGATCTTAATTGCAATTGCAGTATTGCATAACTTAGATATCTATCAAATGGATGTCAAGACTGCATTCTTAAACGGTGAATTAAATGAGGAAATATATATGGAGTAACCAGAAGGATTTATAGTCAAGGGCCAATAACACAAAGTGTGTAAATGGTAAAATCCTTATACGGTCTAAAGCAGGCTCCAAAACAATGGTATGAGAAATTCGATTGTGTCATGATCAAAGATGGATTCACTATCAATGAATGTGATAAGTGTGTTTACACTAAAACAGTTGAAAATGCATGTATCATTGTTTGTCTTTATGTAGACGACATGTTGATACTTGGGACTAATATTGAAATTATTAAGTCCACTAAAAGAATGTTATCTAATAATTTTGACATGAAGGATCTGGAGTTGCTGATGTAATTTTAGGAATTAAAATTACAAGAATACCAGATGGAATCAGTCTATCTCAATCTCACTACGTGGATAAGATGATGGAAAGATTCAAGGATCATGGGATAAAGGAGAATACAAATTCTTTTCTCCCACACATCCACCTTCATAAGAATACAGGAACTGGAGTACGCCAGTTAGAGTATTCTCAGATTATCGAAAGTTTAATGTATTTAATTAATTGCACTAGACCCGATATTGCTTACGCTATAAGCAAGTTAAGCAGATACACTAGTAACTCTAGTGATGATTATTAGACTGTTCTACTACGAGTATTAGGTTACGTATCATATATCAAGAAATATGCCTTGAGATATGGACAGTATCCATCTGTACTTGAAGGATACAATGATCTAATTGGATTGCAGATTCTGAGGAATCAAATCATTAGCGGACACGTATTTACGTATTTACTCTAGGAGAAGCAGCAGTATCTTGAAAATCTTTCAAACAAACATATATAGCCTGTTCCACTATGGAACGGAATTCATTGCCTTAGATAAGGTCAGAGAAGAAGCATAATGGCTTCGATAATTTTTGAAAGATATACCATTATAGCCCAAACCAGTGCCCACTATATGCATTCATTGCGATAATCAAGTAGCTATATATATAATGGTAAGTCTAGACTTATTCGTCGTAGACATAATACCATTAAGCAGTTGCTCTCAAATGGAATTATCTCTATTGACTTTGTCTCTTCAAAAGATAATTTAGCGAATCCGTTTACCAAAGATTTAAATGGAGAGCGTATAAACTGCGCATCTAGGGGAATGGGTCTAAAAGTCTAACCTTACCGAGTCAGCTTAATGAAAACCTCACTTAGCGACTGGAGATCTCACGAACTAAGTTCAAAAGAAAAAATTAGTTATGATTGACTCAGCAAGTAAGCACTTAGGAGTTTGACTCCAATCCATTCATAAGGTGCACACAAGTGCTTTCTACAGTGGATTAAGGATAAGCTTAATGCTTTTAATGATGTCTATATCTTGTTATAAAAAATAAGTGGAGTAAAGTAGACTACTCTTAATAGAATGATCACCTATGTGAGTATAGAGCTGGGTTGGCTCTTTGAAAATTTCTACGGAGGCTGTTAATCCCTAAAGACACTCTCTGAAATTAAGAATGTTCAGGGCCAATAGACACAACCGAGAACCAAAGTTGATTTGAAAAGTTACTGTGTGAAGCTTGTTGACATGACTTACACTAACGACTAACAGTTCAAGACTCAGTTCACTGATTAGCTAGTAAGTCCGATAAAGTTTTCGCTATGGAAGGTTCAAGACCTATTTCACCTATCATGATGCAGTTTCTTTTCTAAAGTACCTTTCACTATAAAGTCACTCTCTTTGTATGTTAATTCCTTGAATATCCATTCATTGTGGGGGATTATTGGAAATATGAAGAATTAAATGTGAATCTTTGAGTTGAATTACAGCAATATCCGTTGATAGAATCAATTAGATAATGGTTGGAGCTTATTCTCCTTCCATTGGGGATGAACGTGGTATATCACATGTTCAATTCTGACTTCGAATGAATGAGATATTCAAGTCTAAAATTTGCCTAATTCAAAAGCCAAAGGGGACTAAATGTAGCTAAAAGCATTTAGTCTCACATTGGATATGGGATGAAAGTTTGAAGTGTTTAAATAGAGAAAAATGGGAACAAAGGGTGTGCCTTTTGGGTATTTGAAGTTTTCGCGCGCGATTAGGGGGAAACTATGCGCGTGCGCGTGCGCGAGCTGCCACCAGCAGCGGCGGCCGGCCGGCGCCAGTGCTAGAGCCACAGTCGGAGCCCGGAGCTTGAGCTCGGGCTCGGGTTCGGGGTACAGTGTTACAGCGGATCGAGCCCGCTCAATCCGGACCAGTGCAACGGCTGAAAGGAAACCGCATGCGAACCGTTGCAACGGTCTGTGCGATTCTTATCTGGAATGATCTGTTGCAATAGTTCAGACCGAACCGTTGCAACCGTTCGGACTCCAAATTACACCTCTGCCCTTCCCGGAGCGCTATAAATACCGCTCTTTTCTTTCATTTTAGAACACAGAAACACACAGCGAGACAGCGAAAAAGCGCATCTCTCTCTTCCTTCTTCTGTAACTCGGATTTCGAACTGAAAGTGAAGAAGTAACTCAGATTCTGAAGCAAGATTTGTTCTAAAAGAAAGCTCAGAAAATTTAACAGATTCTTTAATAGAATTGTTGCCTGAATCTCTGACTTCCAAAGAAGAATATTCTTCTATCTCCCTCCTTTCTCTATAATAGGTGTTCCTCTAAAGTAAAGACAAATATTCTGCCTGGGATTTGTCTTGGTCCTGCTGCATTGATAATCCTATGAAGGTACTAGTTAACTATGGTTCGACCGTAGGTGATTTGGTAGTGTTATCCAAATACCGTGAAGGAGTGTTGTATCTTGGGAGACCAGCGTCTAGTAACCCGTTAGCACCATAGCGGGGACGTAATTGTCTTAAGGAAATTTGCTATAAGCGTACCTCACTCCAAAAATTGTAAAAGTAAATTAATATACTTTATACAGGGGTTATACTGATATACAGTATATTTGAGACTGGTTATACCAGTCTAATTGGTGTTTAACCAAGGAAGGTAATTGAAAGGTAGTTCTGTAATTAAGTAACGTTTTATTGAACGAAAAACCTCCCACCTGATATTCACTGACCTGGCCAATTAGATCGGTTACATTGATTAGTTGTCAGATTGATTCCTAAAAACTAACATTTTGAAAGCTCAGTTGCAATTTAATGATAAAAAGACTAGCATGTCAATTTGAAAAAGTGTTTAAGGGGAGAGTTTGCTACAAAGTAATGATTAAAAGAATTTATAAACCTCCCAAGTGGGAATTTCTTATAGGGTCGGCCACTATAGTGCTAGTCTTGCTTGAGCGCACACACTGCAGACTTCTTCTATAGTTATTGCTTAAAATAGTAGTCACGACTAATTCATTTGAATATATTATATCTTATGCAGGACTATTTACGATATTTAGCGTCAGGGCTCCTGAAAGTTGCTTTTTCAGATCAAATACGATCATGACGGTAAAATCACATGTTCTGACCATTAAGTGGAGGAAGGACAACTTGTATTTGCAAAAGAAAGGAAGGGCAAAAAAAAGGTGTCACTTTGTATTGTCAAACGTCAAACTGTAGTGGTGAAAATTTGACCCTCATCAGGATGATGATACATGTCCCAGCTACCAGAGCTTCCACCGAGAAATTCACAACTCTCAGAGTTCATCTCGGAGCCTTAGCTGCCACATACAATCTTTTCAAAGTCAACCTATCTCTCCAAGACCCTTCCATGTTGGAGTCGCCTTCCACTATTTCGAGGTCCTTTTCACTCTGAGGTTTTCTCTGATCTGAAGGCTACAACTTCAAACCTGACGCTCCAACAACAGATCGTCTAAGATCTCCGTTGATACTTATGCAACTCCTTCCTCCCCCATGTTCATAACGTGTTATGTCTCTAGCAATGTAGGCAGTTTTGGACAGTGACAGATTTCTCGGCATGTAATCCCACCAACCAGCACCAATATTCATAGCCATTACAATAACTCAGCACGTGCTGATTATGGAGTAACATTAGCACGTCAATTTTGCCTCCATGCCGACATCCTTGTTGGGTATATATGATCATTCTTCTCTTAAAAGAAGGGGATCACTTCCTTAATCCTTAGAGCACATACATCATTACACTAGTAGCTCCTTGTGCTAGTCCATCCACTATATTAAAAGTTTTCCTATTCTAATCCACTGTCACACTAGCAGTTTCATGTGCTAATCCATCCACTATACTGGAAGTTTCTCTATTCCAGTACATCATCACACTAGCAATTTCTGAAAGTACACCTAGAGGGGGGTGAATAAGTGTACGGCTAATCTAATGAAAAATAATGCGGAATTAAAAACTAAATCCAACACACCTAGTGTAATCAAAAAGTGTAGCCGAATTCCCGGTGAAGGGCTCTGGACTATCTCCTCTAAATTCCTCTAAATAAGAGTTGAGGTGCTATGTAAAGCTCTCTTGGTTGAATACAAGTATGAGCACACACAATCAACACAAGCATATGCATATGATATGAACAATATGAACAATGCACAATGTAAGAGAGTTAGAGAAAGTGGATTAATCATAAACACCAAGATATGTTTCGAGATTCGAGCACCCAGCACTACGTCCTCGCCTTCACACAGAAGGATTTCTACTAACTCGTCCACACAGGACTTCCCACACAGGGAACCTCCAATGAGGATTTGGGCAAATACAACTTGGAAGTACACTACTCCTCTCTCAACAAATATAACCTCTCACTAGAGCTAAGGCACTAAGCCAACACAATATCAACCTCACAATTGAGGGATAGACACAAAGCCAAACAACAATCACCTCACACTTGAGGGATAAGGCACAAAGTCACCACTCCAACAATCACCTCTTCACTAAGAGGGATATCAACAAAATCACCTCTCACTAGAGGGATATCACAAAGAATGGAGGGTTATAATACTTGGTGGTCTCTCTCAACAATAAACCAATTTTCTCACTAAACCATGATCCTATAGATAGGATAGATATGATAAGCTCAAGTGTGAGAAAATAAAGTGTTTGAAAATGAAAACAACAAAGAAAAATACTTGAGAAAATCACAAAATAGATGTTGAAATAAAGATCAAAAACTAATTCCCAAATACTTTCTTTTTCTTTGAATTTTTCAACACTTTAAAACAAATAAAGATTAATCTTTTAAACCCAAAAACTCTTTTAAAACTTGTATCTAAAACACTTAAGAAGATGAAGATTTTTGCTCTTAAAAATGTTGTTAAAAACCAGCTCAAATATGGGGTATTTATAGCTTCAACAAAATCTGCCCGTTGGCAGCCAGGAAAGGACAATTTTGCCCTTCCGGTCGACCGGCCGGTCGACCGGCCAACGGTCAGAAATCTGACCGTTGTGCCTCCGGTCGACCGCCCGGTCGACCGGGCATGGAACCAGAGAGCAACGGCTCTCTAGCCGGTCGACCGCCCGGTAGACTGGAACTGAATGTAGAGAGCAGAGCTCTCTACCGGTCGACCGGGGCCATTTCCAAAGAGCAGAACTCTCTGAACGGTCGACCGTCCGGTCGACCGGCCCACCAGCTCAAGCAGCCGTGCACGTCGATCGACCGGACCAGTTGACCGACTTCTGTCGTGGTCGACCGGCAGAAGACAGGCCAGTTTATATTTAGAGACTTAAAAACTTGGTTATTTTCTTTCTAAAAAATCCCATAAAATACACATAAATTTCACAAAAATATGTTCTTGTAAGATCTTTGAAATAAAAATATGTGTCAGTAAAAATCAACACATATTATAAACAATTTGAACCATTTTTGTGAGATTGAAAAAATTTGCCTTAAACCAAAAACGGTATTTTCTAGAAACCAAACTTCTAAAGGAAAATACGATTTTTCTATAAACTTGTATAAATACAAATACATGATATTGAAACAACTTTGAAGCATATTGTATATGGATAATATCCAATATACATGAAGGATATTATATCTATGTTTTTGACATGAAATCCAAAAATAAGTTTTGTTTAAATACAAAACTCCAAACTCATAAAATAGACTATCAAAATAAGTTTTTCTAAGTATATGAAGCATAGATGTATATAGATCAAATCTAATATACATTAAATCATGTAAACTTATTTTAATTCTATCTATTCATTAAAACTATATATATTAAAAACTGAAACCGGTTAAATCTAAAACCAAAACATGAAACTTTAAACTTGTGTGTGTATATTGTGAACTTGAGCATATCAACATTATCTAATCTTTACAATGATCTAAATATAATCTTAGACTAAACAAACCGATATCTTCTTGTAGAACTCCGTCTCCAAGTTGACTCGATCCAAACGTGATTCACTGAGCTTTACTCCAGCCGAGTACTAGATGCGATCTTGACGATCGAGCTCTTGAATCAATATGTGAAAGCTCCAAAAATATCTTTGTTGAAGCTAATCACCTACTAATATCTTGGTTAAATATCTGAAACTAAATATCACAAGATTATTAGTAAACTATAACTACATGAGTTAATCATCATCAAAACTAGAGTGAAGGGCCTCTGAGCCAACAATCTCCCCCTTTTTGATGATAACAAAACTCATGGAGTTATATATGCATGGATTAAAGTTAAGCTTCATAGAAGCTCCCCCTTAACTCATGTATAGCAATAAACATAAAGATATGCAATGAATGCTCAATATAGATATACATAAACATGCATAAAATAAGAAAATGAAACAAACATGACTTTTGATACCATGAAATAAACATGCTCTTGATATCATGATTTTTGATATCAATGAAATAAACATACTCTTGATATCAATTTTAAAATAAAAATGTTCCTAAAACAATGTTGTTCTTGATACCAACAAAAGATGCTCTTGATACCAATGGTAAAAGATAACAAACTTAAATAAACATGCATATATAAAACTCCAAAATATCTCTCCCCCTTTTTGTCAATTCATCAACAAAGGGGTACACACATTAAAGGCATAAACAATATTTTTCTTCCCTTTTTTTTATAAATCAAAACAATAAAGGTGTATACGCTATATACATTCATGAAGAGGAGAGACGTAAAGTTAACTCCCCCTGCATACATGCATTTATATGAAAAGAGATGACTAGACCCTAACCACATAAAACATAATATATAATGTATAAAAGGAGATGTGAAACTCCCTCTACACACGTATACTACATACCAAAGAAAGGTCAATGACTTCAGTATGACACACACTCAACATGAATATATATATAGAGAAGATGATAAGCTTCCCTTGCATATAAGCAATAAATACCAAAATATTTTGATACCAAATTATGATACCAATAGAAACTGAAACATGATACCAATTAAAAAAACACATAACCAATCTTTTTGGTTAAACACTTTAATCATTTGCAATAGAGATACCAAAATGGAGAATAATATCAATTTAAGATTCTTGATACCAATATTGAAAATGAAACATATACTAATTGAAAATATTTTTCATTAGGAGCGTAGGAAACCAATTGAAAATTAAAATATCAATCATTTTTCAACATAAAGAGTGGGAGTAAGATACCAATAGTAAACAAAACCGATTAAAAGGTAAAACATGAATTTTCTCCCCCTTTATGAAATACTCAAGAAAACGATGCATAAGATTCTATAAGATAATTGTCATTAAGGACTAAATCAAGCTTAGCATAGCAAAATTTGTACTCTAAGATATAAAGATATAGTAAGCACAATCAAAACACATATATATGTATGAAAAATTAAATATCAATCGAAATTGATACTATTTAAAGTTAAAACATACATATATTAAACCAAATATGAGTACACAAAATAGATATCAATTGTGAATTCAATTGAAAATACAATGAGAATCACGTGTATAACTCATACCTTCCACCCTATCATGCGCTTGTTTAAAAAGATTTTCAATTAGGCTCACAAGATATGGTCGTCCATCCAACCACCCTTTGATGGGTAGGGGTTTTCAAAAACAAGTTTGAAAATAATTTTAGCATATTTGAAAACTCTACCAAATGAAGAAATACGCACTAGTTTGAAATAGTTTGAAATAACAAGTGATAGATTCTTCAAAATATGAAACCAAGTCATATAATTCATGAAGCATGCATTCAGCACAAAAAATGACACTCAAGATATAGAAAGCTCAACAAGTACTCATAAAATAATGTAATGAGTAAACATAAATAAAGTGAATGTACAAAAGTCATGTGAAAAGTATAATCATGAATATAGGTAATGAAGCTCATATGAAGTTCCTTTATAAACATAAAAATCATCAAAATTTAATTTTATTAAAACAATACCAACTTTAAGGCATATGTATGTTTGACTAAACTAGAAGTATACATACATATTCAAACACAATTGAGTCTATAATAAAATATTGCATTAAACGTAAATGACCCAAGGTTATACAGATATATCTTAAAGTTTTGGCAAAATTGACATATACATGAAGTTAAAATAAATTATCATAAAAACATGTCAAAAAATAGGGAATACAAGTTTGAAATGTATGAATCATCAAAACTAGATCATACTAGTACATCTAATGAGTACAAATGAGCAATTAAGTACAAACATATAATAATCTATTTGTGGCTCACTAGTTGTACAAGTATATACTCAAGTTTTAATGAAATCTACATCTAAACATGTAATCAAAACATGAAGCATAAAACGAAAAAACATAAGCCAACATGATCATTATGTAAATACACATGTATTAGACTAGGATATACAACATAGCTAAATTAAAGTGAGAACACAATAATATAAATCCATATAGAACATGGGTGTATCTCAAATACTAATCATGTATATCACAAGTCTAATCATGACAATTAACATAATAATCATGAAACATCAAAACATGCTAAAAATTAACAAAATGGAAGCATGTAACATAAATAGGAGTTTAGAGATTATTACCAAAATCATGAGGGCAAATCTCTAGGCTCCAAACCAAGGTGGTCCTCCACCAAAACTCCCCTTGAAAGTGATGCATCCAAAAGTCACCGTTCAGCTCGGAACGCATTCACCTCAAGGCACCAACAACTCTCACGTCATGTGAGAGCCCACACCTACATCAAATACTATAGGGGTGGATTTTGATACCCAAACTCTATTTGGTCCATGGGGTTAGCACCTTTCCTAACCCAAACAAGTCTATTTGCTAAATTTACATCATGTACTCTATCATAACAAAACTTAGCAAGGTGGCCCTTTCGTCTACAATGTGCACAAGTGTACACATGAGCATACATGGTGTTGTGTGTATGAATGTGGGATGCATGTGTACGCCGTGGTTTGTGTGCATGCATAGGAGGAATATGTTTCTTTCAAAACATGGATTCCAAACGTGTGTGGTTCAAAGCACATTGGCTCAAAGTGGAGCCTAAACAATTAACACTCTTCTTTAACATCTATATATCATTTTTAATTATAAAAGAAGAGGTAGAGCATGCAATAGGTATGCTAGATAACAAAGCAACACTAACATGGCAAACATGTGAAGACAAATCATTTTTCAAGGATTTATTTTCATTTATGCAATCCTCCAATTCTTTTGAAATCAAATCAATTTTGTTTTTCAAAGAATTTTTCTCTTTTAAAGTAAAATCAAGTTTTGAAGTTAAGGTCTCATTTTTCTTCAAAACATTTTCACACTTATTTTTGCTTTCCAAAATTTTATTTTCATTTAAGGCAAGTTCAAGTTGGGATTTCAATGAGTCCCTTTCAATTAAAATCTCATCCCTCTCTTACAAAAACAAATCAAGTCTAGAAGACAAATTTTTATTTTCTTCTTTTTAATTTTGAACTATTCTTTTTCAAAACTTTATTCTTTGAAATCAATCTTTTACAACCTTTGCTAGTTCATAATTTGAAGCATGTGCATCCATACACGCATTACAAGAAGAACTAGAACTATCATCTAGCTGAGCATCTGAGTATACCTCAATGGACTCATTCCCTTGGACCATGAAGTAACGTTATTCGGATTCTCCTCCACTAGATTTCTTCTCCACTTGGTTTGGCAATTGAAGTTTTGAAGAGGTCAAGGTGTTCCACACTTCAAAGGCAGAATCATAATGAGAAACTATACACAAATATTCTTTGTTAAGTGTGCGCCTAAGTGCCTCAAGTTCTTGTGCATTAGCCTCTATATGCTTGCTATTATCAAGATAGGATTTCTTCGTTGCAGCAAGGAAAACATGCAATTTAGGATTTTTAGGTACATACTCATCCTAAGCTTCCACATATTGATGTCAGAAACATCAAACATGGGAGGTGCAAAGTAATCCATGAGTGTGTGTAAACAAGAAATATAGATTAGCAACCAAGGTCTCACTCCTAGGTGGTTAAACCTAATATCAGGAGCGTAGGCTCTGATACCAATTGAAAGTACATCTAGAGAGGGTGAATAGGTGTACGGCTAATCTAATAAGAAATAATGTGGAATTAAAAACTAAATGCAACACACTTAGTGCAACCAAAGAGTGTAGTCGAAGTCCTGGTGAAGGGTTTTGGACTATCTCTGTTGACACTTAAAAAAGACAGGATTCTTATTGGTCCGAACAATGTCTAAACTTGTTGACATTTACAAAAGACAAGTGACAGACAAGCTGACGACCAGTTTTCACCCATCTCCGAGGGACAGGGAAGCAACTTGGACTCCACTGATCCAGCAAACAGACAGTGAACTCGGATTGTTTCTAAACAGACCTCAGCAGGTCTAAAGATGCTAGCACTTAGCATCGCATGAGCCCAAAAGGATAGCCTCACTTGAGAGGCTAGGATCACCCGACTTCACCTTGAAGCCATTCAAAGCCTCGCCAGGAAGCTAACTCATAGCTTTGCCAAAGGAAGTCAGCTCCGCCTGAAGCCACATGCAACTGCGCAGAAAGGGTATATGGTAGCTTCGCAACAGATGACATCTAGCTCCGCCGAAGAAGCCTTCCTCTGACTTCGCCAGAAACTGCCTCCAGCTCCGCTGTGAGTTCAAGGCGGGCAGCGCCACTATTGGTCTGCTACGGTCAACCTTTGACCAATCAAATCTCCAAATGAGATCAGATCTAATCAGATCAAACCAATTAAGATCAAATCGGAGATCAAATTCGACAGTTGATTGCCACAATCTCTTGACTCTTCTAAAAACGAGTAAGAAGATCAGGGGAAATCCTCCAACGATATGAAAAGGATCAAAACAGATCAAGAGGATCAACTGACCTGCCATTTCTAGCTTCGCAGAAGCTGATCCTAGCCTCGCAGCAAGGCTACTTTCCAGATTTAAACAGATTTGATTCAATCTGTTTCCATATTTTCAAGGGACGGTTTACCCTTGCCCTCCTTATAAATAGCCCACCAGGGGCACAAGGAGGGAGGACTTCTTCGAAGAGCTTCCTCAGATGACACGTACAAGAAGACTCCACAAGCAAAGGCTTCTTCACAATGCACCGTGCGCACAAGAATTCAGAGACTTTTAGAGAATCACTTCTCTAATCAGGGTGCTGATACCCTAATACCTTCTTCTCAAGGAATCTCCGGAACCAGGCGAGCAGGAATTCCTAATTGAAGGCGGTTTTGAGAAGTAGCAAGAAGGTTCTACCAACCTTCTGTTCTCTGATTCCTCGAACCAGGCGAGAAGGGAATCTCATCGCTCGCATCGTCAAAGGGACAAAGTGGTCGCGCGCTGACCAGACTCCTATCGGCACACTTCTCCAGAATCTCTGAGGAGATCTACTTGTAATCTTTTTAAGAATACTTGTAATTTATCTCCTCAAACTCTTTTTATTGTAAGTTTTCCCCTTTTCAAATCAATGGAAAACAAGATGGCGACTCCGCTGGGGAATAAATTCTCCACTGCCGAGAATCAAGTGTCGTAATGCGATGAACAGACCTTCGGGTCTAACTCTGAATTCAGAAAAGCCGGTGCAGCCAGAACTCCTCTGGCTAAATCTTCAATGCAAGTCTCTGCGGAGACAGATAAGGCTCCCTACGAGCCTACTACGGTTCTCTGGCGCAACAAGGAAGCACGCCCGCAGTCCAAGTCTTTCACTTTCGAGAACCTGGTCATTCAATTCGACCAAGGAAGATTTGAAGAAGTCCTCTCCGGGGGTGGCCTAATGCTTCGAGCACGGAAGCATAGGAAGGTCTCCATGACCAAGGTTTCAGAACAGAAACCAGAAGCAGAATTCTGCCAACACCCTTCAGCCTCGCGTGTGGCTTGTCAGGTTCCTTGCGAACCTAAGTATCCTCTGCCAAAGCGGATGTGAAGGCCTAAACAGAAGTCTCTGGCCGAAGCTTCGAGCGCAGCTACGCCAAAATCGCGTTTCTCTCGCGAAGAAAAGGCAAGATGCCTATCTGCACCAACAATGCTGCCAGCCGCAAAGTCACGACGGCAGTCATACCGTCGCCCGATTCAAGAGCAGCAACGCCTTGTGCCATCCTCGTTCTCATGAGCGAAGCTACTGTACCACAGCGTACGCGCAGGGTTCCTGGCCGCGACGCTAGAACCAAAACACTGTCCAAGGCTAATCGCCTTCGCAGCAGCATAGCGGGTAAAGCACCACAGCTTGCTCCGCTCTCCGGTTCGTCAAGCGCTAAGCTCGCGCTTTGTGGCGAAGCTAGAACTAAAGTACTATTCAATGCTAATCCCTTCTACAAGGATAAGAGGAACGGGACATCATCCTATGAACGCACCAAAAGGGCCTCTACGCGGGACTGCTCAGTCTCTAATGGGCCTGACTTGTGGGAACTCTTGGCGATCAAGCGAAAGTCAGAGTCTTTCTGGACCACTCCCCCCTATTGTCAACAAAAGGGATGTCAGCTGGTGACAGTCCACTCAGTTCATTGCCGGCTAGGACCCATCCTCGCCACTCCTCTAGGCCAACGATCAGTTTTCGATCGATTGACGGCGCAAGCTCCGATGAAGCATTGCAAAAGGAGCGTCTCACGAGATCTACCTTCTGCATCCGTCACACATGACCAGAAAGGGACGAGAGCTGCGCATGGACAGACAAGCGTCTGACGATACCCCCTACAACTCCCCAGATCCAGATTATAGCCCAGGCTTGGGCGAAGTCTTGGGCATGAAGAAGGTGTTTTCCGAAACACCAGATCTAGGGAGGCGATACCCTACAATTATGAGCAGCCTTCTACCTCAACGGCCCTAGCCCCGCCGGAGCCCAGAAAGCACTCCAACCATCGGATGAAGAAGATGAAGATAGTGGGTATGCCTCTTCGGCAACCGTCAGCTCAGTGCGAACAAACAGAGCATCAGTCTGAAAATCACCTAGAGGGGGGGTGAATAGGTGATGATGCTAATCAAAGGGCAATTTAAAAAATTAAAGCTACAACAATCAAGTTTCACAAGATGAATGCAAGCAAGTAAATATGACAATGATTATGATGAGCAAGAATAAGAGCAAGTATAGTAAAAGAGTGCAAGAAAGTAAACCAATCGCAAACACAAGGATATGTTTATCGAGGTTCGAGCACCCAGCTCTACTCCCCGCCTTCCCCAGAAGGATTCTAGCTACTTCCACTATCACAAAGAACAATTACAATGGGAGTACCCAACTCCTACAATCTCAGTACAAGTAATTTTCTTGGTAGTCAAAAGACCACAAACTCTCTCTTTCAAATATCTCTTCCCTTACAAAGGTCCTTAGAGAATATTGAGTAGGAATGAAGCTCTTTTGTGTGTAAGGAAAAGAAATTGAAATCAGAGAAAAACTTTTTGAAAACCCTTCAGAAATTGAGAGAATTTAGCTCAAAAAACCAAGAACTTTGAAAGCCTTAAACTTTTGAATTTTTATCAATAATTGTTGTTGTAACCAATCTCTCCCCAAACACCCCTATTTATAGGAGAGGGCTAGGGTTTAGGGATAAAACATAGTTACTGATGTTTAGGAGGTAATTAGATCAAAATATATCCTTAAACGAATTTTTAAACACAAAAGACAAAAATAAACAGCTCTTAAAAAATCTGCCCGTTACTGTTCAACGGCTACATCGGTCGACCGGGCCGGTCGACCGGTAGTACAAAATTCTGACCGTTACAGGCTATCGGTCGACCGACCCGGTCGACTGATACAAACTGTGACTCAAAAATAAACATCGGTCGACTGCCCCGGTCGACCGACAGACATGCACACGGATACGTGCATTCTGCCAGGACCTCGGTCGACTGGTCCGGTCGACCGGACCAGCCTGACATAGACTCGGTCGACTGTCGGTAGACTGCCGGTCGACCGGAACAGGTCAGAAAATGAAATAAAGACAGAATTTTGAGAAGAAAAATATTTTTAACAAAACTATTTTAAACAGGAATTCAGTATGTAACATAAAAGAAATTTGTAGAAGAAAGATTTTGTACTAAAATATTTTTATATGTTTTATAGGAAATAAACTAAGAAATAGTATATGCGCAAAACGTGTGTGATTGAGCTTCAAACCTATCCACTATTTTTAACATACTATAAACTGAAAAGCAAAATACATGAAGACTTCTTGAGCTATCTTCAAGTCTTTGAGCCATCCAATGCCTTGCTAGTGCCTTCTCTTCTATGATCCTTCCTTGATGTGCAATTTGCCTTCCTTACTTGTGGTGAACTTAGAAGTTCTTGCAATAGCTAAGTGAATGGACTCTAAACATGGTATAAGACCTGAACTCATCTTAGCAAACTTGTTAGTACCAAATAGCACTAATTTGGTTTGTCATCATCAAAACACAAAACAATTGGAGAGTGTAACCTCTTGGGCCAACAATCTCCCCCTTTTTGATGATGACAAAACAAATAGGCTATTAACAAAAATATAGGTAGGAGAGAAAACTCCCCCTCAAATTATGCTATACATAAACACAAGAATATGCTCTAGATACCAATAATTGAAATGATGCACCAATTATTGAAACCAATTAAAACAAATATATAAAACACAAAAATTGCTCTTGATACCAAAAATACCAAAAACAACTAAAACACAAGAATTTATTTAAAACACAAAATTCATAAAATCAAAACATATAAATTCATAAAAAACACAAAAATTCATAAATCAAAACATATAAATTCATATGGAACCACAAGAATTTATTTAAAACACTAAAATTCATAAAACATATAAATTCATATGGAACCAAGACCAAATGAACTTATTTTTGTCCATGTAAACTTATTCTCCCCCTTTTTGTCATACATACATCAAAAAGGGTTATGAAAAAACATGTTATTCAATAATACAAACATTAAGTTCTCCACAAATAAACGAAAATCTAGCAAAATCAAGAGTTTTAGTGAAAATATCGGCTAGTTGTAAATCCGTGGAAACATAATCAATATCTATATCACCTTTCTCAAAATGATCTCTAAGAAAGTGATATCTAATCTCAATGTGCTTGGTCTTACTATGTTGATTTGCATTTTTGGACATGTGTATAGTACAAGTATTATCACAAAATATTTTTATATGATCAAAGTGCAAATCAAAATCAAGGAGAGTATGTTTCATCCAAAGGACTTGTGCACAACAAGCCCCCGCGGCAACATACTCCGCCTCGGCGGTTGAGAGAGCTACGGAATTTTGTTTCCTAGAGGACCATAAAAACAAGACAATTACCAAGAAATTGACATGTCCCACTAGTACTCTTTCTATCTACTCTACAACCCGCATAGTCGGCATCCGAATAACTAGTCATTGAAAAATCTATAGTTTTCGGATACCAAGACCCATTCCATAGTGCCCTTAATATAACGAATAATGCGTTTTACCGCAATAAGATGAGACTCTTTAGGACACGATTGAAATCTAGCACAAAGACACACACTAAACATGATATCCGGCCTACTTGCCGTCAAATATAAAAGACTTCCTATCATGCTTCTATATAATTTAATATCAACATTTTTACCTTGTTCGTCCTTATCAAGCTTGGTTGTAGTTGCCATTGGAGTGTTGCAAGCCTTTGATCCTTCAAGCCCAAACTTCTTTACTAGCTCCTTTGCGTACTTGGCTTGGTTAATGAAGGTTCCGTCTTGCAATTGCTTGATTTGGAGTCAAGAAGAAATTGAGCTCACCCATGGAAGACATTTCAAATTCTAGTTGCATTACCTTCTCAAATCCTTGCACAAAAGCTCATTAGTAGATCCAAAAATTATATCATCAACATAAATTTGCACAATTAAAATATCATTATCAACATGCTTAGTAAAAAGAGTTGTGTCTACTTTGCCTTTAATAAAATCATTTGAAATAAGAAAACTAGAAAGCCTTTCATACCAAGCTCTTGGAGCTTGTTTCAATCCATACAAAGCTTTATCAAGTTTAAAAATAAAATCGGGATGAACATGATCAACAAAACCGGGAGGTTGAGCAACATAAACTTCTTCATTAATAAAACCATTCAAAAATGCACTTTTCACATCCATTTGAAAAAGTTTAAAATTTTTAAAACATGCAAAAGCTAGTGTCATCCGTATGGCTTCAAGCCGTGCTACGGGTGCAAAAGTCTCCTCAAAATCAATTCCCTCAACTTGAGTGTAACCTTGGGCCACTAACCTAGCTTTATTCCTAATGACATTTCCGGACTCATCCATCTTGTTTCTAAAGATCCACTTAGTACCAATTATTGGTCTATCGTGGGGCTTAGGAACAAGGTGCCAAACTTGGTTGCGCTCAAATTGATTGAGTTCCTCTTGCATGGCAAGCAACCAATATGGGTCCGTCTCGGCTTCGAGAATGCCTTTGGGTTCAAAATGAGAAATGAAAGCAAAGTTACCACATAGGTCATGGAGTTTGGAGCGCGTTGTGACTCCTTTAGATGCATCACCTAAGATGAGCTCCTTAGGATGATTTGTAGCGTATCTCCAAGCTTTAGGAAGCGGTTGAGTGCTTTCCTCCTTATCCTCTTGAACTTCACCAATAGGATCTAGCTTTTCTTCTTGAGCGGTGTGAGTCCTTCAAGGATAGTCTCTCCATGTCTTCACCTAATGGTTCAAACTCTACAACATTCTCAACAAACACATTAGATTCTTCAAACTTAACATGCATGGATTCTTCAATGGTTTGAGAAGATCTAATGAAAACTCTATATGCTTTGCTAGTAGAGGAATATCCAACAAAGATAGCCTCATAAGCCTTAGCATCAAATTTACCCAAATTATCCTTAGTATTCAAAACAAACACTTGCATCCAAAAACTTAAAATATGCAACATTAGGTTTTCTAGAATGATACATTTCAAAAGAAGTTTTTGAAGAATTTTTGCATAAATAAATACGATTCGATATATAGCATGCGGTGTTTACGGCCTCGGCCCATAAATATTGAGGGAGGTCATATTCACTTATCATTGTCCTAGCCATCTCTTGAAGTGTTCTATTTTTCCTTTCTACAACTCCATTTTGTTGTGGAGTTCTAGGACGAGACGTTTCATGCTTAATTCCCTTTTCATCACAATAAGTCATGAAGAGTTGGTTAATAACTCACCACCTCTATCACTCCTTATTCTCAAAATCAGAAAACCCTTTTCTTTTTCAACTCTTTTTCGAAAAATCTTAAAATGAGAAAAAGTTTGATCTTTATTTTGCAAAAAGAAAACCCAAGTAAAACGGGAGAAATCATCAACCAAAACAAATGCAAATCTACTTCCATTTAAACTCTTAGTTTTAGTTGGTCCAAAAAGATCCATATGAATTAATTCTAAAGGCCTAGTTGACATGATATCCTTGATTGGTTTAAAGGAAGACTTGGTTTGTTTCCCAAGTTGGCACGCACTACAAATGCGGTCTTTCTCAAAATCCAAGTAAGGTATACCCTTCACCAATTCCTTTGAATTAATCCTAGAAATATGGTCAAAAGATGCATGTCCTAGTCTTCTATGCCAAATCCAAGAATTTTCATCAAAAGCATTCAAGCATTTAGTAGAACAATCTAAATTGAGCATGTCAATATATAAACATTATTATCACGAAAACCGGTGAGAATACAAATATCGGATTTAACATCAAAAATCTTGCAAGAAGTATCATCAAATACAACTTTAAGTCCACGATCACAAAGTGGACTAATACTAAGCAAATTATGTTTAAACCATCTACTAAAACAACATTCTCAATAATAGGAGATGCACCAATTTGAATGTTACCTATACCGATGATAGTTCCTTTGGAGTCATCCCCGAAGGTGACGGTGCCACCTTCCATGTACCTTGATAGGGTTGTGAAGTTATTGATGTCCCATGTCATGTGTCTTGAACAACCACTATCAAGGTACCACCGCTCCCTACGTCTTGGAGCTTTGTGTGTACCTACATCAAACATTTAAGACTTGATTTTGGTACCCACATTTTCTTGGGTCCTCTAGGGTTAGTGTCATGAACCCAAACAAGATTATTTGTTCTATTTAGTTGATCATAGCAAAACTTAGCTAAATGTCCATTTTTGCCACAATATGTGCATCTATACACTCTACCATATTTAAAAGCATAATGAGTGTGTGATTTGTGAGCATGGGCATTGTGAGCATGAACATGAGACGTGTTAGGTGTAGTGTGAGCATGAGGAATCTTAGCATGAGATGTGTGCTTTTTAGAAAATTTTTCTTCAAGTTTCTTAGTATTAAAGGCACAATCTTTAAAACTTTTTCAAAAATCATTCATTTTTGATTTAAAAGAAGAAATTTCTTTTTCATCAATAATAGGAGATTTTGCCTTACAAGTACTCTTGTAGGCACAAAATTCTTTTTGCATGGAAATGAAATTGGAAGAAATATCATCTTTTTCTTTAGAAACAATGGCAAGTTGATTCTTAAGAAAAGCAACTTCTTTTTGTAATTTTAAACATTCAAGTTTCTTGTTATCATAAGTTTCAGAAAGTTCTACAAATGCATGTACAAGAACTTCCTTACTTACATCATCATCTTCATCATCAAGGGATTGAGAGGTTACCTTGGGTGTGTTTGCCATGAAACACATGTTAGCTTGATCCACCTCCTCTTCGGACTCGCTTTCCGAATCCCATGTGGCTTTGTAGGCTTTCTTTTCCTCCGGCTTCTTTGGCTTAAAGGAGGAAGTCATTTTCTTCTTGAACTCCGGACAATCCGCCATGATATGTCCGGGTTTGCGGCAATTGTAGCATATGATCTTCCGCTCCTCTTTGCCTTCGAATTTTCTCCGAAAGTTGAACTTGTTCTTTCGGTACAACCTCTTGAC
Source organism: Agave tequilana (assembly GCA_038442645.1). Lineage (NCBI taxonomy): Eukaryota > Viridiplantae > Streptophyta > Magnoliopsida > Asparagales > Asparagaceae > Agave > Agave tequilana. The sequence goes on along the minus strand of JAVJIF010031304.1, from coordinate 11,944 downwards.
ATTCCGCACAAGTAGAGTTAGCTCCTCATCTTCTTCTTCGTCATCTTCATCGTCATCATTGGTGGATGAAGTCTTGAAGGCTATGGATTTCTTCTTTGAAGTAGTGGCCTCTTCTCTCGCCTTCTTCTCCATCTCATGGGTCTTTAGGTTCCCAATGAGACTAATGAGGTCCATCTCGTCCTTGTCGTTCAACTCCTTTAAGGTGGTGGCCTTGATCTCCCATGATGAAGGAAGAGCCCGAATAACTTTCCGCACCTTTTGATCGTTGGAGATGTCATCACCTAATGAAGAAAGACCATTAGTGATTTTAGTAAACCTTGTAGCCAAACTATCAATAGACTCATCATCAAGCATTTTAAATGACTCATATTGGGACCTCAAGAGATCTATCTTAGCTCTCTTGACTTGTGAAGTCCCCTCGTGTGTGACTAATAAGTGTTGCCAAATCTCATAGGCGGATTGGCAATGAATTACCCGTGTAAGGTCATCCTCATTCAAGGCGGTTAATAGGGAATTTTGGGCTTTGGAGTTAGCCTCATATAGTTTAAAGTCAAGGTCGGTCCAAGTGCTCTCATCACCATCGGGTGCTACATAGGGTTTAGTCAAGGACTTGGCCACTAAGCTACCCAAAGATTGCAAAAATATAGTCATCCTAACCTTCCAAATTGGGAAATTTAGGCCATCAAATTTAGGTGGGGATTTAATGTTGTCGGCCATGTTTACTAGTGAAGAATGAATGAAATGAAAATGTTGATTAGCAATATTTTAAGGATCTCTCTATGGATGTTAAGCCAAACCTAGAGTCCAAGCTCTGATACCAATTGAAAATCACCTAGAGGGGGGGGTGAATAGGTGATGATGCTAATCAAAGGGCAATTTAAAAAATTAAAGCTACAACAATCAAGTTTCACAAGATTAATGCAAGCAAGTAAATATGACAATGATTATGATGAGCAAGAATAAGAGCAAGTATAGTAAAAGAGTGCAAGAAAGTAAACCAATCGCAAACACAAGGATATGTTATCGAGGTTCGAGCACCCAGCTCTACTCCCCGCCTTCCCCAGAAGGATTCTAGCTACTTCCACTATCACAAAGAACATTATAATGGAGTACCCAACTCCTACAATCTCAGTACAAGTAATTTCCTTGGTAGTCAAAAGACCACAAACTCTCTCTTTCAAATATCTCTTCCCTTACAAAGGTCCTTAGAGAATATTGAGTAGGAATGAAGCTCTTTTGTGTGTAAGGAAAAGAAATTGAAATCAGAGAAAATTTTTTGAAAACCCTTCAGAAATTGAGAGAATTTAGCTCAAAAACCAAGAACTTTGAAAGCCTTAAACTTTTGAATTTTTAGCAATAATTGTTGTTGTAACCAATCTCTCCCCAAACACCCCTATTTATAGGAGAGGGCTATGGTTTAGGGATAAAACATAGTTACTGATGTTTAGGAGGTAATTAGATCAAAATATATCCTTAAACGAATTTTTAAACACAAAAGACAAAAATAAACAGCTCTTAAAAAATCTGCCCGTTACTGTTCAACGGCTACATCGGTCGACCGGGCCGGTCGACCGGTAGTACAAAATTCCGACCGTTACAGGCTATCGGTCGACCGACCCGGTCGACTGATACAAACTGTGACTCAAAAATAAACATCAGTCGACTGCCCCGGTCGACCAACAGACATGCACACGGATACATGCATTCTGCCAGGACCTCGGTCGACTGTCCGGTCGACCGGACCAGCCTGACATAGACTCGGTCGACTGTCGGTAGACTGCCGGTCGACCGGAACAGGTCAGAAAACGAAATAAAGACAGAATTTTGAGAAGAAAAATATTTTAACAAAACTATTTTAAACAGGAATTCAGTATGTAACATAAAAAGAAATTTGTAGAAGAAAGATTTTGTACTAAAATATTTTATATGTTTTATAGGAAATAAACTAAGAAATAGTATATGCGCAAAAACGTGTGTGATTAAGCTTCAAACCTATCCACTATTTTTAACATACTATAAACTGAAAAGCAAAATACATGAAGACTTCTTGAGCTATCTTCAAGTCTTTGAGCCATCCAATGCCTTGCTAGTGCCTTCTCTTCTATGATCCTTCCTTGATGTGCAATTTGCCTTCCTTGCTTGGTGGAACTTAGAAGTTCTTGCAATAGCTAAGTGAATGGACTCTAACATGGTACAAGACCTGAAACTCATCTATAAAACTTGTTAGTACCAAATAGCACTAATTTGGTTTGTCATCATCAAAACACAAAACAATTGGAGAGTGTAACCTCTTGGGCCAACACAGTCAACATGGCTGATAATGTTAACGACGATCTTCGTCGACGTTTGGAAGCTCAGAGCAAACTTCTAAGACTCAGCAAGAAGCTCTGGACAATATTCAACAGATATTTGCTCAACTCCTCCGCAATCGAAATGACAACGATGCCGGAGCAATCCGATGAGGAGGAACATTTCAGCAATGAGCAGCCAAAGACGGAGAAATCCAAGGAGGGTTCTTCCTTAGACGCTGAAGTCCTTAAAGGCCTCCAAGCTCAATTGCATCCCTACCTCAGAGGGATAAATTAAAGAAAGTAGGGGCAGTCCGTCCTTACCCATTGGAGTGGGATTCAGTGTCATACCCACCAAAGTTCAAACCACCAACGTTGCATACGTATGATGGTAAAAGTTCACCAAATCAGCACATCTACTACTTCCGGTCTCAGACTGGTAATGTTATAAGCAATGACGCCATCATGGCTAGGCTGTTCATTGGCACCTTGAAGGGGGTGGTATTTGACTGGTTCATAAGTCTCCCTCCAGGCTCTGTCAATTCCTGGATCGACCTGAAAACCTGGTTCCTCTCTCGTTTCTATGAGGACGATACCGAGGTAACCATGGACAAGCTCCTCTCCACCGTGCAGAAGAAGGGCGAATCTGCCCGTGACTACATTGAACGGTTTCAGAAACTTATCCTTGATGTGCCAACAGCGATGCCATTACCCATGCTCTTACAGACATGCAGGCACAACTTCTTGGACCAGGTAGAAGTTCGCATGGGGGCTGTCAAGGCCCACACGTGGAAAGAATTGGTCGAACAAGCTGAGATAGCTGAAAAGTCGGCTAAAAAGTTAGAACCATCCACCCCTAGAGGCAAATGGGGTATGACAGTAAAGACGTAGCGACCTACCGCAGTCTTCTCAAGCCAAAGGGAAAGAGACTATGTCTGTGGAATTGTCCGGGGGACGTGCAGTCGAAGGCCAAGAAGAGCGGCTTCAACAATCAGGAGCCTAAGTTCCCTCCAAAATAGTACTCCGTCAAAGACGATCAGGTGGTCACGATATTCCATCTGCTCCACAAAGGGAATAAAATTAAGCTACCAGATGCTCGACGTCCTAATGAAATAGGACGCACAAATGATCCCAAATACTGTCTCTACCATAGGATGATTCACCATCCTACTGACAGTGCTATGTCCTCAAGGATAGGATACAAGCCTTAATCGATGCCGGGGTTCTGACATTGAAGACAAGCAGAAGAAAGTCACTGCTAATATGGTGACCCTCGAGTTTGGCAAAACCCCAAAGGTCACAGTTCCTGACGGGACCTATTCAGCCCCTGCGTCACGGTTGGAAGTCAGGCATCCTTCAGTTATAACTCAAGATAATAAGGGTCTCGTTCCCTTAACATTGGAGACAGGGAAGTCATGTGGATACACCCAGACCTCGTCCAAGACGTGCAGTGCGATTCAAAGAGGCCAAGTCAAAGGGCAAATCTTGCAATGCCATCTCCATCCTGCCAGACGACGACAATCTTACGTCAGCTTCCCTCAGTGACTCAGAAGGAGAAAAGCACGCTTGCGCAGCGCAGGCCGATGTACCTCAGTCGACGGGCACCCGATCTGAAAAATCATACTTGAGGCAGTATGAGAAGGCTACTAACGAGATACATAGCAAACGACGTCAGTACAAGTACCAGCACCTGCTTCCATTCCGACCAAGGAAAAGTGAAGCCTAAAGAGGTCCGATTCGACCAAGTCCTGAAGAAGCCTTCAGGACCAGGGCTTAACATGCCCTTTCATTTTGACATATTGGCTCAGCTGGCTAATATCCCGACTCGTATCACAATACACGAGCTCCTTCGTCTCTCAAAAGAGACAAGATAAGCACTTAGGGATGCGCTGGCTAATTCAGAATCATTCCTGACATGCATGCCAGAGGTCCCTAACGATGATGCTCAGTCTTCTTGCCCAGAGTGTCATCATGTACAATCAAAGGTCCCCGCTATTACCTTCACAGCGGAAGATATGCTTCTCAAGACAACAAACATGATCGACCTCTGTACTACACCGGATATATCAGTTCAACATGCATTGAAAGAGTACAAGTCGACCCGGGGTCCGCACTCAGCATCATCCCCAAAAGGTTACTTTACTTCCTCGGTATATACCATGTATAGGTTGTCCGCAACCACCACTACAATATACGGTTTCAATGCCGGGAGTAGTCATCCACTTGGAAAGATTTGACTCCGTTGCCGAATCGGGAGCCTGAAGTCAGAAGTGACATGCTATGTCATCGACGCCAACACATCATATAACTTGTTGCTAGGACGACCGTGGGTCCACGCCAACTGAATCATTCTCTCCACTCTGCACAAGTGCTTCAAATATGTTGAAGGTGACATGACAGTACGAACTATCTTTGCTGAGAAGCAACCATTCAAAGGGGTGAAAAATTATTTCACTGATGCTCTCCTGTAATCAAGAGACCGGTGAAACACCCGAAGAACCATTGCCAGATGATGATGAAAGTGGCAATGAGGCGGATTCGGAATCCGAAGCAGGCATGCCAGCCATTCTGATTGGTGAACCAATTATAGCATGTCTTAATAATTCCAAATGTAATACTCCTTCTGAAGATGAAGGTGAATGGGTAATTAATGATAATATTTCTTTTGATTATCCTGCGAGTGTTGGGTCGGTTAAACCATTACAGATGGCTCTCTGCATATGCCCTTACATAACCGAGTGCGGCCAGAACACCTATGGAAGCTATAGAAGGGGCCACGCTAGTGATCCCTCCGTCCAAACAAGGTCAGTTACTGATAATCTTCGGTAGAACCCACCACGGGGACCCACAGCTGCAGATTTAAGTTCAGATTCAGACACTCCACAGTTCTTCCATTACGCGCGTGCCCGAGGGCGCATATTATGAAGAAAATGGGATACAACCTAGAGCATGGAGAAGGCCTGAATTTCGGAAAAGGAGGGCGTAGCTTGCTACGTAGCTTTGTGCCAAAAGGGAAGCCTGCAAATTACTATGATAGTACACAGGGTTGGGATACGTTACACCCACATTGTCAGCAACGGTTCAATTCACAGACGATGAACCAATTCTATCTCATTCAGCCTCATCCTCCGAGTGGGACTCAGATGTTAGTGTGGGAATGATGTTCGAAAACCTCACCGTTAATATGACTTCAAGCAGTCAATTGGAGCCCGCAGAAGCCGTTGATGAGGAACCATGGCCCAACATTTGGACATCCAATGGGAAAAGCGATTCGAACTGCGCGGCCACCTACTGAAGACAAGGTGATGCAGGTCAACTTGGGTAGTCAAGATCACCCTAAACCCATCTTCATAAGTGAAAGCTTATCACTTACAGAAAAGAAGAATTGATAATACTCGTAAAGAAGTATATCGACGTCTTCGCATGGAACTACGAAGACTTGCCCGGACTCGATCCACAAGTCGCCATGCACCGTCTGAATATCAAGCCCGATGCCAAGCCAGTCAAGCAGCAACAACATCGGTTTCGCCCAAATATTATGGAAGCTATTGAGGCTGAAGTCCATAAGCTCATTGTATGTGGCTTCATACGGGAGGAACAACATCCAGATTGGGTTGCTAATATCGTTCCAGTCCCTAAAAAGAATGGGAAATACGAATCTGCATCAACTACCGTGATCTCAACACGACTTGTACCAAAGACGAATTCCCACTGCCCATCACAGATGTCATTATTGACAATACATGTGGATTCGAAATAATGTCTTTCATGGACGGCTTTTTAGGGTACAATCAGATTAAAATGTATCCCGACGATGAAAAGCATACTTCATTCCGAACACCTTGGGGTATACTGCTACACCGTGATGCCCTTCGGGCTAAAGAACGCTGGAGCAACCTATCAGCGGGCAATGATACAATCTTCCGCGATCATCTCCGAAAAAACGGTGGAATGCTATGTCGATGACATTGCTGTCAAAAGCCGCAGCAAGGATGACCATCTTCGTGACTTGAGAACGATGTTCGACATAATGCGGGCTCATCAACTGAAAATGAATCCGACAAAATCCTTCTTGGGAGTGTCAAGTGGCAAGTTCCTTGGGTTCATTGTTACATCAAAAGGGATTCATCTTGACCCAGACAAAGTCAAGGCATTCAGAGCATGCATCCATCGAGGAATCTCAAAGAGCTTAGAGGCTTGCAAGGCAACTGCTTATATCAGAAGATTCTCGCAATCTCTCAAGCCGCTGTCAACCGTTCAAACGACTCATAAAAAAGGGTGCTTCTTCGTATGGGATAAAGCTTGCCATTAAGCTTATGAAGACATCAAGAGATACCTCACAAACCCTCCATTTTAGTGGCCCCCACATCAGGGAAGCCATTCTTGCTTTATGCGAAAGCTCTGGACCATTCTCTTGGTGCCCTCTCTCGCTCAAAGGACGACAATGGTCATGAGCAGCTATTTGTAATACCCCGTTCCCGGAATACGTACTTAGTTGCGTATTCAGTTTTTCGATCGTATTTTTCGATTTACTTCCTGTATTTGACCGATTTCAGTTTTAATCTTTTCCAATATTATATATTTTTTCTATGATTTTCTGATTTTCTGGAATTTTCCTAAATTTAATTAATATTTTCAAAACCTGTGTCGCCAGTGCCGCTGATCGATTCTCGATTTTTAATTCACAAAACAGTAGGAATTTCTAGAAGTCCTTTAGACTTTATTTCTTAGAATCATATTTTCTATCTAAATACTTTTTCTGAGAATTTTATGAATTTATGAAAATTCCAACGGAGTCGGTAGATAACTGATTCGGGATTTTTAGTTTTAAAACTATAAATTATTTCTTCAAACGAATTTCACCATGAGTCTTAAAATATTATTCTTGATTTTTGGTAAAATTTTCGGGTCGTTCGAGATACTTGAATTTCGGACGATTTCGGTATTTTCCGAAATGTTTTCCGCATCTTCGACTTAAACCTGGAAATTGTCTTTCACATTTTTAAATTTTTAAGCCAAAGAAAATATCTTTCTTTTTTATAATTCTTTTCCTTTCCCTTTTCTTGATTTTCCTTTACTTCCTTCACAAGCCTCAAAATTTTTCAATTTTTCAATAATTCCACTTTCTCCAAAATTCCACCAACTCCCACCTACTTCCTCATTTAATGCATCTCTTACTCTCTCTCTCCCATGGCCAGCCAAGTGGCCAAGTGAGGGACACCTCACCCTCTCCATTTGCATAAACCCCCTCTCATTACATTATTTGCAACTCCTTACAAAATCTAAAACCTATATAAACATTTCCTTACATTTCTTTTCCGTTTTTCTTCATTCACCAAAGTATTAGCCTTCACCATTTCCCTCTCCATCTCAACTTCACCTCCCCTACTTCCAAAACAACACCACAAGATCATCATCTCCACCTCAAGCTCAAGCACCATTTGGAACTTGGATCGTAGCTTTCTTCGCCGCCAAGATCACCTTGGTACTATTCGTCGACAACGACCCTTTCGATCGCATAAAACGACATTTGATCACTCCTAGTGAGTATTTTTACTCACCAAGACTTGTAAACTTCCTAGTATACTTGTATTTCCACATCTTGTACACTTGTGCCTTCAAAATCATATTTTGACCTTCAAATTCGACCAGCAAATTCTGTTCTGTACGCTATTTTCAGGCCACGATTAGTCGACTGGACCTAGGGATTAGTCGACTAATCCATCTAGTTGAACCATAACCTTTTTCTGAAACTCAGTTTTTAGTCGACTTACCCTGGTTATTAGTCGACTAACCTTTTCTGGAAATAAACCTCAACTCTCTGGAAATCACTGTTAGTCGACTACCCCTTTTACCCTAGTCGACTAACTTTTCCTGAACAGAAACTCAACTCTCTGTATCTCAGATTTAGTCGACTTACGTATCTGTTAGTCGACTTGAGTTCACTGTTAGTCGACTACCCTTTTTTCCCTAGTCGACTAACTTTCCCTGAAACAGAATCTCAACTCTCTGGAACCCAGTTTTAGTCGACTAATTCAGACTGTTAGTCGACTAGAGACCACTATTAGTCGACTAACCCTTCCACCTAGTCGACTAATTTAGGCTGTTTTTTATAGTTGATTTCTTTTCTGAAATTAAATAATCTACCCTTGATACATGCGTGATATATTATTCTTATTTATGCTTCATGACTGATACTTCATGAGACCTATTACTTGATGGATGTTACCTCTTGTTACTTCATGGCTTGTTATGTATATTCTCATTTCATAACTTGTTAACTAATGAATATCACCACTTATCATGGCTATCTCTTAACACCAAGTATTACACTTGACTTTTGTATAAAATGGACCAACTTACATGGGGTCGGGGGAAAACATGCGGATATCAATATGTGTTCGTGTTTACAGTGCATTAGGTATGTTGTGCAACTATATTTCCGGTCTGCCTGTGGGCCTCCAGGAGACCGAGGGGAGTGCTTGCTCCCTCTTCCTGATACCATCATGATAAGGGCATACATAGTCCCTCCTGTTAGCCTAGCGGGTTGGCTTCCGTCACCAAGCAACGGAACAATCCTGGACCGTTATCCGCGGCATGTAACGGGATCCACTGTAAACATAGTTCGTTGATAATCCCGCTAGTTTCCAATAACAACCTTGCTTTACTAGGATATGGATCTATGTGCGCTGGGGACGCTGGTTTACATAGCTAGATATCACAGTGAGACAAGTAATAGTAATAATAGATTTCACTGTGTATCCATTGCATTATGACTTTATCTCTTTATGCTTCCATTACCTGTTAGTTGATGTTTGTTATACTGCTCCATCTTTCTTATACTTGTCCTTTAGCCATTTGGCTGTAGCCTATTCATTGTTGGGAGGTCCTGACTCCTTGGATTTGTATGTTCAGGTTCCGAAGTTTGGATCGAAGTGGAGCCATCCACAGAAGATCGAGCTTTCTTTAGTGAGCAGGCAGATTAGCTCCGGTCTTTGTGCCAGATCTCTCTTTTTGACTCACGGAATCTTCATCCTACTCGTGAGCATTTTTTGTGTTTATATTGTATCTTTTGCTTTTGAACTTGGTTGTGATAAAAGATACATGTAATGTGTAAATATTTATCATATTTTTTTTGTGATGACTTGTACTTGTACTTTTTGTTGGCATATGTATGGATATCACGCTTTGTCGTGTACTCTGATCTTTGTTGTACTAAATGCTTAGCGTATATACTTGGGGGCACTTTCCGACCTACGTATATACGTCGCAGTGACGTCTCCGTATTCGTGGAATAGGGGCGTTACAGGTTGGTATCAGAGCCTAGGCTCTCACACCTATAGTACAATCAAGTAGCAAATTAATGAAATTTGCTATTGCAACTACAACGTACAAAGTTATCTAGTCCTTCTTGATCCCTTCTTGATTCCTCCCTTGTGTCCTAAACTCCTTCCATTTTTCCAATTCCAGTTATCTATCCCAATTCGGTATGGAGAGAAGGACGGGTCGTAGCAACTCTGGACAAACATCAAATGGACCCACGGGAGAGAATGTCGATATTCTGAGGGCATCCAGACAATGATGGAGAATCAGCAACAACAGACGGAACTTCTTCGGCAAGAGTTAGCAGCTCCAAAGGAACAGAGGCCGGGGAATATTTCAGACTTCAGACGGCTGCAACCAGCCATATTCACGGGTGAAGAGAACCCCTGATGCTGAGCAATGGCTGACAGATACATCAATCTGCTGAATGCAGCCTGAGTACCAAAGAGAACCAAGTGGAGGTCGCCAAGATTCAATTGAAGGATATAGCTAGAACTTGGTGGCTAGCTGAGGAGGCCAGATTGGAGAAGCCTGTCACCTGGACACATTCTCCAAGAGTTTCTACAGCGATTCTTCCCTGCCACTGCTCAGAAAGGACATGGAAGAGCAGTTCATCAGACTTCAGCAAGGGAATAGATCCGTGGATGAGTATGCCGCGGAATTTCTCAGACTTAGCCGCTTTGCTCCGTACATGGTAACTGATGAGGAGAAGCGGGCTAGTAGGTTTCAGCAGGGCTTGCAGATGGACATCCAAGTTTTCCTAATGCCCCAGCAGCTGAAGACTTATTCAGAAGTTCTCACCATAGCTCGGGAGGTGAGCGTGGGCTAGAGAAGAAGCAAGTGAACCAGATGAGGAACCAGGCCATGAAGAGGCCATTTCCACCTATGGGAAGAGGAGGCCCATATAGAGCAGCGAAGGTTCAGGCTATGAGGCAACCATTCCGACCTGCTCTTACCAGACGGCTCAACCACTTTCTTTCTGCAGTTATTGTCAGAAGCCAGGCACATTCGACAGACTTGCCGTAGGGCAAATGGATTATGCTTGGTGTGTGGTTCCCGAGACCATTCCATAGAGCCTGTCCACACAGGAGAATGGGGATAGCGGTGCCAAGCTTTGCCAGCACTGCAGGGACCGAATGGACAGAGAGCACTTCCAGGGCCACCGGGACAGAGGAATCAAGGACCGATGATCAGGAGAGTTCCTCCCCCTCCTCCACAGCAAGCTATTCGCCCAGTCCAGAGAGGAGCTAGGACTGCTGCAGGGCGTGAAGGGGTCAAGCCTTCAATTTGACAGAAGTAGAGGCTGAGACTTCTGAGGAGGTGATAACAGGTAATATCAGGGTGCATTCTAAACCTGTTTTAGCCCTCTTCGATTCAGGTGCTTCACATTGTTTATCTCAGATCATTTTGTGGCATTGCATTCCATACCTGTTAGATCTTTAGACCACAATGGGAGATTAGTACAGGGAATGGAGTAGTCATATCTTCTAGAGTTTGTGCTGACTGTCCAGTAGAACTTTGTGATAAGACCTTGGCCATAGATATGCTCGTACTAGACACCAAAGGGTTACGACGTAATCTTAGGCATGACCTGGCTCAGTCAATATTATGCAGTTATTGACTGTAGGGAGAAGAAGATTAATTTTAGAATCCCTCTTCAGCCGGAATTCCAATTTAGTGGAGAAGTGAAGTCTACCAAGAGAAAGACTCGGATGACTACTTCGGAGATTCAGAAGAAGGGAATACCGGTGTGGGATGAATTCCCAGAGGTGTTTGCTGAGATCTCAGGACTTCCGCCTGACAGGATGATTGAGTTCTCTATTGATACTGTGCCTGGAACCGCTCCTATATCCAAGGCTCCGTACAGGATGGCACCGACGGAGTTGGAGATTCTAAAGAAGCAGCTGCAGGAATACTCTGATAAGGGATTGATTCGGCCAAGCACTTCACCATGGGGATCTCCAGTATTATTGGCAAACAAGAGGATGGTGGTAAAAGGCTTTGTATTGATTATAGAGAATTGAACAAAGTTACCATCAAGAACAAGTATCCCTTACCAAGGATTGATGATCTGTTTGATCAGCTTCTGGAGCCCGAGTATTCTCTAAATTAGATTTACAATCGGGTTTACCATCAGCTTAGGGTGAGGAAAGAGGATATTCCGAAGACGGCATTCAGGACCGTTATGGCCACTATGAGTTTCTAGTTATGCCTTTCGGAGTCACCAATGCCCCTTCAGTTTTCATGGATTTGATGAACAGAGTGTTCTCGCCCTATTTGGATCAGTTTGTAGTTGTTTTTATAGATGACATCTTGATCTATTCAAAGAGCAA
>JAVJIF010031303.1:0-170566 GCA_038442645.1 Agave tequilana | reverse complement strand
ATGGACAGAGAGCACTTCCAGGGCCACCGGGGCAGAGGAATCAAGGACCGATGATCAGGAGAGTTCCTCCCCTCCTCCACAGCAAGCTATTCGCCCAGTCCAGAGAGGAGCTAGGACTGCTGCAGGGCGTGGAAGGGTCAAGCCTTCAACTTGACGGAAGTAGAGGCTGAGACTTCTGAGGAGGTGATAACAGGTAATATCAGGGTGCATTCTAAACCTGTTTTAGCCCTCTTCGATTCAGGTGCTTCACATTGTTTTATCTCAGATCATTTTGTGGCATTGCATTCCATACCTGTTAGATCTTTAGACCACAAATGGGAGATTAGTAAGGGAATGGAGTAGTCATATCTTCTAGAGTTTGTGCTGACTGTCCAGTAGAACTTTGTGATAAGACCTGGGCCATAAATATGCTCGTACTAGACACCAAAGGTACGACGTAATCTTAGCATGACCTGGCTCAGTCAGTACTATGCAGTTATTGACTGTAGGGAGAAGAAGATCAATTTTAGAATCCCTCTTCAACCGGAATTCCAATTTAGTGGAGAAGTGAAGTCTACCAAGAGAAAGATTCGGATGACTACTTCGGAGATTCAGAGGAAGGAATACCGGTGTGGGATGAATTCCCAGAGGTGTTTGCTGAGATCTCAGGACTTCCGCCTGACAGGATGATTGAGTTCTCTATTGATACTGTGCCTGGAACAGCTCCCTATATCCAAGGCTCCGTACAGGATGGCACCGAGGAGTTGGAGATTCTAAAGAAACAGCTGCAGGAATACTCTGATAAGGGATTGATTCGGCCAAGCACTTCACCATGGGGAGCTCCAGTATTATTGGCAAACAAGAAGGATGGTGGTAAAAGGCTTGTATTGATTATAGAGAATTGAACAAAGTTACCATCAAGAACAAGTATCCCTTACCAAGGATTGATGATCTGTTTGATCAGCTTCATGGAGCCCGTGTATTCTCTAAACTAGATTTACAATCGGGTTACCATCAGCTTAGGGTGAGGAAGGAGGATATTCCGAAGACGGCATTCAGGACCCGTTATGGCCACTATGAGGTTCTAGTTATGCCTTTCGGAGTCACCAATGCCCCTTCAGTTTTCATGGATTTGATGAACAGAGTGTTCGCCCTATTTGGATCAGTTTGTAGTTGTTTTTATAGATGACATCTTGATCTATTCAAAGAGCAACAGTGAGCATGCAGAACACTTGAGATTGTATTGCAGACTCTCCAGCAGGAGCAGCTTCATGCTAAGGGAGCAAGTGTGACTTTTGGTTGGACAGTATGGCCTTCCTTGGACACATAGTTTTCAGCGGAAGGAATTTCAGTTGATAGCAAAGTCCAGGCAGTGAAGGACTGGCCAATCCCAAAGACGGTGACTGAAATTAAGAGTTTTCTTGGACTAGCGGATATTACAGACGCTTTGTCCGAGATTTCTCTAGGATTGCAGCCCCGTTGACCAAGCTCACCCGGAAAGGAGAAAGGTACATATGGACAGAGGAATGTACTGCAGCTTTTGAGCAATTGAAGCAGAGACTCATTTCAGCTCCAATCTTGAGGACTCCTCAGAGAGAGGAGGGATGGTCATATACAGTGATGCATCAGGAAAAGGCCTGGGGTGTGTACTTATGCAACATGATCATGTCATAGCTTATGCATCCAGGCAACTGAAGACTCATGAGCGGAATTACCCAACTCATGACTTGGAGCTAGCAGTTGTTATATTTGCTTGAAGATCTGGAGGCATTATCTTCTGGGAGATAAGGTGTTGATATACACGGATCACAAGAGCCTCAAGTATATTTTCTCACAGAAGGAGTTGAACATGAGGCAGAGGCGGTGGCTGGAGCTGATGGCGGACTATGATATTGACCTGCAATATCATCCAGGCAAGGTCAATACAGTACCGGATGCACTGAGCAGGAAGCCAGAGAATAGGGTGCTTGTCCAACTTACTCAGCAGAAGGAGTTGATTCAAGACATCATCAGATTGGACTTAATGTTGGTACAAGGAGTTGATAAGGCAGGGCAGTTCATGACCTTGCAGATTCAGTCAACATTGATAGATGAGATCAAGGAAGCTCAAAGGAAGACCCCAGATTACAGATATTCCGAGCTCAAGTAGAGGCAGGATTGAGGACTGATATCTGTATTCATCCAGATGGTACATTATATTTTGGTAGCAGACTATGTGTTCCCCAAGGAGAAGTTAGACAGAAGATTCTGGCAGAAGCACACAGTTCAGCCTATTCCATACACCCAGGGGGAAACAAGATGTATCAAGACATAAAGAAGCAGAGTTTTGGTGGAATGCTATGAAGAGGGAGATAGCTCAGTATGTAGCCAAGTGCTTAGTCTGTCAGCAGATAAAGATAGAGCATCAGAGATCAGCTGGACTTCTACAACCTTTACCGATACCTGAGTGGAAGTGGGAGCACATCACCATGGATTTTGTCACGGCATTGCCTCGCAGTCCTAAGGTAATAATGCTGTGTGGGGTAATCATTGATCGCCTCACCAAATCAGCTCACTTCATACCATTCAGGGTAGGTCAGACAACAGAGGTTTTGGCAGACAAGTACATGAAGGAGATAGTTCGTCTACATGGAGTTCCAGTTAGTATTGTATCAGACAGAGACACAGATTCAGATCACATTTCTGGGAAAGCCTCCAAGAAAGTCTAGGGACTCGTCTGAAATTCAGTACTTCATATCATCCTCAGACAGACGGACAATCTGAAAGGACTATCCAGATTCTTGAAGACATGTTGCGGGCCTGCATGATTGAATTCCAGGGATCATGGGAAGACCATCTTCACTTGGCTGAATTTTCTTATTAATAACAGCTATCAGGCAAGTATCAAGATGGCACCTTTTGAAGCATTGTATGGTAGGAAGTGTAGGTCACGATTTGTTGGGATGAAGTCGGTTGAGAGGAGACTTTTGGGACCAGAGATCCTGATTCAGACAACAGAGAAAGTCAGGATTATCAGAGATCACCTCAGGGCAGCACAGAGTCGGCAGAAGAGTTGGCAGACACACTGAGAAGGCCATTAGAATTCCAGACAGGGGATCATGTGTTTTGAAGATATCACCTACAAAGGGAGTAATCCGGTTCGGTACTCGTGGAAAGCTTAGTCCGAGATTATCGGCCCATTCGAGATCTTGGACCGAGTGGGAGATGTGTCTTACAGGTTGGCGTTGCCGCATCTTTGGACGGAGTTCACAATGTATTCCACGTATCACAGCTGAGGAAGTATGTGAAGGATGATAGTCATATCCTGGATCACTCCGAACTGGAACTACAACCGGATTTGTCATACCAAGAGCAACCGATGGCCATTTTGGACAGAAGTGTCAAGACATTGAAGAACAAAGCCATACCGTTAGTGTTGGTGTCTTGGAACAGACATGCACCAGGAGAGGCCACGTGGGAACGAGAGGATTATCCGTGAGCGTTACCCTCAACTCTTCACATCTTTGATTTGGTAAAACTCTTTCTTCTCATCCTTCTTTATTGCTGCATTTCACTTCCGGTTATCCTTCTTTGCTGTTACCTTTCACTTTATGAAATTCGAGGACGAAATTTTTGTAAGGGGGATGGATTGTAATACCCCGTTCCCGGAATACGTACTTAGTTGCGTATTCAGTTTTTCGATCGTATTTTTCGATTTACTTCCTGTATTTGACCGATTTCAGTTTTAAAAATCATTTTCCAATATTATATATTTTCTATGATTTTCTGGAATTTTCCTGAATTTAATTAAATATTTTCAAAACGGTGTCGACCAGTGCCGCTGATCGATTCTCGGATTTTTAATTCACAAACAGTTAGGAATTTCTAGAAGGTCCTTTAGACTTTATTCTTAGAATCATATTTTCTATCTAAATACTTTTTCTGAGAATTTTATGAATTTATGAAAATTCCAACGGAGTCGGTAGATAACTGATTCCGGGATTTTAGTTTAAAACTATAAATTATTTCTTCAAACGAATTTCACCATGAGTCTTAAAATATTATTCTTGATTTTTGGTAAAATTTTCGGGTCGTTCCGAGATACTTGAATTTCGACGATTTCGGTATTTTCCGAAATGTTTTCCGCATCTTCGACTTAAACCTGGAAAATTGTCTTTTCAACATTTTAAATTTTAAGCCAAAGAAAATATCTTTCCTTTTTATAATTCTTTTCCTTTTCCCTTTTTCTTGATTTTCCTTTACTTCCTTCACAAGCCTCAAAATTTCCCAATTTTTCAATAATTCCACTTTCTCCAAAATTCCACAACTCCCACCTACTTCCTCATTTAATGCATCTCTTACTCTCTCTCTCCCATGGCCAGCCAAGTGGCCAAGTGAGGGACACCTCACCCTCTCCTATTTGCAATAAACCCCCTCTCAATTACATTATTTGCAACTCCTTTACAAAATCTAAAACCTATATAAACATTTCCTTTACATTTCTTTTCCTTTCTTCATTTCAACAAAGACTTTAGCCCTCACCAAATCCTCCTCCCTCTCAAACTCACCACCAACTCCAAAGCTCACCTAAGTCTCCATCTCCTCTTCAACTACACTACTTTGGAAGTGAGATCGTAGTTTTCTTCGTCGTTTACATCGCCAAGGATCAAGTTGGGGATATTGTCGACAACAACCTTTTCGGAACTCGTAAAGCTTCAAGTAGCCGTTCTTTGTGAGTATTTTTACTCACCAAGACTTGATCAATTCCTAATATACTTGTATCTTCATATCTTGTATACATATGTCATCAAAATCATGTTTTTAGACCATCAAACACAACCATCAGAAATTCTGTTCTGTATTCTGTTTCCCCACGATTAGTCGACTTGACCTAGGAATTAGTCGACTAACCCATCTATTTTGAAACGTAACCTTTTCTGGAACACAGTCTTAGTCGACTAATCTAGACTATTAGTCGACTAACCATTCCTCCCTAGTCGACTACTCTTTCCTGAAATAAAACATCAACTCTCTGTATCCCAGATTTAGTCGACTTAAGTATCTGTTAGTCGACTTGTAGTCACTGTTAGTCGACTACCCTTTCCACCTAGTCGACTAAATTCCCTGAAACAGAATCTCAACTCTCTGGAACCCAGTTTTAGTCGACTAATTCAGATGTTAGTCGACTTGTAGTCACTGTTAGTCGACTACCCTTTCCACCTAGTCGACTAACTTTCCCTGAAACAGAATTCTCAACTCTCTGGAACCCAGTTTTAGTCGACTAATTCAGACTGTTAGTCGACTAGAGACCCCTATTAGTCGACTAAACCTTCCACCTAGTCGACTATTTAGGCTGTTTATTATAGTTGATTTCTTTTCTGAAATTAGATCTTACCCTTGATACATATGTGATATATTATCCTTGTTTATGCTTCATAACTGGTACTTCATGACATGTTACTTGATGGACATTACTTCTTGTTACTTCATGACTTATTATTGTGTAGTCTCGTTCCATAACTTGTTAATGAATGAATATCACCACTTATCATGCCATCACTTGAACCAAGCATGATACACTTGACTTTTGTATAAAATGGACCAACTTATATTGGGTCGGGGGAAAACATGCGGATATCGATATGTGTTCGTGTTTACAGTGGTTTTAGGAATGTTGTGCAACTCATGTTCCGGTCTGACCTGTGGGCCACCAGGGGACCGAGGGGAGTGCTTGCTCCCTCCTTACTGGTACCATCATGATAAGGGCATACATAAGTCCCTCCTGTTAGCCTAGCGGCTGGCTTCCGTCACCAAGCACGGAACAATCCTGGAACGTTATCCCGGGCATGTACGGGATCCACTGTAAACATAGTTCGTCGATACAACCGCTGGTTTCCAATAACAACCTTGCTTTACTAGGATATGGATCTATGTGCGCTGGGACGCTGGGTCACATAGCTAGATATCACAGTAAGACAAGTAATAATAATAATAGATTCTAACTGTGGATCCTTATATGCAGACCTTATCTCTTTATGCTCCTATTACTTGCTGATTTACATGTATCATACTGTTCCCTCTTACTTATTCATGTCTCTTAGCCATTTGGCTGTAGCCTGATTTTTGTTATGAGATCTTGATTCCCTTGGATTTGCATATTCAGGTTCTGAAGCTTGGATCGAAGTGGAGCCATCCACAAGGATTAAGCTTTCTTTAGTGAGCAGGCAGATAGTTCCTGTTCTTCGTGCCAGACCTATCCATTTTGACTCACGGGATCTTCATCCAACTCGTGAGCTTTTTTTTGTGTTTATATTGTAAATCTTACTTTTGGACTTGGTTGTGATGTAAACACATGTAATGTGTGATACTTTATCATATCCTGTGATAGCTTTGTAGTTGTACTTTTATGTTGGCATATGTATGGATATCACGCTTTGTCGTGTACTCTGATCTTTGTTGTACTTATTGCTTAGCGTATATGCGTGGGGGCATTTTCTGACCTACGTATATACGTCGCAGTGACGTCCCCGTATCCGTGGGATCGGGGCGTTACAACCTGGAGGCCATCAGGTGTTTCCGTGGGTGTACTGGCACCCCTACTCCCCTGCCTGCCTGCCGGGTGTGTCCCCCTGGGTCTATTCCTATGGGAGCGGTGACACCATATTCTTATTCGGGCGTATACTAAGTCCTATAGGTATATAATAAGACCCGGTACCTAACGGTACGTTCCGGCTCAGTACGGATACTCCTAGGCCGTCATCCCACGCATGCACGAGATCCATTCTAAACATGATTCGTCGATCTTCATCTGTTTCCAATAACCAATCTCGCTCGACTTGTATGCGGAGATATATGGTATGGGACATATACTCAAACATATAAATTGACGAGTTTTAATAATATAATAATATGTTACTGACATCTGACTAGTGTCATACTTGATCTATACTTGTGAGACCAGTGACCCATTACATTATCATGCTCGCCACTTACATATGACATTTATGCTACTGAGTTGAATTATTGACTTGTACTAGCATTACATGTTTATGTGTATCTATGCTCTCCATACCGTTTTCTATGCATGTTTTATGATTCAGATTTATTGATATACATGTATTTACTTGATTACAGATTTACTGTCGTTCCTTTAATTTACTTTATGTTACTTATCATTGCATGTACCAGTATGTATGGACCACATCACTTGATCATGTACACGTGTGACAGCTTGAGCACGCCAACTGGCTTTATCATATGTACTCGCGAAGTTACTTTCTGACAACCATAGATCCTCATGTCCAGATCCTGGAGTCTGGACTGTGGCGGCCTTACTGTAGTTGATTCAGAGTGCGCAGTGGAAGCATGGATTAGCAGTTGCTTGTCTGGACCCTCTTTCGTCCAGCCTTCCCTGATCGGCTAGCGAGATTCTCATCTTTCTACTCGTGAGTACTTTCCCATATTTCATATTGTACATCCTACTTTTGTGCTTCTTAGTGATCTTATATTCTTGAGATATTATATCATACTCTGTGATAACTGTGTACTTGTGTTTTATTGCTAAAATGTATATTACCACTGTGCTTCTGTACTCTGATTCTTACTCGTACTGATGCTTAGCGTATATGCATGAGGGTATTTCCAACCTGCGTATATTCATCACAGTAACGTCTCCGTACCCGCGGGATTAAGGCATTATAGGATGGTATCAGAGCCTAGGCTCTCACATCTTCAGTACAACTAGTCGACAAATTAATGGTAAAAGAAATTGCAATTGGAATGCATGAGTATGGTTATACAATCCAACTGTAAGTACAAAGTTATCTATTCCCTCTTGATCGTCCTTCCCTTGACTCTCGAATCTTTTCCATCCTTTTCCATTTCTAGTTCCCATCATCCTTATACCAACTTAAGCTATGGATAGACTGGTAAGGTAGCGGTAAGACAGATGTGGTTCGATCTCATTCAATTCTGGCATCTTTGACTCCGGTACATCGTCTTGTCTTATATTGGATGGTTCTTCGGCCTCGCATTCTATTCTTGTATTTATGGATACATCAAGATGAATCAGTACAGCAAGGAGTAGTCATTACTTATATAATCAGATAGACTGTATCATTACATGAGGAACGTCGGTATGAAATAAAATTCCAGATTCAGGACTTCTGTCAGACAGAGTTATGATATTTTCTATCCAGCAGTGATCAGGATTTCTTCTATCATGTTCATGGAACTCGGGTATTCTCAGAACTGATCTACAGTCAGGTTATTATTCAGAAGACAGCATTCGGGACTCGTTTCGATTATTATGATTTCTTGATCGTGTTCTCAGATCCACCAACTCCTAGCGGTCTTTATAGATTTGGTGGACCACAAACCCCGCTAGCCTCGCCAAGCGAGAGTTGTGTTCTAGTCACGCGTGAACTTAACCAAGGTTGGCTTCGTTGCACCCTGGTGCTTAGCATTTAGCGTTGTGTTACGCGCTGGCTTCGCGCGTGAGCTCCGCAAGTGTGAGCCTCGCAGAGCGTTAGCTCTACTGCACCCTAATGCTTAACGCTTGAGCTGTGTTACACGATGGCCTAACCTAGGCTTGGCTTCGCTCATGGCTAGTCCCTTCAGTGCTTAGCACTCTAGCCCGTTCCTCAGATTTCTTCCGCCTAGCGTGTTTTCATGGATCCGCTCAACAAGGTTTCTCGCTGTATATGAGCTATCGTCATGATCCTTATGAACGATCCACTCGGACAATCTTGTTGGGCCTAGATATCTTCTACATGTTTCATCTACAGTCGGGTTATCATTCAGAAGTCAGTATTCAGAGTTCTTCATGATTATTCTATATTCTTGACTGTGTCTTTCAGAGTTAGCAACGCCCAGTATAGAGAATCCTTAATTATTGGTCTTCTTTATTATGCTCAGTATTATCAGGGTTTTCTTATTGTTGGTATTCTGGTCTATTCTCGGAGAATTAGTATGTATGCAGCACATCGGTAATTCTACTACAGACTGTTTGTCAAGGACAGCTTCATGCCATGCAAGGTTTTATATTATATTATGGATTCAGCACTATGAATTTCTAGGGATTTCATCAGCTTTGCTTCGCAATCCGAAAGAAGTATTATTGATTATCTCACCAAGTCAGCTCACTTTATATTATTCAGAATGGGTCAGTTTTCTAAAATTCTGGCAGTATTCTTTTATCAGCAGACATCAGATCAGTATTATCATGGCATTGTCAGGGGATATATAGGGCAGAAGTGCAGTAATGTCTAAGTACTGAGTTTATCGTTCAGACGATTTGTGAGAATTACCCTCAATTACTCATATCTTGATTGGTATAATCCTCGTTCCTATCCTTTTTGTGTTCATGATGGAATGTAACACCCCGTTCCTGAAATGCGTACTTAGATATGTATTCTGATTTTTCTATCATATTTCTTTGATTTAGTTTTGCATTTGTTTTGTTTTAGGATTAATTGTGTGATTGTTTTGTATTGGATCCGGATTCGTGAACTCGGAGTCAGCCCTAGTCTGAATCGGGGACCCGCTCCTAGTGTATTACTCGATTTAGTCTTTTCGGTAGTCAGATTCGACCGGTTTTAGTTTCAAACACTGTTTTCTAATATTTAGATTTTTCATGATTTTCTGAAATTTTTCAGAATTATTTTTGCAAAATCTTCAAAACCGGTGTTGATTGGCATCGCTGATCGATTTCTGAATTTTTAGTTTTCAAATGGAGTTGAATTTTTAGAAATAACTTTCACATTACTTCTTAGAATCTCATTTTCTATCTAAATATATTTTTGAGAGTTTTCTGAATTATCAAAATTTGACCAATTTTGATATCGACCGGTATCGCTGGAAAATTTCAAGATTTTTAATTTGAAAATCAGATTGAATTTCTCGAATCTGATTTCACCAAGCATCTTAAAAAATATTTTTCATTTTTGAGAATTTTTCAGAGCGATTCTGAAACAGTCAAATT
This sequence comes from Agave tequilana, assembly GCA_038442645.1. Classification (NCBI taxonomy): domain Eukaryota; kingdom Viridiplantae; phylum Streptophyta; class Magnoliopsida; order Asparagales; family Asparagaceae; genus Agave; species Agave tequilana. The sequence continues at coordinate 160,626 of JAVJIF010031303.1, read as the reverse complement.
TCACCATATTATTATAATATATTTAAATGGACACTTTTATCTTTTCTTCTCTATCCTTTTCTCCCCATGCCCTGCCCACTACAGCAACAGCTGCACCCCACACCCCCACGTGGGGTCGTCCCATTACATTTTCCCCTTCCCATCAATCTCTCCCCTTTTCTTTTTCCTTTTCTTTTACTTTTTCTTTATCTTTCCTTCTTCCCTCTCATCTTCTCTCATCTCTTCTTCCTCCTCTCCATTTGTTGGCCGACGCCCAAGGGGCCACCTCCGGCCACTATCTCCGGCGAAGAAAGCCCCAACTCGGCCATCTCCCCCCATCTCCTTCTCTCTCCACTATCTCTAAAACCAACACCCCACCTTCATCTTTTTCCTCCACAAAACTATCACCATCTTCTTCTTCAAATCAACCACCACCACCATTTTCTCCACTCCAACACCACCCTCACAACCCCTACTCCTCCTCCTCCCGTCTTTTCAATTTCTCCCCCACCTCCCAAAATCACCACCAAATCACCATCAATTCCATCATCACTACCATCATCTCCTCCTTTAAATGGACTCTTTTATCCTTTCTTCTCTTTCTTTCTCTTTTCTTTCCTCCCCATGTCGTGCCCACTGAAGCAACAGCTGCACCCCACACCCCCTCGTGGGGTCGTCCGATCACATTTCCCCTTCCCATCAATCTCTCCCCTTTTCTTTTTCCTTTTCTTTTTCTTTTTCTTTATCTTTACTTCTTCCCTCTCATCTTCTCTCATCTCTTCTTCTTCCTCTCCATTTGTCAGCCGGCACCCAAGAGGCCACCTCCGGCCACCATCTCCGGTGAAGAAAGGCCCTAACTCCGACCATCTCCCTCATCTCCTTCTCTCTCCACTATCTCCAAAACCAACACCCCACCTTCATCTTCTTCCTCCACAAAACCATCACCATATTCTTCTTCGTCAAATCAATCATCACCACCATTTTCTCCACTCCAACACCACCCTCACAACCCCTTACTCCTCCTCCCATCTCTTTCAATTTCTCCCCCACCTCCCAAAATCACCACCAAAATCACCATCAATTCCATCATCACTACCATCATCTCCTCCTTCTTCCTACAATCACCACCATCAACCCATCTCCACCACCACTCCACCACCATCACCACCCACAAACCCGTCACCACCTCCTCCCTTCCATTCTCAACCACCATCTCCACCTCTCCCTAAAAACCATCATCACCACCACAACATCAACACCAACAACAACCGAACAATAACCACAACAACAAAATCACCCAAACTCCCTCTCTCCCCACCACCCGAGGGGGGGGCGCCGCCGGCCACCCCTCCTCGCCGGCCGCCCCTCCGGCGGCTGCGGTGCCGCCCAGACCGTCGGCAGCGGAGCGGCCATAACCGCCGGCTAACCTTTCCCCCCTCTCCTTCTTTTCTTCTTTCTTTCCTTTCTTTCTTTCTTTCTTTTCTTATTTCTTTCTTTTTCCTACTTTCCCCTTTTACCCCCTTATTTCCATCAATATTCTCTCCCTGACCCCTCTTTCATTTTCCAACAAGGCTTCTCTCTCTCCCCCTACAAGTCTCTCTCTTTCTTCAACATCTCTCTGTTTCATTCTTTTCTCTCTCTCCTCTCTCTCCTCTCTCATGCTCTCTCTCAATAAATTAATATTAACAATATATATATATATATATGCATGTTTTAATATATGGATTGGTGGTGTGCACGTGTTTCTGGTATTCCGGGATTTTACGTCGTTTCCGGTAATTTAGGCAAGCACATTTCCTGTGTTACTTCATGCTTTGCTATCATCGTTTCATACCTAGTAATTGTTATTTTAACGTCTATTGCATGATATATTGACATGTTATACTTGATACCTGATACCTGACACTTGATATCTGACACCGGTACTTGACATGTTATCACTTGACACCTGATACCTGACACTGGTATTTGACATGTTGACACTCGACACCTGATACTTGACACTTGATATCTGACACCGATACTTGACATGTTATCACTTGACACCTGATACCTGACACTTGATGTAACGGTCCCAGTTTAAAATTTTCCATTTAACCACAATTATCTCGTACAATCCAAGCGTGGGACCCATCAGGGTATAATACTTCCAATACAATCATCAGAAACTCTATACTATACATCAAAAATTCTACTAAGATAACATCGAGACTTATCATGTTAACACCATGGTTCGAAAATCTATAAGGAACACAGTCTATAATTACCATATCAGGATATATATACATACACAGTTAGAGTCTAACACCAGGTCCTTTAAAAATTACAAGTCAAGGGTGATACCCAGCTAAAGTATGCATGTTTATACAAAATCATATACATAACAAAAGTAACTTCTAAAACGGTTGATCCGGTGATGATTGCCCGCGCAATTTCCCTTAAGCGGGTCCCTTACCCTTGTCCAAACCTGTAGGTGGAGTTAGAATAGAGTGAGCTTTGACGGCTCAGTGAGTAAAACAATATTTAAATATGCCTATCAAGTAGGTATACATGGCTAATTTATCCGGTTGACATATGTGTCGTTATACTATTTTTATGGGATCTTATAATTAGCCAGGAACCAAAACAAAACACAGTAACAAGGCCTTACTAGTCGACTAGGCCACCCTATAGTCGACTAATGCTAACTGTAAGTCGACTAATTCTGAAGCTATAGTCGACTAATTATACTTCACACGTACCTGCTTCTTTACTGGCAGCCAGGGACACATTTAGTCGACTACCCTTCCTGGTGTAGTCGACTTGGTTAAGTACTAGTCGACTTGAGGGTCCCTATAGTCGACTAATTCTGGTTCAAAAAGTTAGGTTGCTCTCTGTATGTCACCTATAGTCGACTCCCCTTCCTGGTGTAGTCGACTACACAATTTATTAGTCGACTAGTAAGTTGACTTAGTCGACTAATCAAGTTCAAAACAGGTTGTTAACTCTCTGTTTGCTCTCTGTATCTGGGATTAGTCGACTACAGTCTGTCTGTAGTCGACTAATCCTGCTACCAGCAGTTTATCTGCCTAAAATATCACACTTATAGTCGACTAATTCCGGACTTAGTCGACTAACCTACATAGAAATAGCCTGTTAAGAAGTTATTCCAGATTTGATGTTAAGGATTTATGTATGATAATATCATAGGATTTCTATCTTAGTAATATCCATATACATACACATAATCTCCCCTTCTACGCCTCCGGTTCAACCCGGTCCCTTCCTCCGTTACATAAATATAAAATCTCCCCTTCTACGCCTCCGGTTCAACCCGGTCCCTTCCTCCGTTACATAAATATAAAATCTCCCCTTCTACGCCTCCGGTTCAACCCGGTCCCTTCCTCCATCACATCATACCATCATACGATATCAATATGCAAGACATATAGTAATATCATGAATTCATAAACAAAAGTAGCAAGTAATTGCGGAATTTAAAACATATGAGTCTTTGTGAAGTAGCTAGCATTTCTAGATATCACAATCTATGCATGATCCCATAATATACATAAGGTCAAATACTTGTGTATCTCTTACGCTTTATTTCATTTCCTACTTATTTCTACTCATCATGTTGTTAAGATTAGCATGTTCTACTCACTCTTTAAGTAGTATGGTCTGATTTTTGCTGCTGCCCTTTGTTACCGCTGCTACTGCTCCTTTGCTGCGGTTGTTGCTGCTGTTTTTGTTGTTGCTTTGCTGCTGTTTTTGCTGCTGCAGTTGCTGCTGCCTTGCTGCTGTAGTTAAAGGAAAGAGAGGGAGGGAGTTTGTGAAGAGGGAGAGAGTTTTAACCAAATGGTTTAATCCTCTTTAACCCCCCTCTATTTATAGCCTCTAACTCTCCATAATAATGTGCCATGTGTCCCCTAAACATCCCATCAAGTCTAATCTACTCCATGCCTCTCCCCTCTCCATGAGGTACAAGCATGGTGGGATGGTGGTGAGTTGACCATGTGGGGGTATTCTTATACCTATATACATGGATGTATAAATACATACGTATACACTTGTATATACATACCCACATAATAAGCATGGTTTACTAAGGTATCACGCATGCATACTAATCCCATTACCCCTTATGATTATTTAAGAAAAGAAATGCTTTAATTAAGGCAAGTGTTACATTCTACCCTCCTTATGGAAGTTTCGTCCTCGAAACTAAACGTACCTTGGAACAAATGCGGATAGACCTTTCTTATCTCCTCTTCCAGTTCCCAAGTGGCTTCTTCTATATTTTGATTTCTCCATAAAACCTTGACCAAGGAAATATTTTTGTTTCTCAATTGCTTCTCCTTGCGATCAAGAATTTGTACTGGTTCTTCCGCGTAAGACATGTCTTCTAGTATTTGCAGAGGTTCATAGGAGATGACGTGATCAGGATCGGGTACATACTTCCTCAGCTGAGAGACATGGAATACATTGTGCATCCTTTCCAAAGCAGGGGGTAGGGCCAAACGATAAGCAACCGGTCCAATTTTATCTAGTATCTCAAACGGACCCACATATCTAGGGGCTAATTTGTTCTTACCGCCGGTGCGTCTCACCCCCTTCATGGGAGATACCTTCAGGAAAACACTATCCCCTACCTCAAACTCCAGTGGTCTGCGACGATTGTCTGCATAAGCTTTCTGTCTACTCTGGGCTGCTTTCATCCTTTCCTTGATTAGCTTGATCTTCTCCGTAGCCTCTTGAATTACATCGGGGCCGAACAGTCTTCTATCCCCAACTTCCTCCCAACAGATTGGTGATCTACACCTCCTCCCATACAATGCTTCAAATGGAGGCATACCGATAGTGGACTGATAACTATTATTATAAGCAAACTCCACTAAGGGTAAATAGTTGTCCCAACTTCCCCCAAAATCCAGTACACAAGTTCTCAACATATCTTCCAATATTTGAATGGTCCTTTCTGACTGTCCATCCGTTTGGGGGTGGGCTGCTGTACTGAGTTGTAATTTAGTGCCCATAGCTCTGGACAAACTCCTCCAAAATCTGGATTGAATCTAGGATCCCGATCTGATACAATGGATTCAGGTACTCCATGTAATCTAATTATCTCTCGGACATACACCTGAGCCAGTCTTTCCATTGAATAATTGATTCGAATAGGCAGAAAATGGGCAGATTTGGTGAGTCTGTCTACCACTACCCAGACTGTATCCAGTCCTTGGGACGTCCGAGGAAGTCCAGTGACGAAATCCATAGCAATTTGACTCCACTTCCATTCAGAATTAGATAAGGGCACTAACAAACCTGGGGGCTTCTTATGTTCGGACTTCACTTGTTGACAGACTAAACATTTGTGGACAAAATTAGAAATGTCTACCTTCATTCCATCCCACCAGAAGTTATGACGCAGATCTTGATACATCTTTGTGCTTCCGGGATGAGCTGTATAAGGTGTACTATGAGCCTCCTTCATTATTTCTTCTTTGATCTCTGCTACATCTGGCACACATAATCTGCGTCCAAGCCGCAGTACATCACCTTCTATTTAAAACTCCTTGAGTTCTCCTTCTTGCACTTTCTTCATAATCTTCTTTATTTGAGTATCTCCTTGTTGTGCCTCTTTGATCTTGTCGTATAGATTAATTTGAATATTCACTTGATTCAGTTGATACTCAGAAATTGAAGAATCAATGACTCGCACTTCTATTTGCATTTCTTCTAGATCTCTTAATATTCTTGCTTGACGAGTCATCAAGGCGGCCAGGGTCCCTCCTGATTTCCGGCTCAAAGCATCAGCCACCACATTGGCCTTCCCAGGGTGGTATTGAATAGTAATATCATAATCCTTCATTAGTTCTAACCACCTCCTCTGCCTCATGTTCAGTTCCTTTTGTGTGAAGATGTATTTCAACCTCTTATGATCAGTAAAAACTTCACAAGATACTCCATACAAATAATGTCGCCAGATCTTTAAAGCAAAAATCACAGCGGCTAATTCCAAGTCATGAGTGGGGTAATTTCTTTCATGGGTCTTCAATTATCGGGATGCATAGGCAATAACTTTTCCATGTTGCATTAACACACATCCCAATCCCAGTTTTGATGCATCACTAAAAATGACAAATCCTTCAGTCCCCGAAGGTACAATTAAGACAGGAGCAGATGTCAGCCTAGCTTTAACCTCCAGGAAGCTCCTATCTTGATCTTCTCCCCATGCAAACTTCTTATTCTTCCTAGTTAATTGGGTCATTGGTGCCACAATCAGAGAAAATCCTTCTACAAATCTTCTGTAGTACCCAGCTAATCCCAAGAAACTTCGAACTTCAGTAACATTAGTGGGTCTAGGCCAGTCTCGGATTGCTTCTATCTTTACCGGGTCTACTGATATTCCTTCTTTAGATATAATATGGCCAAGAAACCCTACTTGCTCTAGCCAAAATTCACATTTCTTCAACTTTGCATAGAGTTGCTTCTCTCTCAAGACTTGAAGGACAATTTTAAGATGTTTCTCGTGATCCTCTATATTCTTTGAGTAGACCAGGATATCATCAATGAATACTACTACAAACTGGTCTAGATATGGTTGAAACATCCGATTCATTAAGTCCATAAATGCTGCCGGGGCATTAGTGAGTCCAAAAGGCATGACTAGAAATTCAAAGTGTCCGTATCTTGTTTGGAAAGCTGATTTGGACACATCCTCAGGTTTGACCTTCAACTGATGATACCCCGATCTAAGATCTATCTTAGAAAATACACAAGACCCTTGTAATTGATCAAATAAGTCATCAATTCGAGGGAGAGGGTACCTATTCTTGATAGTTGCCTTATTCAATTCCCGGTAGTCAACATATAGTCTCATACTCCCATCCTTCTTCTTTACAAATAATACAGGTGCTCCCCAGGGAGATACACTTGGCCGAATGAAACCTTTGTCTAATAAGTCCTGCAATTGAGTTTTAAGTTCTTTCATTTCTGCAAGGGCCATACGGTACGGTGCCTTAGAAATTAGGGCAGTACCAGGTATTACATCTATTGTAAATTCTACTTCCCGATCTGGGGGCAGGCCTGATAAATCTTCTGGGAACACATCAGGGAACTCATTCACAATTGGAATAGTCTTAATATTTATATCAGTCCTGGTGGTATCCAACACTGAAGCCAGAAATCCTTGGCACCCTTGCTTCAATAACTTGGTGGCTTTGATGGCTGATATGTGAGGTATATCATAACTAACTTTCTCTCCTTCAAAAATAAACTCCGGAGTCCCTTCCATTTAAAGATAATCCTCTTTTTATTACAATCTACATAAGCACCACTGGCAGACAACCAGTCCATTCCTAGTATGGCATCGAACTCCATTTCGCCTAGCTTAATCAGATCAACAAATGTCTTCATTTCTCCAATTATCACTTCACAATTCGTATATCTAGTGCTAGCTATCAAATTCTCCCATATAGGTGTGGACACAACCAACTGAAATCCTAGGGTTTTGATTCTTGATTTAGTTTATAAGCAAAAGCACTAGATACGAATGAATGAGTAGCTCCAGGGTCAAATAATGCATGGGCAATATGTCCTGATACGGAGATCATACCTTCCACCACTGCATTTGAGGTCATTGCTTCCCGGTGGGTTAATGCGAAGGTTCTGCCTTGCACCCGAGGTTGCTGAACCGATGACTGGGTTGCAGCAGGACGTGGGGCATTACTGGGCGGCATGCATGGAGTACTGGCTTGTCCTCTGGGAGGATTCGTCCTCATGGTCGGCCTTCCACTTCCTCTACTCGGCCCTTGGCTTCCACGCATTGCCGGACAATTTTCCTTAGATGTCCTACTTCTCCACAATTAAAACAAGACCTGTCTAGGAGGCAGTTTCCAAAATGGTTTACTCTACACCTCTGACACCAGGGAGCCTCCGAGATTCTAGGATGGGACGCAGAGGTAGCTTGTGTCTTCGAGGGAGTGTCTCTGTTTCTCAACCATGTTCTCCCGCCTCTGGCTCCTCCTCCTCTATAAAAAGTGGTATTAAACCCAGACCCTCTGCCGCTGGTGGGTCCTGATGCCGTCCTTATAGGAGGTCCTTGATAACGGGGGCGCTTAGAATTGGGAATTTCTTCCACCCAGTCTCCCTGACCTTCTTGTATGTCCATTTCTACCTCCAAAGCTCTTTCTACTGCCTGGAGATAATTCCTCAGTTGTAATGGAATCAGCCGGCCACGAATATCTGATCTTAGGCCCTTTACGAACCTCTTTGTCTTTTCTGCTTCACTCCTTACCAAGGCATCAGCATACCTGGATAGCTGAGTGAATTTCTGATCATACTGGGATACATTCATAGAACCTTGACGTAGTTCCAAGAATTCTGTCGCCATCTTATCTCTGTCTGTCTCCGGAATGTATTTCTCAGTGAATTTGTTCACCAAGAATTCCCAAGTGATTGGTTCCCTTGCATTCTTCATACTAAGCTTCACTGCCCTCCACCAATGTTCCGCCTCCTTTTGGAACATAAAAGAAGAGAAGGACACCCTTTGTTCATCAGTGCAGCCCATAACTTCTAAGATCTTCTCTATTTGAAGAAGCCATGCTTCGGCTTGTAAGGGGTCCGCCTCCCCTTCAAATACGGGCGGTTTCATCTTCTGAAACTGCTCCAGTGCTCGGTGGGAGTTGTTATTACTTGCTTTTGACATTAATTGTGCGAGCCACTCCGGCATCGCCCCTGGAGTTCCTTCATTCCCTCTTATTTGGACTTCAGAGTCTCCATCATTGTTCACGGGGGGTGCACTCCCCATCTCACTGTAGTGTGTCGTATCGAGCGACAGGGACTCCTCAGGTGGTAGTTGGTTCAAATCCATGTGTTCTCCCTATAAAAATAAGGGTGTCTTATCAACATACTACACAATTAGGAATGAATAGGGATAAAACTTTAGTCTCAGGCAATCATGTTAATAACATCACTTTTGAAAACAAGCAACTTGTTGTATATATATATATATAGTTACATCCATCATGGATACAAAAGGTATTATGCTGACATGCCTTCCTTCTTGGATATCCAGACTAACCCATGTGCATTCATAAGATATATGCCAGGGTACATACAACAACCCTAAGGATATACATCACCTAACATACTAGGCCTATACATGTATATACATCAAAAGTGTCGGCTCCAAGGTTCACCCTTCATAGGGTAGAGTATCCCCACTAGAATCTCCGCTAGTGCTGCTGCTATCATCTATATCCTCCTCGGGGTCTTCTTCCGGTGATTCGTCGCCGGCGCAGCACCAGTCGTCTAAGTCATCATAAAGGTCCATATCCTCTTCCCATGTTTCGTTCCAAAAGACGCCTCCATATGTAAATCCCCTTCAGGTTTCTTCTTTAATCGTGCTAGAGTGCTCCGTCACTGGTATCTCAAGTGAGTCTCCCACAAAGCTTCCTGTGTCAACATTGGTTGGTTCAGGCTTGTTAGATGCCTGCGACTCAACCTCTTCACAATCTACCCAGTTTAGGGGTACAATCGTTTCCGCTGGATCAGTTTCGTCCGACTCGTACCCCCAGTCCATGGAATCCGCCACCCAGCTCTCACTCGAGCTATCGGAGCTAGAGACTGGCCAGTATACATAGGAGTCCCCCATCTACATATAAACAAAAAGGTCGTATCAATCTCAAGTCCATGAAATAGTCTCAATCATACGGCTATCATCAAGAAGCAACATAAATAGACACACTTGTAACTATACTTATCCTTAGTCTACTCATAAGTCTCATGTATGCACGTATGAACCTAACAACTTCATCATCTCTTACTCCTTCTACTTCTAAACCATTGCTCTGATACCAACTGTAACGGTCCCAGTTTAAAATTTCCATTTAACCACAATTATCTCGTACAATCCAAGCGTGGGACCCATCAGGGTATAATACTTCCAATACAATCATCAGAAACTCTATACTATACATCAAAAATTCTACTAAGATAACATCGAGACTTATCATGTTAACACCATGGTTCGAAAATCTATAAGGAACACAGTCTATAATTACCATATCAGGATATATATACATACACAGTTAGAGTCTAACACCAGGTCCTTTAAAAATTACAAGTCAAGGGTGATACCCAGCTAAAGTATGCATGTTTATACAAAATCATATACATAACAAAAGTAACTTCTAAAACGGTTGATCCGGTGATGATTGCCCGCGCAATTTCCCTTAAGCGGGTCCCTTACCCTTGTCCAAACCTGTAGGTGGAGTTAGAATAGAGTGAGCTTTGACGGCTCAGTGAGTAAAACAATATTTAAATATGCCTATCAAGTAGGTATACATGGCTAATTTATCCGGTTGACATATGTGTCGTTATACTATTTTTATGGGATCTTATAATTAGCCAGGAACCAAAACAAAACACAGTAACAAGGTCTTACTAGTCGACTAGGCCACCCTATAGTCGACTAATGCTAACTGTAAGTCGACTAATTCTGAAGCTATAGTCGACTAATTATACTTCACACGTACCTGCTTCTTTACTGGCAGCCAGGGACACATTTAGTCGACTACCCTTCCTGGCGTAGTCGACTTGGTTAAGTACTAGTCGACTTGAGGGTCCCTATAGTCGACTAATTCTGGTTCAAAAAGTTAGGTTGCTCTCTGTATGTCACCTATAGTCGACTACCCTTCCTGGTGTAGTCGACTACACAATTTATTAGTCGACTAGTAAGTTGACTTAGTCGACTAATCAAGTTCAAAACAGGTTGTTAACTCTCTGTTTGCTCTCTGTATCTGGGATTAGTCGACTACAGTCTGTCTGTAGTCGACTAATCCTGCTACCCAGCAGTTTATCTGCCTAAAATATCACACTTATAGTCGACTAATTCCGGACTTAGTCGACTAACCTACATAGAAATAGCCTGTTAAGAAGTTATTCCAGATTTGATGTTAAGGATTTATGTATGATAATATCATAGGATTTCTATCTTAGTAATATCCATATACATACACATAATCTCCCCTTCTACGCCTCCGGTTCAACCCGGTCCCTTCCTCCGTTACATAAATATAAAATCTCCCCTTCTACGCCTCCGGTTCAACCCGGTCCCTTCCTCCATTACATAAATATAAAATCTCCCCTTCTACGCCTCCGGTTCAACCCGGTCCCTTCCTCTGTTACATAAATATAAAATCTCCCCTTCTACGCCTCCGGTTCAACCCGGTCCCTTCCTCCGTTACATAAATATAAAATCTCCCCTTCTACGCCTCCGGTTCAACCCGGTCCCTTCCTCCATCACATCATACCATCATACGATATCAATATGCAAGACATATAGTAATATCATGAATTCGTAAACAAAAGTAGCAAGTAATTGCGGAATTTAAAACATATGAGTCTTTGTGAAGTAGCTAGCATTTCTAGATATCACAATCTATGCATGATCCCATAATATACATAAGGTCAAATACTTGTGTATCTCTTACGCTTTATTTCATTTCCTACTTATTTCTACTCATCATGTTGTTAAGATTAGCATGTTCTACTCACTCTTTAAGTAGTATGGTCTGATTTTTGTTGCTGCCCTTTGTTACCGCTGCTACTGCTCCTTTGCTGCGGCTGTTGCTGCTGTTTTTGTTGTTGCTTTGCTGCTGCTTTTGCTGCTGCAGTTGCTGCTGCCTTGCTGCTGTAGTTAAAGGAAAGAGAGGGAGGGAGTTTGTGAAGAGGGAGAGAGTTTTAACCAAATGGTTTAATCCTCTTTAACCCCCCTCTATTTATAGCCTCTAACTCTCCATAATAATGTGCCATGTGTCCCCTAAACATCCCATCAAGTCTAATCTACTCCATGCCTCTCCCCTCTCCATGAGGTACAAGCATGGTGGGGATGGTGGTGAGTTGACCATGTGGGGGCATTCTTATACCTATATACATGGATGTATAAATACATACGTATACACTTGTATATACATACCCACATAATAAGCATGGTTTACTAAGGTATCATGCATGCATACTAATCCCATTACCCCTTATGATTATTTAAGAAAAGAAATGCTTTAATTAAGGCAAGTGTTACACTTGATATCTAACACTAGTACTTGACACCTGATACCTAACACTTGATATCTGACACCGGTACTTGACATGTTATCACTTGACACCTGATACCTGACAATTAACATGCTATCACTTGATATTTGATATATGCTATCACCTGATACTAGCATACTTGACCTGATTTGTGACACCTGACTGGATATTATTGTACCTGACACCTATATTACATTGCATATTCATGATTATCACTTTTACGGGGACTTAGCATGATTATTATACTATTACCAGACCTCTGGTACTCCTGAACTCCTATATTCCTGACCCCTTGTAACAGGGAGACTCCTGACATTATGCTCCTGATATTATACTCTTATTGATCCCCGTAATTGGATAATCATGAATATTGGATTACTGTGGACACCTTGTGGACATTATCACTAGACAATCTATAATAATTGAACAACTTACACCAGAATGGAGGAAACTGATGAGTATCGATATAGTCTCTGTGTTTATGATGGTCTCATAGTGTCGCACGGCCACATATTTGAATTCGACCTGAAGGCCATCAGGTGTTTCCGTGGGGTGTACTGGCACCCCTACTCCCCTGCCTGCCTGCCGGGTGTGTCATAAGCCCCTGGGTCTATTCCTATGGGAGCGGTGACACCCTATTCCTATTCGGGCGTATACTAAGTCCTACAGGTATATAGTAAGACCCGGTACCTAACGGTACGTTCTGGCTCAGTACCAGATACTCCTAGGCCGTCATCCCACGCATGCACGGGATCCATTCTAAACATGGTTTGTCGATCTCCATCAGTTTCCAATAACCAACTTCGCTCGACTTGTATGCGGAGGTATATGGTATGGACATATACCCAAACATACAAATTGGACAAGCCTTAATAATATAATAATAACATGTTACTAACATCTGACTAGTGTCATACTTGACCTATACTTGTGAGATCGGTGACCCATTACATTATCATGCTCGCCACTTACATATGACATCTATGCTACTGTGTTGAATTACTGACTTGTACCGGCATTACATGTTTATTGTATCTATGCTCTCCACACCGTTTTCTATGCATGTTTTATGATTCAGATTTATTGATATACATGTGTTTACTTGATTTTAGATTTACTGTCGTTCCTTTAATTTCTTTTATGTTACTTGTCATTGCATGTACATGTATGAATGGACCACATCACTTGATCATGTACACGTGTAACTACTTGAGCACGTCAACTGATTTTATCATATGTACTCGGGGGTTACTTTCTGACAACCCTGGATTCTCATGTCCAGATCCTAGAGTCTGGACCATGGCGGCCTTACTGTAGTTGATTCAAAGTGCGCAGCGGAAACGTGGATTAGCAGTTGCTTGTTCGGACCTTCTTTCTTCCAGCCTTCCCTTAATCGGCTAGCAAGATTCTCATCTTGCTACTCGTGAGTATTTTCCCATATTTCATGTTGTACATCCTACTTTTGTGTTTCTTAGTGATCTCATATTCTTGAGATATTGTATCATGCTCTGTGATAACTGTATACTTATGTTATTATTGTTGGAATGTATATTACCACTGTACTTCTGTACTCTGATTCTTGCTTGTACTGATGCTTAGCGTATATGCGTGAGGGTATTTCCGACCTGCGTATATACATCGCAATAACGTCTCCGTACCCGCGGGATCGAGGCGTTACACTTTCTATGGGGCGTGCCCGAGTGGGCCGATAGCGACCCACAGACTGGACGGACCGTGTCACGCCCAGGCCTGTTCCAGGCTGCCTCTCTACTCTCCTTCCGCCGAGGAGACCGTGTCACGCCCAGGCCTGTTCCAGGCTGCCTCTCTACTCTCCTTCCGCCGAGGAGGTACCGCCACTTCCACTACCACCCCCTCCTCCGCCTCTCACCGCCCACTCCCCCATTCGCCTCCACCCCACCCCACCCCTTTTTGCCTCCTCCGCCTTCCCCCTGCCTCCTCCGCCTTCCTCCTGCCCCTCTCGCCGCCTTCTAAAAAATGCCAAAAATATGTGAGCGTCCGAGTTCAAATCGAAAGCCTCTTCTCAATGAGAAGAGTGTGATGAGCAGCTACACTTTCACACATTTAAGAATATTATGAAGAAAATATAGTATTTAGACTAACAAAATCACCCACAATTTTTTAATAATTTATCCGAGTCAACCCGGGTGGGACAGCATTCCGTAACGGAGTCCCTATAGGGGGCCGGGCCAAGGTCAGACCGCCCGTTAATTGCAGGTGGGTGCGAGCTTGGCCCGGTCCGGTCCTTGACCTGGCGGGTCTGGGACAAGGCCGGGAAAACCTGGCTCATTTCGCACCCCTAGATGTAATTAAGATTTTTAAAAATTATTTTAAGCCAATTTTGGATGGCAAAATTTTTATATTCGGTGTGTGTCACATCATTAACTTGTGTGTACAGGATGGTTTAAAAAGTATAGATAATTATATTCAAAAAATTAAGAAATACTATTTTATTTATTAAAGTAATGGGCCAAGGAGGCAAAATTTTGTGAATTTCTAAAAATCACTGAAGTGTTTTAATTTGTGAATTTCTAAAAAATTCTAAAGTAGTGGGCCAACACTATTTTAATTTGTGAATATTTAAAAAAATTTGAAAGAATAACAAGATTATTTTCTGAGATAATAATCCCACATCTTATTTAGTGCTTTACGAGTAAACTGAAATTACTGAAGTGTTTTCTACATATCGAGATAACTTTTTGCTTAAAGATATTATTTTTTCTGTGGAGGAGAAATTCAATAAGTATTTTAAAGATTTTTATTTAATATTTTATTTTGTTGCTATTATGGATTGTCGTATTAAATTTGAAGGATATAAATATTTCTTTGAAATTTTTATGATAAAATGAAATATACTGATTCTGCCCTACTATGAATAGATATTGAGAATTCTATAAATAATTTATATTATCTTTATGAAACACAATGTGAAAATAAACAATCTAACTTATCATCCCAACTTGCAATTTTATCTAGAAGTAGTTCTTTATTATCTGGTTTGTTATCAGCATCAAAAAGATCAAGAAACTCCAACACATTGAATGAGGTTCATTATTATACGACTCGTGTTGTAACTCCCGTCATTGATGCAAACTTAGGATTTGAAAATTTTAGTATTTTGCCTGGTGAAATTACAAGAATCAACTTATCATGTGTTTTCCATCATGACGCGTGATTTACTAACCTCACATGCCTCCACGGTAGCATCGGAGTATGTTTTTTCTACACCTGATCGAGTGTTGACTGATACGAGAAACGACCTGGCGTCAGAAGCCATTGAGATGACCATCTGCAGAAAGGATTGGTTGGTGCGGAGACAAGTCAAAATAAAACAGTCGAAGAAATCATTGAAGACTCTCAAGAAGATGATTGAAAACAAGAAGCTAAAATATTTGAAGACTTTTAATTTGTATGTATGAAAGATAAAATATAAGAAGATTAAAATTTATAAATATGAATGATAAATTTTTATTTTTTTTAATCTTGATATTTCAATTGTATTTGTATTCATTTTATTGAATTATTAATAAAAAAATTAAAATTTGCATTACACAACTTGTAGCAAAGTTGTCTAATTTTGTGGATTTTTTATTTTTGGATTTTTATTATTTTTTGGGATTTTTTATGATTTTTTTTGTTTTTAAAACAACGACCGGGCCCGAGCCGGGCCAGGCTGCCCGCTATTAAGTGGGCGGTGGGGCTTGGCCCGGCCCGGTTTTAGGCCCAGCGGGTCCGGAACCAGGCTGGGCCAAGCGCGGCCCGTTTCACATCCCTAAGTCCATTCAAGTGCAAACAATCTCCTCTACGAGGAATTTGCAATATACATGGTAAAGATACATAGACTAAGATGTAGGTAGTAATGTATTGCAACAGCACAAATGTACAACCAAGCTCATAATCACAATCATTGTCCAAAGATTCCAAAATTCTCCCTTTGCGTGTGTGTGTGCGTGTGTGTGTGTGGGTGTGGGTGTGGTGTTTGAGGGGGATCCAAATTCCTGGCAAAGAAGATTATTGGAAGTGGAAGAGAGGAGAAACCTAGAAGGCCATTGCAATACAAGTAATTCAACCTTATTACTCATATAGTTTAAGCTCATGCAGCCAGCTATAATGCATCGATTCTTCGAAATAGGTCTTGTACCGATATCAGATATGTTTTTGATACGATTTTCGTAGGATAGATGTTGGATTCTCGTTGAATACTTCTATATGAACTTGACAAAGTATAAGGAATCGGAATTAAAACAATAAGATGTCAACTGGGTGATTTATAAATTCTTCCAGAATTTGCAAGTTCCATTAAAATCAATTAGTTTCCATCCAGTGAACTTGATATAAGTGATATAAGTTAGTAGAAATGATTTTAACCCCACAACCTATTAATTTTATACAATTTTCCCCTTTCAACTTACTCCCAATTTCTCCAACACTTTTCGCTCAATGATTACATTATAAAATATTATAATTGCATATACAAATATATAAATAATATTACTTAGTTGTCATATCCATGATGTATCTATATCGGTAGTTTTTTAAATTTTGTGTATCCACGTATCCATATCGTATCATATTCGATACTCGTAGACGTGTTTGTGCAACCTTGGCAACCAGGGACCATCAAACCCAAGACTAGAAGAAATTCTAGACGAAAAGGAAACACGACGCGTTTTGTGAAATGGAATTAATTGAATTTATAATATCTAGGTCAAAAAACAGGCAAAAGCACAAAACATGGTATATGCCCATCAGTGTATGTACATGTAGCTACATTTGAAATCCACAAAGCTAACCATATCACCTTCTCTGTTGTTTTTCTCTTAAATCTCCATAATACAGATGAAAGAAAAACTTTCAGGCATCTGCAAAATAAGACTCAAAGTTAATTCTAGGCATTAAGATGGCTTATATAAATCAGATCAATAGCAGTCTGTGTACTTCCTTATAGACTGACCTGTTTGATGAACTGATAAAATGCAGAAGTACGCCTATAATGTCAACTATGGAGTAAAGCAGTAAATAATATGGATTTTTCTGATAAGCTTCTAATTTTTGAATTGATAAAGAAGTCAGCTTTTATCAAGACACATATATTTCCATTCAGAGGATCATAGGTGGTAAACCTTCTTTCTATCATATAAATACTGACCCAGGGTTAAGTCATCATTTCCCCTAAAGCAGCAAGAAAATGTGGTTGGAGGTAGTGGCCAATCCTTCCGGCCTCATCCACTCACTATTCACAGGTCAACCCAGATGACATAGTTCACAAGTTGCCTCACCACTTCCCTCCCTCCATTTTACGTGTTTGTATTCTCAGGTGTTTGATATGGCTTATCAGAGAAGCTGGACCTTTTGCCGACTCCATCGTCCCTCCTTCCCCCTCTCACCATGTTTATTCTTATGGATTCATATTCCCAAGTACTTGAATGCTTTATTAGATTAACTAGGTCCTTTACTAACTCCGACTGGGCATACTTATAGCAATGGAGATATACTTTTTTTTAATTAATTCAATTTAGTAATGAATATTTCTATTAGCAATGTTTCTATTAGCTCTTTCATCTTATCTCTGTGTCAGGCTTTTATATAACTTGGCAAAAGCTACTCTTGTTGTTTTCTATGTTGCCCTCCACTTGTAAAGGTAATATTGAGACTAATCATGACTTTAATTTGGAGGCAGAAAAATGAAATATTACATGGATTTGGTTCTAGTTGTCTTCCATCTATATTAGCTATAAAAAGGGATTTATATACAAAAGTTAATTCCAACATTCCTTACTCCACGAAGAGTGAGATTTTGTGCCTAGGATTTATATACTATCATTTTCTTAAGTAGCAAACTATAGCAAAGCTTTCAATTCAACAACATATCACTATTTTTATAGAGAATATAGCAGACAAAATCAAAATAGTATCTATAGCAAATAAAATTACTCTACAAAAATTGAACCTAGCCAATTGAAATGAGAAATGTAGTCTTAAATGCTCCTGCAATCGATTCCACCAAAGCTTCTGCTTTCCTCATTATCTACCTGCTTTGACTCGCATTATTTCCTGTACTGCAAAAGTTAAAAAAATAATAAGGGAGTTCAAAGCAGGGATCCAAAACTCGGCCGAGTCGGATACGACTCGGCCGAGTCGTATCCGACTCGGGCCCCTCCGGTACGACTCGGGGGCCCGAGTCAGTCAAGGATCGCCGAGTTGACCCGGATCGGGTCCGAACGACTCGGCCGAGTCACCCGAGTCGGGTCCGAGTTGGACCCGATCCGGGTCAACTCGGCGCCCGTGATCCTTCAATTAAAGGGCCTGCGTATGAGAGAGAGAGAGATCAGATCGATCTGATCTCTCTCTCTCTCTCACGCTGCCCCTCCCTCTCGCGTCCCCCCGCGTCGCCCTAGCCATCGCCGTCGCCGTCGTAGGTAATTCTCTCTCCCTCTCTCTCCCTCTCTGTCTCCGTCTCTCTCTCTCCTGCTGTGTCTCTCTCTCTCACACGCTGCCCCCTCCCTCTCGCGTCCCCCCGCGTCGCCCTAGCCCTCGTCGTCGCCTCGTCGTCGCCGTCGCCTCGCCGTCGCAGGTAATTCTCTCTCCCTCTCTCTCCCTCTCTGTCTCCGTCTCTCTCTCCTACTGTGTCTCTCTCTCTCACACGCTGCTCCCTCCCTCTCGCGTCCCCCCCGCGTCGCCCTAGCCGTCGCCTCGCCGTCGCCTCGCCGTCGCAGGTAATTCTCTCTCCCTCTCTCTCCCTCTCTGTCTCCGTCTCTCTCTCTCCCGCTGTGTCTCTCTCTGTCGGACTCTCTCCCTCTCCCTCTCAGTCTCTCTCTCCCCCTCTCCCTCTCTCTGTGCCTCTCTCCCCCTATCTGTCTCCGTCTCTCTCTCTCCTCCTCTGTGTCTACCTCTCTCTCCCTCTGTCTCCGGCTCTCTCTCTGCCTCTCCCTCTCCCTCTCTGTCCCTCTCTCTCCCTCTGTCTATGTCTCTCTCTGTCGGACTCTATCCCCGTCTCTCTCTCTCCCCCTCTCAGTCTCTCCCTCTCCCTCTCTCTGTGACTCTCTCCGTCTCTCTCTCTCTCTCTCGGACTCTCTCTCCCTCTCAGTCTCTCCCCCTCTCCCTCTCTCTGTCTCTCTCTCTCTCTCTCTTGTCCCTCTCTCCCTCTCTCTCCGTCTCTCTCTCCTCCTCTGTGTGACTGTGTCTCCCTCTCTCCCCTCTGTCTACGTCTCTCTCTCCCTCTCTCTCTCTCTGTTCCTCTCTCTCTCCCCCCCCCTCAGTTTAATTTTGATACATGAATTTTGATATCTACAATTTTTTATGATTTGTCATGATTTTTTCATAATTTTTTTGGCGCTCTATGTAGCGTTTTTTGCGTATCGCCCGAGTCCGATCCGAGTCGCCGAGACCGATCCGTCTCGGTGCCGGCCGAGTCGGCGGCCGAGACCGAGACTTTGAACCATGGTTCAAAGGCCAATTTGAAGAAGTAACGTTCAAGAGAAGCAGCACTAGTCCAAAATTCGACATGCATCCATGAAAATTGATCTTTTAAAGGAAATACAAGACATAATCCAAGACAATGAATATTCAAGGACATTCATCTAAATAACTCTTTGGAAAATTTTCCATAAAATACTTGAACTGAGCAAATTAAGGAATCATAGAGGCCATAACCATATACAAATATGCACAAGTACAAAAGATTAGGCATTTGGAAAGCTAACTTCAAGAAAAACTAACATTTAAAAGAAGTAACGTTCACTCAGATATCTCATACATCCTCCATTAAAATAAATCTTTCCTACATAAAAAGTATATATGTATAGGGTAAATTACGCAATACAGCCTCCTGAAGTTAATCAAAACATTTGAACACTTGGATTAATAAAAAAGGGTGAACAAAAATTGCACCTATTATCAACAAACCTGCACAATTTGAAGAAAAAACATACAAATGCTCATTAGAATCTCTCCGTGCATCCATAAAAAAATCAATCATTTAGAAGATGGAAAGTTCAACGTGCACAGCTTCAACTCCCTCAAGAAACCACAAGCAAAAGAGGCAACATTCCCATCAAGATCATATCTTTAAAGAAAAATTGATAAAATAAAATAAACTAATTAGAACTGAGAGACGCTCACGGGAATTGTGTGAACCAGGTCTGCAGCGAACGACCAGGTTCTCAAATCCTTCGGTTGATGGACCGAAGCGCGCTGCCAGCGGCGACAGGATCTCATCGAACAGCGAGGCAATGGCGATCCCTCCTTTCGAGAACGAGAGTCGGGGGATTCCTGCCCTTTTTTCATTTTTTTCCCTCTTTTTATGGTTTTTTTTTTTTTTTTTATTTTTTGGAGAGTGGGTTGGGGAGGGTTGCCCATCCGGTGATTTCACGTTTAAGTCCCTCTTCAATCTACTGGCGTGTTTGGTAGCAAAGTAGTGGGCAGAAGTAAGGAAATGAAAAAATATAATTGTTCATTTTCTTATCTATCCAAACATCAGAAAAAGAAATAAGAAAACTCTTTTTCTTTTTCTCTTTTCTCTTTTACACAACTATTTTCTCACCTTCAGAATGTTACAGTTAATTTTGTGGTCATGTGAATCTCATTTGTAATAAGTTGTAACACAAAACAGTTAATTTTTTGATCATGTGAATCTCACTCGCATTCTAATTACAGTCCATCTTTTAATTTTCTTAATTAATTTTTATTTTAATATTATTTTGCGGTCAATTTTGTGGTCAACTTTTTCACTTTCACTTTCACATTACCATCCAAACACCGGAAAAGACATAACATTTTTCAAACCACACTTCCCAATAATATCCAAACACCAGAAAACTTACTAACAAATTCTCAAGGAAACTATTACCACTTCCTCACTTTCACCCTTAACCAAACAGGGTAGTATTTTGTAGTATTGTATTTTAGAAGAGAAAAAAAAAACTCCTCATAGATTATTTGTTTTTGATTGCATCCATTTGTGTGAACATCACAATAAGAAACAGCTTATTGAGTCCTCTCTCTGGTTGGTGATCGGATAAATACATCAATAGAGCAACTGCTTCACCGTTCTGGAGAGGTGTGAATACTGTCAGGACATTTTCTTTCCTGGTATCTCGAATGAGGTAGGCAGCGGTAGAGGAATGAGGTTTTGGCTTGATAAACAGAGTTCATGCCTCTTGTTGGGAAAGTTATTCCTAAACATTTTCAATCGTGTTGCTGACCCGCAGGATCCGATGCGTTCGCACTGGTTGGAAGCGGGGTGGATTATACCTGAAAACCTTGAGGAGAGAGAAGAGCTCTTACAACTTCTTCTAGTTACTCTGATACATAACCGTGATATTATAGATAGACCAACCTAAGAGCGAGATCCGAAAAGAAATTTTCAGTGAATAATGTCTACTGTAGGCTAAACGATGAGGCTTCAGTTGCCCTTTTGCCAACGTAATATGGAAGGTTAAGGCGTCGCTTAAAATTAAAGTTTTCCTTTAGTTAGTCGTCAATGAGAGCCTCCCAACGTGGGACAACCTTACGAAAAAGAAATGATATGAACCTAACATTTGTATTATGTGCGCTGGGGATGGAGAATCCAACGATCACATGTTTAAAGGCTGCCCATTGTGCCGTCAGGTCTAAGAGAAAATGGCTCAATGTTTCAAAGTGCGGACCTCTCAATTACTGACGAATTTGAGAACCCTATAGTCCTCTTGGAGATTGACATTGTCTCATCAAGGATGATAGAATTTTTTGGGATCATGTTGCGACAGCTATTCTTTGAATAAGTTGGAGGGAACGAAATAATAGGATATTTAATGACTTAACCAGATCATCTGAAGAAACTTTCCGCATATGCCTGACATTCTTTACCCGTTAGAAGCACCTCCTATCGGGTTTTTCCAAGAGATTGACTATAAGGGTTATGAAGCTGTCATAGATGGGCGATCTCTCTGTGTCATCTAGGGCCTCCTCATGGCTTTTGTTGTAGGGGTATCCTATTTTTATTTCAGGGAGTGTCATGATCTCTTTTGCGCTGTGCTTTGTAGTTGAGGTTGTCCGTTCTGTTTTGCTTCCCCCTTTAGCACCCGCGCGTGCACGGAAGGCAATTGGTTATCTGAGAGGGTTTGGTGCGTTTTTGATGCACATACTTTGTGGGTTGTTTTTTTTTTAAATCTTTTTAATAGAATGCGAGGGATCAATATAAGTTCACCATTTACTCTAAAAAGAAAAAAGAAACTTCTTCTTCCATAGTTGCTCGATCATGCGCCGTCCACTCTTTTACTTCCAATAGCAAGTGGAGCTATGCCCTGAAGACTCGCTCTTTTTACCTCTATCCTCAAGCAATATTATCAAAATCAATAGAGCACTCTCTTTTTAAGCGATTCATATTTAGGAATTTATTCATATCGTCATAATGAGTATCGATGTATACTTAACATCTACTCGGAATCAGAAAAGCACGCTTATGTTAGCACCTCTTGCACTCCCTCTTCAAATAAAACTATCCATTAGATCACACTTTTTGCTGCTTATATTAAAGTATTCGTTGACTGTTTAGTTGTCTTTTTTTAAAAATAAACTAACTGCACATCGTGATCCGAAACAGTCATGGTGACCGAAAGTAAGTAATAAATATATGCGAGCGATAGGATTCAAACTCTGGACCTCGAGGACTTTTTAGTTATTCACTAATGTGTTTTGAGGGCTTTATATACGTCAATTATGTCTTGCTATATAATAACACAGGCTTGACACAGTTAGCAAAAACACATGAGCTATTAGCGTCTCAAATGAAAAAAAACTACTAGGCACTCAAAATTTATAAAAGCACTAAACATCTTAATCCAATAATAATGAATTAATCTTTGAGCTCTTATTAGAAGAAAGAAGTCGATCCTATCTACAATAACAATGACAAACTTTTCGATATAAAACACCAAGAGAAGGAGATTAATCGTGATGCAGTGCGTGAGTTAAAAGTTTTGTGAGGTTACTAGCCATCTAAATTTTTGCAAAACATTGAACACTGCACCCGCACATGAATGGACTAACCTTCAAGCTCTTCTAATAAACGAGTTTGCAGAAATTTATGCAGTACTTGTAATAAAAAAAATATGTCATTATTTATCATTTTCATCATATTAATAAAACGACAAATGGAAATGTATTACTGTAATTTTGAAATGAATGTAAGAGCAACACTATAACTTTGAATTTTATGTTAGTTTTTTGAAAAAATAAAAAAAATACATGAGAGTTAGAAATAATAAAATAAGTAGTTCAGTGAAAAATACGAAAAATTTGTTCTAATTTACTGAAATTAAATCTTACATGGAGCAAGAAATGAGGGTGGATATTAACACCTAACAAATTGATAAAGTCACCTATAAGAACAAGTCGCCCGGTCAAAGTGAGGCACCCGCTAACACCTATTAAAATTTAAAAAATGATCAAATTACCTGTCTCCCTCCTCCTTTCTCCTTCCAACCCACTCAGCCCAAATGCTTTCCACTAAAGCCGAACAAGCGGTTGGAGGGGGCGGACGGGCAGAAAGGGGAAGAGAAGTGGGGGGAGGGGAGGCCTGTTGGGGATGGTGAAAGGCCGACAAGGTGGGAGGGGACAGCAAAGACCGAATTGTCGTGGAAGAAGATAAAGGAGGAGGAAGAAGATTGACGAGAAAAAAAAGGGACACTGTATATTGTGTTTTAAAAAAATAAATAAATGAACAGTAATTTTTTGATGAGCCCTTAATCAATTTGCTCGGGGAGATTATCCGCACCCGCAAGCAACAGATCACCTCGAAAAGAAAAGAGATTCGTGCACGATCAGTTTACACAGTCCAAAACCAGTAATGTGTGCGCTCTCCCTCTCTCTCTCTCTCGGACACCCCCACACGCCCACAGAAACCCCCCACCCCCAAGCCCAACCCAAATTTGACACACTTAATAATCTTTCTTCTGTGGGTCCCACTTCTCCGAAGATACCCTAAATCCTCGGGTTCGATTCATGCGTGTGAGCCACACACACATACAATAAGAGGGCCAATCACGTGTTGACCCGTAAATTAAATTTCTTATAATATGGTATGTGTGTGGGCCTCACACATATATTATAAGAGATTATAAGAGGTCCAATCCACGTCTCAACACGTGATTGGTCCTCTTATTGTACGTGTGTGTGGCTCACACGCATGAACCGAACCCCAAATCCTCTCCCATAAAATCTCCTCTCACTCGCTAAATCCTGATTCCCGGTCCCTCGATTTCCCACCACCATGTATAGAATTCTCCGATCCAAAAATTCTCTCCAGCAAACCCTAACCCGAGCCCGCTATCTCCACCGCCCAATCTGCACCCATCACCAGTTCTCCACCTCCACCACCACCGGCGGCGGCGGCCCCTCCACTCCCTCCTCTTCATCCGGCGGCAGCGATTTCATCAAGATTCGCGCTGAATGGAACTGCCCCCGCTGCTCCCGGCGCGTCGACGTCCTCTTCTCGAACTCCGCCGACCGCGGCGGCTATCAGGCCCTCAACCTCTGCCCCGACTGCCGCACCGCCTACTTCTTCCGCCCCTCGAAGATCCTCCCTCTCCAGGGCACCTTCATCGAGGTTGGCCGAGTCTCAGACCCTGAGGAGTTTGGAAAGAAGTCGAGCGCTGCAGGCACTATTGACCTCGGGGCATCGTGTTGGGAGGCGATTAAGTCGAGTTACGGCGGGGAGCCGCCTGAGAACTGGCCGCGGATGCCGCGGTTGGCAGTGCACCAGCCTCCCGTGCCACCGTTCCCGCCGAATTTGAATGTGGTCAGGATGGCGGGGCCCGGAGGAGGGGGCGGGGGCGGGGAGGGGAAGGACGGGTGGGGAGGGTCGAATTTGGGGAAGGATTTGCCGACGCCGAAGGAGATTTGTAAGGGGCTTGATAAGTATGTGATTGGGCAGGACCATGCGAAAAAGGTAGGACCTTTGGCTTTTTTTTCGTTGGTGATTCGTTGAATTGAAGTCAACTGCTTTTGTTCAGCTTTTATGTGTCTGTGTAGCTATTCTTAGTCTGTAGGCCGACAAAATGGGATATTTTTCTGGTAGAACTTTCAAACTATTATGAAGAAATAGTATTTTTACGCGAGTTACTTCAATTCTATGTTTTTTGGAGCTAGATCATTTATGACTACTTGCTGGATTTCATCTGAGGAAGTACAAATTATTAGATTTTTATAGGAATGTATCCATTCTTTGTGAAGCTATCACAGTACATTTTGCAAGCAAACACAGGCTGGAATTGCAGAGTAAGGTGAGGAGGCTGGGAAAATCATATGCATCAAAAGGCTGCTGCAGTCCCATACAGAAAATAATATAGGGTCACTTAAACATGAATTGAGGAAATTGATGTGTCATGCATTTGAAACTTAAAATGGAGATTTGAAATTTTTTCAACTATAATCCTTAACCTGAGATAAGAAGTCAAAGATGTTGATTTTTATTAATTATCTCACTAAATATAATTTAGAAATTAGATTTTATAGAAACACAACCATTGAATATTGTATTAAAACTAGAGCAAAGAGGAATATTTCAAGGATATTAGAACAAAAAGATGCATTACCTGCTTCTTTGATTCATCGAAGGCTGTACAGCTCCATACAAAGAATAAACAGGTTACATGACAGATTTAAACATGAGTTGCAAAAGTTGATGTATTTAAAACTTCAAATGTGGTCTTGGATATCATTTTCTTTGACATTATAATCAACCCATTGACAGTTGTAACTAAGAAATATTAAGTCTATAACTTCTGTTAGAAATAACAAGTTGAGAACCCATTTGGCTCTTTTAGGATCTATAAGTTTTTCTGTGTAATGGATTATATACTCATAACCATGAAAAGTTGGTATCCAATACACACCATAGTTTGATGTGCTTCTAGTAACTTCCCTTCTCTACTTAGTGATTAATTCCACCTGTCACATTGGGCATGCCCGTCAACCCCTTTTCTCTTTTGGGTTGGGGTCGGATGGGAGGACTAAGACCATCTTTCAAATTGAGTTCAATGGTGAAAAACTTTAGGGCATGTCTTGTCACCCTTTGCCAAAGTCTGGTTTCCCATTTGGTATTCAGAAAATTCCAAACAAACTCCAACCGCCCTCCTCCACTGTATGTGAGGCAGACTTTGCACTTAGATTTAGCTGTCACTTCATTATGATGACCATTGTCTATGTAGTTCAATGTTTCGTACTAAGAGAACAAGCCCACAAGATAATGTTAAGGAATATAGTAAATTAGTAATATTTAAATTTGATTTTAATTATTTAGAACTTTCTATTGTTTAGAAATACTATTATGATTAGGACACTTCTTTAGGACTTTTGGTTATTTTTGACTTGCACGTATAGTCAATTATATATCTATGAATATTCAGACATTGCCCTTGTTAGTAATTGCATTTTCTAACTCTTTTGAGTGTAATTAAAAATGTAATTATTTGTAGTTTAACATGATATCATAGCACTAGGTTTCAGGATGTCTTGGGTTTAAACGTCATTATTGTCAAATTTAAAATTTACCTATTTACCCTCGTTCCTTTCCAAGCGAATTTCACAGTTGGAGGCTTACTATGTAGCTAAAGTCCACAATCAACATCAGGGGGGGGGTATTAAGTGTTTAACTTGATATACATTGTTAGCTTACAACCCTTCTGCTTAAGCTTTTGGCTGAATTGATTTTCTAACACGGTATTAGAGCCCTAGAACTTTATCTAGATAACTACCAATATCATTGCCTTTCCACAACCACCACCACCGTATTCTTGTCTACCTCAATAGTCAATGCTGCCATCATCTTAAACTTCTACTAACACTGATTGTGTTTGGATCTCTCCAGAGGATGAAATGTTTTGTGACTAGATTTTAGTTTTATAGAGAATTCAAGTTGTGATATGTTTATATTTGTCAATCCCAAGGGAAGATTAAGACTATTGCAGTTTGAAATCTTAAGGAGGATCGTGAATATTTTAGTTTGAATTCCCACAGGGATTAGAGTGTTGAAGTAATTGGATTCCAAGGTGTATCTAAAGGAGTTTCATAATGAGGTAGTTTTGTATAATACTTCATTATTTCAATCTTTTGGTTTAATTTCAGATCAGGTTTTGGTCTTGAAAAATGTGAATTTGATTTTAGTCGTGATGGGTTTTGAATTAGAAGGTGGGAGATTTTCAATACTTTTCTTCATTACAATTTGTTTTTAGCGATTCATCATTCAGCGTTAGCAATTCAACAATTTGAGTTCAGTATCAGCAATTTAACATTTCAACATTTTCAATACTTTATTATTATTATTATTATTATTATTTTTATGTTAGGAAAACTATCAATCTTCACATCATTGTCAATCTCAAGAGGAATATTGATGAATATAGTAACATTTAAATTAGACTTTTAATTATGTAGGACATTTTCATTGTTTAGAAAACTATTATGCTAGGAACACTATTTTGATTAACATTTTTGGTTTGGGCCTTCCATTATTTTGGACTTTCTATTTTGGGGTCAATTATATATCTATAAATAATCGGGCATTGCCTTCATTAATAGTAATTATATTTTTCAATTTGATGAGTATCAATAAAGATGCAATTCTTTGTAGTTTTACAGGTAATAAATGACAATTAGTCAGATCAAATGATATCTAATTTTCAAGATTGCTATTCTTTGTGGCGAACTCACTTAGTATCATGATTTCCTTTTATTTTTCTTTTTCCTGCTTGGAAACTATATACATGGTTATTCCAGTAATTAAAATCTATAAAAATAATTCTATTTGATTTCAGAGTTTATGAATCTTTTCCATAATTATTGTTCACTAATCCATGACCAAATTGCAGGTGCTATCTGTGGCTGTGTACAACCACTACAAAAGAATCTACCACGCATCCTTGCAGAAAGGGTTTGTTTTCGTAAGCTTTGTGTCTACTTCATATTTATTCTTAAGTCTATCTTTCTATTGTTTATCTTGATTTTATGCTTATTTCTTCACTTTGAGCACTTGTGGATAGTTGGGAATACTGAAAATCTTTGTGTCAATTCTTGTGAGGACTCATGGTGAGATGAATGTGTTAATTTATTAACATCTAGGTCTGGTGAGCCTGAAGGTGATGATGATGATAATGTAGAACTAGATAAAAGCAATGTACTCTTGATGGGTCCAACGGGTTCAGGTACAATTTCTAACTTTTACTTTGATATATTGTTCTGATTTGCTGGCCTTTTTGAACTCAAACGGTATCATTACTTCCTACATGTAGTCCCATAGAATTCATAAGAAAATTTCTATGATTTCTCTGAGTTGATGATCTGACCTATATACTCTTAAAATAT
Organism: Agave tequilana; assembly: GCA_038442645.1. NCBI lineage: Eukaryota > Viridiplantae > Streptophyta > Magnoliopsida > Asparagales > Asparagaceae > Agave > Agave tequilana. Next base: position 132,210 of record JAVJIF010031303.1, on the reverse strand, counting down.
TTCTGCAAGGGCAGGGAAGACACTAATTGCAAAAACACTAGCTCGCTTTGTGAATGTGCCATTCGTTATCGCGGATGCAACAACACTAACACAGGCAAGTTCATCAACATGCGTTGTGTTCCACCCTAATACGTGCAAATACAATTTCCAGAAGCTATACATAGGATTCAGTTGTTTAATTATTCATGTTTTCTTTTGCACTTTATTAGCACATATGGCTTCCTGTTCATTTTTGTGCATGTTATTTTTTCTTCTTTTTTCCCGATTCCTTAAGATGCATATCTTTCTTATCTTTGTTTGATTGAAGATAATTTATTAATTGTCTCTTCTGAAGAAATTTGTTTTAGATATTTATGACGTAAGCAATAAATCTAAAAACTTAGCTTTCCAATTTAATACACGATTGTCCAGAATCGGAGTGGTATATATGCACTTGCATCAGTTTATGACACTTTCTCAATTTTATTTGCTGGATATTCATATTTCTTGCACAATTATGCTTGTGGACACAAACTGCTCGGTAGAAGTTCTGTGAACGTTAAATCCATGTGAGTGCACAGGTCAGTCTAGACATGCCTGTCAGTGGATTAGAAGTACAATCTGAAAGTTAACTGGCATTATATGGACTATCCTTTATCTAAAAGCTAATTCATAGTGCAAGTCAAACCCATATATTTGGGCAATTTGGAGATGCAGTCTGCAGTAAAGATTCAGAGGCAGATTTGAGTTATTGGAGTGGAGATAATAGGCTTAGGGAGGGTTGTGGTTTGGGGAAATGGGCTTCAGGTGTCATGGGTGGCAGTCAGAAAGGAGGAGTGATAGAGATGGATGAAAGTGGCGCAAAATCACTACTGTGATTCACAACCAAATTTTCATGTTTACGATCCAGTGAGCGTAACTAACCTTGAAAGGGAGAAAATACGAGAACCTAGAAAGTCAATATAACATGCTAAGTTATGCCGAGTAACATATCATGGCTAGAAGGGTTCATGTACAATATTATCAACACAAGCATATCAATTTGCTAATATGCATAGTGCAATGTGTTATCCACAAGCTACTCATGTTAGAGCACTTCTGCCCCTCTTGCCCGGGCAAGAGGCAAGGGCTCCCCTAGGCAATTACTATGCATGTCAAATAGTATTTGCCTTTCATATTTTTTAACTCTATCCCACTCCTCTTGCGCGGGCAAAAGGCAAGGGCTTCTCGCAATTACTATTCAAAATTTTTTTATTGATTTTGTGTGAATTTTGGTTGATATGATTGTATGTACATATTTACTCAATATGTAATAGGATTTCGGATCAGATTTCTGGTACCTCTCATAGCGCCAAAGTGTTTATGTCTATCCAAAATATCTGATAAGAATTCCGATAAGAGTTCATTTAGCTCTCATAGTGCCATGTGTCCATATCTATTTAAAATATCTGAATAGATTTCGGATAAGATTCCTGTTAGCTCTCATAGTGCTACGTGTTCTTATCTATCCACTCATTTCTCCATAAATATGCATCAAACTTCCTCATCCATTCACACCAAAATTCAGAAATCTTTTTAGTTTTAGAAAATTTTCTTATCATTTTAACAATTATAATGTCTTACACTAGGAGAGTCATGGAAATAATTGAGCGAGACGAGGAAGAACTTACGAAGACGCGCCAATGAAGCAAAGGCGAGAGCAGCTCATACCCATGAAGTGAATCTAGTGGTGGCCATGCTCGATCAAGAGAGGCAAAAATGACACTGTGGCTCAAACTTAGGTCTTGCAACGAACAAGGAAAGAGAAAAACACTACCGTGGTAATAATCGCTTACAAGACTATTTTAACCCACAACTATTGTACTCTGTTTTTGACTTCAAAACAGATTTAGAATGGCTCCCCACTTATTCAACAAATTATGCACGATGTTTGCAACTATGACCGTTACTTTGTTCAAAAAAAATATTGTTGTAGGGATTTTAGGTCTGCTTCTAGAGCAAAAACTAACAGTCGCGTTGAGCATGCTTGCATACAGTTCATTTGTAGACCAAATGGATGAAATTTTTAGAGCGGGAAAATCCACCATCCTGAATTTCGGACAATTCACCACTTCCCAACATTCTTCATGGGTGAAAGATTTTTTAGCAGCTTGATAGTACCACCTTTGTGTTTGAACAAGCTAAAAGAATGTGAAATATTATTTTAACACTTTTTTACAAAAAATGTGATTAAACAAGATAAACACTTTCTTACCTCATCCCCTTAACTTGTGCCACTTTGATAATTGTCTTGCGCTTTCTTTTTCGCATCTCTCCATCTGCTTCATTCTTTGTTCAGAGTTTTTCACCAACTATGTAGACCTTGTTTCGTACGAGACGATTCAGACTTTTCTTGAAATTCTCCATGAATTTTCCTCCACATTACGGGCAACCTCATCTCAGTACCTTCAATCAGGTTATGGCAAATGCTAACCCAACATTGGCACAACAAGACATCTTTCGCTATCGACCATGCGGTTCCAGGTTCGGTGAAAGATGACATTTTTTCTACATAAATGGAGTGAAATTTAGACAAAAAATCAAATATAAAAGGAGTGGGTATTTTTTGGATGGTGTAAAGAGTGAAGAGATGAATACATATTTATTGGCCAATATTCGTATTTTATTTCGTAGTTTTTTTGAATTTTTAAAGTTTTTTTTCAAATTAAACAATCAAAAAAAAAAAATCTGGGCATTGATTAAATAGCTGTGGGATTCAAATCTTCCTGTTTATGAGCTCCACAAAACAACTTAATAATAATAATAAAAAAACAGTCTTCTGCCCTCGGGCTCGGGAGCTCGAGGCCATGGTCGGGCAAGGTGGCCCCCACCAATTACCGGAAAAAAAATCAACCAGTGGGAAAAGCCTGATGTAAAATCACCTGGATCGCAATCACCTTCAAATCACAACCAAAATTTAAATTGCGAACAAGATAAGATTTGGGTTTCCACCCCTTGCACGGGCTTCTCACCCAAAACTCGAGAGCAAAAGAGACTCAAGAATTACTCAGATAATTTGTGAAAATTTTTAATCATTCAATAATTCATTAATTATTCCAATAGTTTAAGGGGCCTTATATAGGCTTTACAAAAGAGGAGTACTGGGAAATAACCGATGTGGTACTAAACGCCCACAACGGAACACAAATAAAGCTAAAATACCAACTCAAATAAAGCTGAAATAAACTACTAAATCTCCCGAATAAGCTAAGGCATGAATAGGTAAAGAACTGCGTGATGTCCTCATCAATTCCCTCGGTGTGGGAGGAACTCGACCCTGTCGAATGAGGACTCTCCTCACGAGCATCTCAATCGGGCCAAGGTGGTGGTCGTGGCAGCAGCATGGGAACATCATGTCGAGACCATGGTGGCGGAAGAGGAGCTGGTCTCCGTGACAGATCGGTGGTGGAAGATAGCAGCACGATCAAGGAACAGGGAGTAGAGTGAGGTGCATCATCCTGGCTGAAAACGGAGCCGATACCAGGATCCCACGGGCTATCCAACTCGTAAGCAATCACCCTGTTATCAACTGTAAATTCCTGCAAAATACTATATGGGTATGCAGCAAATTTGTAGGGTTTATTGCAAATTGCTATCAGCCTAGTGAAATCATTAACGTGTGCAACAGGCAGATGCAAGGCATTAGGTATTTTAAGCATAACTCCTAACGATGGAAGAACGAGAGATATAGTATGCTTAGAAGGACGCACATCTAACAATGGAGGTACACGGGACTCGGGCACAAACTCTAAACAACCCAAAAAAGAAATAGTAGAAACCATTTGTTGGACCTTGGTAAGAAATTCAGGTGACTCCCCAAAAGATGAATTGATAGGAATAATCATAAAACTAGGTTCAACACAAGGAGACTCGAATGGCTGATTAGGCACAGTGGGTATATTAGGCTCAACTGTTTCGTCCACGTCATCATTGGCACTATCAGAAGACACGTGAATTTCATCAATAACCTGTGTGACAGGATCAACGGCTATGTCTTCAATTATATTAACAGTTTTAGAAGAAACTTGGTCTTCCTTAACAGTCTTCGAATCGTCAACTTCATCAGTGGGTAAAGTTCTAACATGTTGACTTTCCGAGGGGCATTGATAATTATAATGTCCATAGCCCTTACATTTAGAACATTTGACCTTGGCATTGACCAGCGTCTTGAAAGTCAAGTCCAATCTTAAGGCCACATCAAAGGCATCTTCAACGGTGTCTAGGTCATAGGGGCCAGTAATCATAACATGTTTTATTTTAGGCCGTAAACCCCAAATAAACCTAGTTAGAGTCTCAGAAGGGTGCTCTCTCACTTCACTACGATGGGTTAAGTCCTTAAATATGGTAATGTACTCGTGAACGGGTATATGACCCTGATGGAGATTGTGTAGCTGATCTAAGTGGGAGTCCTTATCATGCTGATTAGTCATGATGACTCAAGCAAGCAAGCAGATGCAATGGAGAGCCCTAAAGTCGGTTAAACTAAATGCATGCACTAAACAAAAATTTCTTAAAGTTTAAGGCTCAAATAAAAATGCATTCCTAGAATGATGAAAAGATGCAACCACTAGATTGAAGCAAATAGCATTTCTACCAACAAATTATAGCAATCCGTATAGTAGTTGCAAGTAATCAACAGTTAATGAACTAGGTCAAGTTGTGATATCACCTGAGGTGGAGTCGTACACGCCTGGGAAGACGACCGTAGCTCAAACCTGAATGAGACTGCTGTAGGCGCGTAGTACTAGTCGTCACGAATCCACTGTCTCGAAAACGGGTCAATTCGGACTTGAAACGAGTCCTGAACGGCCTCCGGAACTGAACTGAATCAGACTTGATCTGGTTTTAATTCTGGTTGAACCAGACCCGGTTCAATCTGGGCTTGGGTTGGATTGAACCAACTCAGAATGGTTCGCCTCTTTTAAAGGCCGGGTGGGGACCTGACTTGGGTCGGGTTTGACCCAACTCAGTTTGGGCTCGCCCCCTTTTAAGGCCGGGCGGGTGCTGATTAAGCCCTCACCCGCGTGGACTCACCCGATCCCTGACTCCTTCACTCGCTCCCGCGGCTAGGGCAAGGGACGGCGACGAAAGGCGGCGGCGGCGATTGGAGACCTGGCGACGCCGATGGTGCGCGATCGGAGCTAAACCGGGGTTCTCCGAGAGGATCCGGCAGCACAGGGAGCTCCGACGATTCTAAGGGGGCGTCAAGGAGCTCCGATGAAGGCGGTGGTGGATGTCGGTGATGATGACGGCGTCTGGCAGAGGTTGGGAGCGCCGGCGATGTGATCGGGATGTTGTCGGTGGAGATCCGGCTGAATTTGGTGGAGTTCGCCGATGGCGAGGGCAGATCGAGGCGGCGGCGGTTGGCAGAGACTTGACGGGCGATGGTGGCGGCGGCGTAGTCCTGGATCGTCTTCGATTTGGGTTGTTGATGACGATTTGGAGTCGACGAGGGTAAGAGTAAGGTGGGAAAGCTTTGGCGATGACGGAGGAGATGGCGGCGTGAGTTCGTGGAGGTTGAGAAGGCGGACGGGCAGCGGTGGCCTGGGATCTGAGCTCTGGGGTGTCGACGGCGGCAGAGGCGCGGCGGGATTGAAGAAGAAGATGAACAGTGGTGGTGGCGACGGCGGCGGTTGCTTCCTGGTGTTGGGATGGTGTCGGAGTTATCCCGGCGAGGTCGCAGCGGCGAAGTAGAAGATCGACGATGGCGGTGGTGAAGGCGGCGACGGCGTAGTCGACGGCGATGATGATGAGGATGAAGAGGACCGGGGACTTCTTCGGCGGCAAACTCCGACGGAGGAAGAGGCGGCGAGGGCGATGCTTCGTCGATTGGTGGATCTCGGGCGACGACGGCGATGGGGATCTCCTCAGATTTGCGTCGGCTTCGTCGGCGGTGGAAGACGACGGCGATCTGTGTTGTCGTTGATGGTGTGGCGAGATCGCGTTGAGGAGGCGCTGCGTTGTTGGTGGCGGCGATTGATGTTGTCGATGACGACGAGCGGCGGCGGCGGATGGACTGGGAGAGGAGATGAACAGTGGGGATTTGAAATAATCAGGGATTTTCGATGGATTTTTTTTTTCACTGTGTATTTTTTTTTTTGAACAGTGTAATTTTTTTTTTTGACTGAATCTGGAATAGATCTAGGGTTTTTTTTGGAATATAGATCTAGGGTTTTGAAAACTGGAAGAAAAATTTAGAAAAGACAATATTTGAAGGGGATTGAAAACCGGTGCTCTGATACCAAAATGATGTAAAATCACCTGGATCGCAATCACCTTCAAATCACAACCAAAATTTAAATTGCGAACAAGATAAGATTTGGGTTTCCACCCCTTGCACGGGCTTCTCACCCAAAACTCGAGAGCAAAAGAGACTCAAGAATTACTCAGATAATTTGTGGAAATTTTTAATCATTCAATAATTCATTAATTATTCCAATAGTTTAAGGGGCCTTATATAGGCTTTACAAAAGAGGAGTACTGGGAAATAACCGATGTGGTACCAAACGCCCACAACGGAACACAAATAAAGCTAAAATACCAACTCAAATAAAGCTGAAATAAACTACTAAATCTCCCGAATAAGCTAAGGCATGAATAGGTAAAGAACTGCGTGATGTCCTCATCAAAGCCTCTCAATTTTTTTTTTCATTATTCAAGGTTTCCTAGGCAAAAGTGGGGTGGAAATGCTCTTAGAGGCTATTAAAGTAGAAACCCCGTTTAACTTGGAATTATTATGAATGGACAATTATAGAACATTAAAAGTTCCTTGGCACTTTATCTCATGTAATGCCTTAGGGATAAAGATAATTAATTACCTATAGAAAATATATCATCTTGGCCATTCATTTTCCCACACATTTTTTTAGTCCAGGATAATTCGGTGGTGGTTCTTTTGTTGCATGAGCTTAAATTGCATAACCAATGACCAATAATATAGTTTTCCTACTAGCCAACTGTTCTACTAGGGTTTATGACAGGTCCCTCTTCTGTCCATGCTTGGGATAGGAAATTGCACCAGTAGAGGTTATAGTTGAAGGCTGGGTTGATAGCCGATCATAAATTGTCAAATCTTATCCAAAGTATTCCCAATGTGAGTTGTATTCCATAGTTGACACAATTTTGATGTGATAAGAGTTTGACGAGGATGACAAAGATGATGAAGGGATACATTAGAATCTATATGATTCCTTAGTGTCCCATTTTTGTTCCTTTCAGACAAGTCTACCTAGTGACAACATTCAACGCGGGGAAGAAGTAACTATGCCTTTGAACTGACAGAAACTTGTAAATTAATCACTTGTATCCACTTCGTATTTTCTACCATAGTGAGACTTGTGCTTTTGGTAGGGTTTCTGAAGAAGTTTGGTAACCTCTATTCTGTTACAGAAAGCAGGTTAGGAACTAATTGCTGCACTTGGAAGTTTGGTGCACCTGAGAAAGTAGCTAGTTCATCTGTTTAAGGTTAAAGTGCAGTCATATTAAATAATTAGAACTTAATCTTACAAGACCACTCAATGGCGCCAAACCACAAAGTAAAAGTGAAAATTACATCATGATATATCCCTTTTCATTTGGTTGATACCCCACAAAATCATCAGGAGCTGTTATGTAGAACAATATCTCCATGAAAAAGTCCGGTTTTCACTTGTCAGGAACATATGCTTTGGTGTGATGGTTATCTGATTTTTTTTTTTTTTTTGGGTCAAGTTGTGTCAGTTCATACTGGTACAAGTAATCAACAATAGTATATGAAATTCTTGTTATTAACTTAGTTTTTAGATAAAATTTATCTTTTGCATTTTAACCATGCAATACTACTGTGTTGTTGCTTACAGAATAAATTTTATTTATGGCTCCTCATTAAGCTAATTTGTTGGCATTGTGTTCCTTACTTTTTGGACAGTAATGTATTTCATGTGATGGGACAGGATTTTAACTATATTATGAATTGATGAGGAGAGGGTTGAATCCTCCTCTGTTATTTCACATTCTGTTGTTATGATTTTACCAAAATTCAGGTGTTTTTCCATCCAAGCCAAACAGTTACTGACTTTTGCAAGGATAAGCAGCCACGCATTGCAACCTTTTTTGACACCAGACACATACACATGTAATTTGTGTTTAAATATTGAATTTTGGACTTACAGAACTTAACGTCCAAAATGATGGTATGGCTGCAATGTAAAATAGACAAACATATGAGAAACATACGAGAATTGGTGAACATGCTGCAACTACCTGATTCAGAGACTAGATATAGGCAAGATAGATGGCTAGGTGTCACATACAAGCGATATCATTTTGATTTGGGTGGTACTTACATTTCATGATACTGCTGACATATGATCTAACCAGTTCCAAAATGGAAAAATTCCTATTTGTTGTAAGGTTTGCAGGAGGGGGAAAAACATTTGAGAAAAAAAATATAGCAAAAATTTCCATGGCAATAATTCAGTTTCTTGAATCCTGCACTGTTCTGGAATATGTAGAGGAACAGGAGAAAATGAGTATGTGGGGGGGGGGGGGGGGGGGGGGAGGGGGACCGCGTAGGGGCTATCAAATATCAAATAGTGACAATTAGATAAAACTATCAAGTTTTGCATAAAATATTAGATATAATAGAATTATTTGTATTGGCTAGCTGACAATTCAAGATCAATGTCTTGCTGAAAGCATAGGTACCTTATCTTTTACTTTTCTAGGTACCTTTTATGTAATGGTTTTGTTTAACTACTTAAGATGTGGCTGATATTATCTTATTGTAGTAGCTTTAGATTGACCTTCTATTTACCATGACTTGTTCCTCAAATTATATGCTCATCTTGCATATGTTTAAATTTCTCCTTTTTTCTTTTTTTTCCCCTCCTTTTTGAATTTGGGTTTTCTTTATTGAAATTGAAAATGAACAATTATTCCTGCAGGCTGGCTATGTTGGAGAGGACGTTGAGTCAATATTGTACAAGCTGCTTACGGTATGGGGTTGTTATATCATATTTTTATTGATGTCAAATGTAAAGCTACATGCTTTGTAATTTAGAGAGCTTGCATTTAATGTAAAATCTGGTCTTATATCATTGCTACATATTCACATTTGAGCTGTCTGTCAGTTTAGATCTAGGCATATAGCGTGCAATTAACATTCTCAGCTTAAATATCACAAATGTCCAGTTAGTACTCGTGATATTTCTTTAGAATTCACCTACTGTTTAGAACTGAAAATTTAGGAATTCCGCCAGCTAATAGGACACAATTTGTATCTGGCACAAAATCCTCTCTGTTTTGTTCCTTTCTTTCCTTGCTGACATAATTTGTATCTACCATTTATTAAATTATGGTAGACCAATTTTTCAAATCATCTTAAAACAGCTCTTTTAAGATCAGAGAAAACAATGTAATTACCATTTTTATATAATAAAAAGAACTTACAACTGCATAATGCATGTAAGAGAGCTTGGGAAAGGATCAAATCATTTTCCTTGGCAATAATTTGGTCAGCTTATGTTGACCCCATTTACAGTGTTTAGCACTGAGGACTACACGAAGTCAATGTAGAAATGCTGTGTTTTTAGATAGCAGTTTCTGATGGAATTTGAGGGGCTTTACACATTAAATGTAGCGTTAGGGTATCACTTACTAGTGTTGAATTTTAGTAGGAAAAAAAATGAAGAAGCCTTGAAAGAAGAGAAGAATAGGAGATCTGAAGGAGAGAAGTTTATAGTTTAATGGAAGATAAATCATAACTTATACTCCGTAATCGTACAGATGTAGCTGAAAATGAAAGACACAGATAGGGAGGGAAAACCTTAACCTTATAAAAATTCTTGACATAAATTCTTATTTCCTGGACAAAGGAACGCTGTAATCTGCTATAGTTCTGTCCTTCACTAGCTCCTCAAATATGGGATTTTTAACTTGTTTTGGACAGTTTGCTCTCCTTTCCCAGCTCATCCCAATATGGAGCATCTATCATATGGAGCAACCATGGAGTCTGTTGCTCCTTGAGATGCCATGTTAGTTGGAACCCATCAACTTGTCCTCCTCTTTCATAGCCATCTATAAAATTCCCTTTCTTTGTAACACATTATTTTCTCATTTCAATTTGTCCTCTATAATTATACTCTCCTTTTCATCCAATTTGAACATTTCTAACTTTGTCCTATTTTCCCAAGCAAATATCATCTGTATAGTGTGTCTCACGTGCCTTTGTCTAACTCTTTTTATGGCGTCTCAACATGTAAAGATTGGATTCCTCTGTATTTAATGATTAACACTAATAATTTTGGTGATGTTTGTACCTTACTCCTTCCTCATGTTACTCCCATACTATTTCAATGGTAATAATGTATTCTGCCATTTAAAGGTTTTGACTGATGTTAACATCAAACCCTGACAGCTAATTGGGGCTTCCAATAAATGATATTTGTTCTCTCTCTCTTTAGTAAACATTTGTGAGGTATTCATTATTCACAAATATTCTAATTTTTTGTTTTGCTACTGTTCAGGTTGCTGAGTTCAATGTACAAGCAGCTCAACAAGGCATTGTATATATTGATGAAGTTGATAAAATTACTAAGAAGGTTATAAGATTTCCTAAGAATTTCCTTTACAAATTGACTGTTTTTTATATCTTAGCAACATTCTTAATCAACTATATGTTGTGCAGGCTGAGAGCCTCAACGTTAGCAGAGATGTATCTGGTGAAGGTGTGCAGCAGGCGTTACTTAAAATGCTAGAAGGAACTGTAAGTCACACAATGCATAATTTCTAGTAGATTTGATTCCCTATTCATGTATATCAGTTTAAACCTCATACTTCAGGATCGAACTTATGGGTTTAGGCATTCAACTCCTACCCCCTAGTCAAAGTCTTCTAGGTATTATTTTTGTTGAAAATAAATATTCACCAATAATTACATGATAAATGATAATTACATAATATGCAAGTGGGTAATGTTTTTTGTGTAGTGTAATGTACTTTCCACGAGTGTCCACTGAAATTTACGTGCAGTTCGTGTGTAAGACTCATAGTCCTTGGAGATTGCAGTAATTTCGTTCATCTTCACTAATGGATATTTGCATGACCATTTGTCTATGATCTGTTGTGCTCCTGCTGTGGAATAGACATTGTCCTTTTTCTATGGGTTATTTTTTAACTTCGCGCTTATGCATCATATCAAGGATTTGACAAATAATCTATTGTGGTTGTTGTTGTTGTTGTTATTGTGTTCTGTTCTGTTGTTATTGTTTAATGAGGTGACTATCTCTCTTATAACTCTAGCAATCTTGGTTCTTTTTTTCACTTTTGCACACAGATATGAATGAATCTAAGTACTGACCGTCGTACATAAATCAGTCTACTTTTGGATAAACTGGGTTCATATCATCTGATATTAAACTGTTCTGTTGGTAGGACCTAGGAAGGTTTAACTTTATTTGTTCTGTTTAATTTAAAAAATAGAAACTTATTATGTTATTGCTATAAGTTTTGAAGGAAAAGCCAACGAACTGCTCCGCTCTTGCACTTCAAATTACATGATGTGATAGTCATCCCATGCTGAATAACTAAGATTAAGGAAAATTCAAAGACATTTAAACATTTCCAAATTTATTGATAAATCAACTTTATTTTTTGGAATTCTCATGAAATTACTTCTAGTTCAGACAGTTGCATGTGCTTATTCATGATCTTAACACGCATTTATGAGCTCTCAGTAAACCTTTGAACAGAGAGGAACAATCTTCAATATTTGAAAGTGCCTGTTACTCAGAGATCTTCCATTATCAACTACTTATTAGTATCATCATTGTCCAAACCTTTTCATACAGACGTGTGGTTGGTGATGGAGCATGACTAAAGCTAAGAAAGGTCCAAAATTGACCATTATATAATCAGCTGTCAACTCAACATCAACACTCAATTGTTTGGTGGCCAAATTCCCGGCGAAGTTAACTATGGGCAAGAAAAAGGCTATGGATGATATATATAGGTACACCTACCTTATCCGGATTGTGATCATGAACTGCACGTGTAGAGTAAGCCTACAAGTCCCCCGAGACAAACAAAACAGTGATCTGTTACTGGGAATGAAATTTATCTTTGAGAAAAAATGAGCAAAAGTGCTGAGAAAGTATTAGATAAATGTTCATTTTGAGCCCTATAGTAACTTTATTCAGAATCCAAATAGATTTATTTTCTCTGATTTCCTAAGCAAGGATTCTTGCAGCATGAGAAATTTTGTCTAACAGAATCAACTTCTTAAATAAAATTTCGGAAGTCAGTTGCTTTTGCATTTATCATGTTTTGTTATGCCTTCTTTTTTATTTTAATTATATATTGCATGTGACTTAAAATTTTCTGCAAGTGCTTACTGTTTGTTTAAAATCTTGATTGACTTGTATCTGGGTGAAACATCTCAAGAAAGTAACGGTTTGATACTTGGCCTAATTTGGTTACTATTCTGGTGGATGTCTTTCCTATTGCGTCATGATTAGTATTTTCTATTGGATTTTTGCTTTTCTTTTCAAAGAAAGGAAAACGAACCTTTCTCCAAAATCAGTGATATATCATTAAATTTGTAGGTTCAATTGTATGAAGTTAGTATGATGTGTGAGTTTATTTCTCAGTTTTAAGAGATTTGAATCTTGTTTATTTTCTTGTATAGATAGTTAACGTTCCAGAGAAGGGAGCTAGGAAGCACCCTCGTGGTGACAACATACAGGTACTAAACAATGTGTCCCCTGTATTTCATTGTTCTTTCTAAAATGTTTTAACTTCTAGCATGGGGCCCCAAAAGTTTGGAGTAAGGGCTTTGGACTTTAATATATGTTCTTTTGTTGTCTCAAGTTACTCACAAGTCACATCTTATATGTTTGCCATCTATGTTATATGACCTTATATACAAGAAATTATGCTTAATCTTTTATATTTTTATCGTGTCTGCTGTGAATCTGGAGCATACATGATTTTTTTTTACACTATATACAGTTGTGTCAAGAATATACAAATGGAAATTTAAGAAGATGGCTTTTAGCTTTAAAATGGCGAAGGTCATAGAATGACTACATACATGGGGAATATTAATCAAAGCATAAACACTATTTTTATGTATCATTGTTTTTGACTTCAGCATCTTACCATCTGACCCCTTTTTTGTGGCGTCAGGGATGAGTTATTTTGAATCAAAATAGATGATAAATTAAAACGAGCATGAAATTCATTGAACGATGTGTTCTTTTTCAATAAGGTTTTCAGTATACTCTGGATCTACCCCTAATATCATTATTACCTTAGGGTGCCTTAGCAAAAGGCACCAAGAAAGGTGAGCACTTGCTTGTAGTCAGCTTCTGAAATATAAAGCTCTCTAAACCATTTATTTCACAATCTAGTTTAAACAGGGACCATATCTATGTTATTGTATTCACACTTCTCACTTCGTAATAGAACAGAAGAATTACTTTAAAAGTTCCTTATGAGCTAAGTTGTCAACTGTCATCAAGTAAGTCACACTTTCTTATATGTTGATTCCAACTTACAGACAAGTGTTGAGAAGTTACAACTTTACTGATGCGCAGAATAACCTCATATTCAACTAGTGATGAATGGATATAAATCATGACAATAATTTTATTGAAACAAGCTTAGGCTTACTACCTACTAAGTATTAACTATAACGTAGTAACTATACTTGAAACACCTAAGAGTACGAGTCCAAAGGACCAAAATATAACTTGAGGTTAAATTACTAAGTTTAATGTTGAGATCAAAATATTAAGTTCTAAATAAACAAATTATTCATTCACCTTGTGGCCTGCCTGAACGCATCTGTGTTACCCAACAATTGATCATCCCATGCCTGCAGTGGGAGATGTGGCAAGGGTTTGCATAGGGTTGCCTTTGGACAATGTTGTACATTGATGTTCAAATATGAATGAGAGAGGAAGAAAACCTTTTAGGGTTAGCAATAGACGCAATTTCCTACAACGCAATGGACTTGAAGTCAAAGGGAGGCAAGAAATGGTACTGAACAGTTTCTGGATATTGTTACACCTCAGAGGGATGTGATTGCTATATATAATTTGGAGCTGTTTATTGCGAACAATAGGGTGTTGATAGTCACTTTAATGGAGGAGTCATCATTGACTTAGAAGCAACCAAACAACATTCTAAATATCAGATATCAGGTTCATATTGATTTGGGTTTTTTATATCGAATACTAGATATCGGGTGATATATCGGGGATATGGGATCATATCGGACGTCCATATCAGATATTATATATATATATATATATATATATATATATATATATATATATATGGGGTTACTGTACCTCAGCCGCTAGCTGAGAGAGTTTCTCAGCCGGTGGGATGTGACAACATAATGCCACGAATTTGTCATTAATTTTGGCGGATAAAAACTAAAAAATTTCCGCCTAAGTATCAGTCACTTCATCAATCGTATTGACGAAAATATCCTCACTCATAACTTTTTACTGTATGTAAAACCTTTCCTTTGAAAAAATTACATATCTGAAATTTTCAGTTCATCATTCCGAAAAATTTAGTGTTATTTTTTCCTAAATTTTTTGATCTTTTTAGTTCAAAATTTTGTTTTTTTAAAAAAAGATCTGATCAAGATGGCGCTCAAGAAATAATCCGCGAAAAAAAGTAAGGGGAAACCTAGAATTTTTTTTTAGGTTATGTAACCCTTAATAGTTATATTTTTCAGTTTTGATTCCCTTTCTTTTTTTAACAGAAAATTCCATATTTAAATTTAACTTCAAATTTTCAATTAAAAGTGTTTGATGAACTGAATTTTATCGTGAAAATTCTGTTTTTTCTTAAAATTTTCAGGAATCTTGGTTTTTAAAAATAAATTAGTTAAATTTTTTTTAAAAGCTTGCGACCATGGTCGCAAATAAGAGAGAACGAGTCGCTTTTTTTGATTTAAAGAAGTAAAAAACTTTAATCCAAGTCACAATTTTAGATGAAAAGAAAAATAGGAATTAACGATTTTATTAGAGATTTATTTTTTAAATTTTTTTAAAATTTTTTAACATAGTGACCAAGGCCAAAAGTTATTTTTTCATTCCCTTTTTTGTCGACTTTGGTCGCAGTTATTTGTATTAGGGTCTTAGGTTTATGCGATCTTGGTCGCAGTATTTAAAAAATATTTTAAAAAAAATTATTAACGTCAGTTTATTTTAAGATTATTTTTTAAAACTCTGCGACTGATGTCGCAGTGTTGCCGTCCGTTTTCTCATTTTTGGGGGTCTGATCGCTGTCTGTTCTAATAAGTTAGCCTAATAGGATACTGCGACCCTAGTCGCAGTATGAAGAAACAAAGGCCCCTTCATGATAAATTATTTGTGTTAATTAGAAAATTGCGACCTCAGTGCGACCTTGGTCGCAATGTTTTATATTCTGCTAAGTTAGCTTAATAGGACATTGCCCCAGTCGTAGTATGAAGAAACAAAAGACCTCATTGGTTAATTATTTGGTTTAATTATGAAATTGTGATCACTGTCGTAGTGTAATATATCAGTGCGACCTTGATCGGAGTGTTTTATAGTTTATTAAAGATGCGATCAAAACTTCTGTTCCTTGCATAAGAATTGTAGAAGTTGTATGTTTCATCGTCTCTAAAAAACTGTTTCCTTAAAAAAATAACTGAGCTTCCAGACATTTCTCTATGTGAGTTCAGATCCTACAAAACAAATTGCTAAACTAAATAAAAAGAATAATTGAAGATCACATATCTGAACTATAATAAAAAAAATTGCGACCAAGATCGCAGATGTAAAGAATTGTAACTAGATGTAAAGAATTCTGTAACTTCTAAATAAAAGACTGTGACCGTAGTCGCAGTTCTCCGTATGGCCAGGTTTTCATGTGAATAATAACTGTGAAAATTTATCATTAATATATACCGCGAACTTAAGTCGCAGTTCTTAAAATTTAGTGGATTAAAAAAAATAATTGAAAATCACACGTCCGATTAAAATTTAGTGTATTAAAAAAAATAATTGAAAATCACACATCTGAACTATAATAAATAGGACTGTGACTAAGGTCGCAATTATAAAGATAGTTTTGACCACTGAAAAAATGGTTTTAATACATACTACGACCGTGGTCGCAGTTCTTATAATTTAACTTATTAAATCAAATAAGTGCGACTGAGATCACAGTTAACAAAACTGTGAAATTGTTTCTGAAAAAAAAACTTTAGTAAAAGTGATTATATTGTTCTGTAAAACGAAATCTAGATTGCAGCTCTATATACGTTAAACAAAATTTTTTACAAATAAGAAATTGCGAAAAAAAGGATAAAATAAAAACCTCTTGATCATCATCCAAAGATCTCAACCATTCAATACTTTCAATATTCTGTGAGGAAGTTGAAGCAGATGATATATGGTTCATATTTACATAGGGAGATAAAGATCGGGGACGACGACGACTTGAATTAGTAGGAGAGGTGTTCTGCTCCGCCGTCGACATTAAAATAAAAAAAAGGAGATTTAGGTCTGCAAAGTTTAAAAAAAAAAAAAAACTTGATCTGGATCCCGCTTTTTTTAGAAAACATTTCTGACAGTAAAACTCAAACCTATATCTGACAACGCGCGGAAAAAGAAATAGGGAAAAAATAATAATAACAATAACATGGCAACTACCTTTTACCGCGGGGTATTTAGTAATTTCACATGTTCCAATAGGCGGGCCGCAACTTATTGGTGTGGCTAATAAAGTACCACGTCACCGCAGGCTGAGAGGGACTCTCAGCTGTCAGCTGATATACATATTTTGTGTGTGTGTATATGTATATATATTGATAACTTTAAGGTAATTATAAAAGTCCTCTTTGCCATCTATTGAATAAATATGTGATAACATGCATGAAAAACTTTTAAATTTAAGTGATATACACACAATGCGATAAAATATTTGCCTGAAATTGGATGCATGAAATGAAGAATAATACTTGAAATCCTTACTTTAAGTTTAAATTTTTGAGTAAGAGACTTACATGCAGAAAGCAATAGATATGCATAAGGATTACAACAAGATTACAACAAACACATAACTTGATATATAAACAAAACAAAATATAAAAAATATTATCTAGTCCAATTCTTCACTGTTTAGCAACACAGATGAAGTGATAAACATAACATACATAAACAGAAAAAATTAAAGAAAATTGGGCCTAAACCCCATCAAAGTTGGGCTTGCTGACACCTGATGATGAAGACATAACTTGATAGAAGTTGTTTTCTTGTTTTCTTTCCTTTTTTCTTTTTGCTGTGTTAGATCTTTTTAATTTTTTAGTTAATGAGATATATGCTAAAGTGATGCGGTCTCCTTGTCTTTTATTTCTTCTCTCTCTTGTTTAATCAGACTCTCAGCTGCATGTCAGAATGCAGCTCTTTGTAAAGGCAAGCATGGTTGACCTATGTGCTTTTTCAGCCTTCTTATAATGGTGATAGAAGTTTCAAATTAATGGGAATTTAACTGACAAATATTCGTAGGCCACCAGTGAAAAATATAAAATATAAAACACCAATTATAATTTGAATTAGCATTTTATTAATTTGTTTTAGAGAGTTCAAAAAGAAGAATATAGAAAAAGGTCATCACTTTAAGTTAAAGCTGACTTTCCGCCTCGAATGCTGAGGCTGACATAGTTGTTCTCTGCGAGTTGGTCGGAGCTTTTAGATAGATGGGCTGTCATGTTCCTTCCTTTTAATAACATATGCAGGATAATTGGCTGGATCTCATCCTGCTACCCTTTTTTCTTTTTTGTTAATTTAAGTAAATAGCTCTGGAGAGGAAAATATTTCTTGAGAGTAATTTTTTGTTTCAACTGGTGATTTCAGCAATACATTTCTTCTTTACCTTTAACAACATTATAGGCTGATAAAAAAAATCATTTTCTGTAACTAATTCCTGTATTAATCTGCAGATAGACACGAAAGATATTCTTTTTATTTGTGGTGGCGCATTTATTGATCTGGAAAAGACTATTTCAGAAAGGTGATGTCCTAGATTTTGCAATCTAATAATTTGTTATGAACATATATTTTGAGGGTGGTTCTGACTTCTAGTATGCAACAGACGACAAGATTCTTCGATAGGTTTTGGAGCACCAGTACGTGCAAACATGAGAACTGGTGGGTTAACAAATGCTGTTGTGACATCATCCTTGTTGGAATCAGTAAGCATCATTATTGTAATCTGCTGAAATAGCAAATTACTTGTATCCATCATATCATTATCTGTGTCTTGTGCTTACGTATAGCACCTAGATTTTCCCTCATAGCAGCTGTAACATGATGCATAAGAATTTCATGTGATGTTTGTAGGTTGAAAGTGGTGACCTTATATCGTATGGTCTCATTCCAGAATTTATTGGCCGATTTCCAATATTGGTCAGTTTATCTGCTTTAAATGAGGACCAACTTGTTCAGGTGTGTTAAATAATGATGTGGTCTTTGACCTTTTTACGTATTGTCAAATTTTCATTTATTATTCATTTGTTTTTGTTAAGAGGGAGTTTGGAGATTGGCTGTATCATCGACAATGCTGCAAAATCTGGGTCAATGCTGGTTGTTCTTGTAGTCGGGCTAAAAATGTTGCGCACAACCTATTTTTTGCGTTAAAGTGACTAATTTACTATTCCTACAACGCTTTGTGTGTGTTGAAAACTTATTTGGCATAAGTTATTTATTTACCAAGTTTATTGATGGAGTGCCACTAGCAGAAGAAAAGAGAATTGCATATGCTTTTTATTGATTAAGAAAAAGCTTAGAGTGTAGTTGATTTTAGAGAAGAATTAATTATTATGTTGATGGGTTAAGATATCGGTAAAGGTTTTTACCCCAGATCTTCATCAAGCCCTTATCCTCTGCATAAGTTATGGATTAAGCTTAGTGGGACATTCAAGATCTATCATGGTGTATGTTGTTTACTAAATGATATTACATTTGGTTGATGAGACTAGAGAGGGAATAATATTTCCAAAGTGGGGTGTTATTTTTTTTGGGAGGGAGGGAGGGAGGGAGAGGGGGAGAGAGAGGAGGGGTATGCAAACTGTAGAACCTAAAGGATCTAGAATTAACAAATATATTTTGTGTCTTTTAACAAACTGAATGAGAGCACAATGCAAATTGATTGACTGAGAGACCTAAGAGTGATAATTTTTTATACTTAGGATCAATCATTCATTGTAATGGTGACATCGAGGAGGGTGTGGTTCATGGAATCAAAGCCGGATGATGAAAGTGGAGAAGCACTTTTGGTGTCTTATGTGATCATACATACCCCTGGAATTAAAGAGTACATTTCCTAAGATGGCTACAAGTCCACCAATGCTTTTTGGATATGAATTTTGGATAATTAAGGGCAAAAAACATGTGAAAAAAATGAGTGCAGTCAAAATGAGAATGTTGAAAGGGAAGAGTGGAATACATTAAGCTCGATAGAAATGAGTGCACCTCTAAGAGATTAGAGGGAGCTTCCGTCGAGGGTAAAATGATGGGGAACTGCTTGTTGTGGTTTGGCATATGCAGTGGAGACCAAGTAACATGTGTCAATGAGGTGGGAGAGTATTGTACTTAATGGAGCAAGGATAGATAGAGATAGACCTAATTGAACGTGGATGGAGGCCAAACAAAATATAGTATCGTTATAATTCAACTGAGGAGATGACCCTTAACAAAGTTGAATGGAATAAAAGGATTCATGTTGCTGATCCCAAACTTTTGGGTTAAGGTTTTTCTTGCCTCCCTTTCTTTCTATTTTTCTTCTTTTTCATTCTTTTTTCTTTTGGCTCTGATTGAAGACTAAAGCTTTGTTGCTGTTGTTATTTGTTTATTTCCCTTGGGCTTGATTGTAGTAATCAGGTTATCTGTTATATCGTGCAACTTCCTATTTCAGGTCCTAACAGAGCCAAAAAATGCCCTTGGTAAGCAATACAAGAAACTGTTCAGCATGAACAATGTAAGTGCTCTTGTTCGTCGGTTAATTTTCCACTCATTTATTAGATATTTTTCTTAGCTTACGCCATAAACCCCTTTCAGGTTAAATTACATTTTACGCACAGCGCGCTTAGGCTAATTGCACAAAAGGCAATAACCAAAAATACTGGCGCACGGGGCTTAAGAGCTATTTTGGAAAATGCTCTTACAGAAGCCATGTATGAGGTATCATTTCTCGAAAAACTTCTTAACCTTAACCTCCCTTTATTTTCGTCCCGCTGAAATTTTTATGGTACTCTTCATTTCAGATTCCAGATGTAAAGACAGGTCGTGAGCGAGTAGATGCAGTTGTGGTGGATGAGGAGGCCATTGGTTCGGATAACAAGCCAGGATGTGGGGCGAAAATGCTACGGGGAGATGGTGCACTTGAGCGCTACCTTTCTGAGAACAAGTTAAAGGGCACAGGGGTAAGGACTAACGAGACTAATTCTCGTGCAGCATCCATGTGATACTAGACATGGATCTGTGATGAGGAAAGGTTTTTCTGTCTACAAGTGATAATTTTGTTGGTCTGGTTGTCACTGCTCAGTCCATAAGAAGGGCAATGTTTATGTCATTTGACTTGATGGCCTAAACAATTTACCTAACTGGTTTCGCATGTTTCTATCCTTGCAGGTTACAGTGGAGGGATCTGAAGGAGAAGCAGAAGTAGAGTCTGAGCTATCTTCCAGAGCCATGAGCTTGTAAATATTCCATATGAGAATGTGCAATTTATGTGATATCTATAATGTGATGTAATTAATTATCATCTCTGTGTGCACAAGGGTATGTTTCAAAGCTAGTTCACTGCCTCCTACCCAAGATTCAGATTGATGATTGTCTGACTGCACAGGAATTAATGAAAAAAAAAATTTAGGGAAATAGTCGGTAAATGCGTCTGTATGTGTGTGTGACCAACAGGCAATCTCGATCAGCATATTTTCAAGAACACATTTTCAGTGCTACTGTGTCATGGCTGCAGTAATGTTGTTTGGCGCTAAGGATGTATGTCCACTCAATTTGTATCTCAGCTGTTTACAACCAAAAATTACGAAAAAGATGGAAAGAAAAAGATGGAAAAGAAAAGAAAAGGAAAGCAAAAGGGAGAGAGAGAACTCTGAGGGCATTAGCAAAACAATCGATTCAGTTGTCAAATGAAGAGGTTCTTCGAGAAACATCACACTAGAATTATATTTAGCGAGGCAAAACTATGGTAAGTTTGTGCAAGTTCCCTATTGAGGGCAAGGAAGCAGTTAATCTTTTTGTGTTGAGTTTCTAAGCCTAACACAGATTCAATTCATGCGTAAATAATCACAATCCAAAGAATTTACTAGAATCAGAGATGACCATCTAAAGGAAATTCAAGAATAAAGAGAATACAAATGCAAATCAAATTTAAACCACCTCAAGGAAAAAATATACATCCAACTCAATCAGATTAGAGACGATCTATACATGAAGAGTCACAGGGCAAAACTCTGAAATAGTTTGGTCAATTGATTTGCATATTTTCTGAATCAAGCTTCACAATCTCCGCGAAGCAACACGCGTACAAGATACAGGCTGAAATATTTCACTTGAAGAAAACATCAGGCTAAAATAGCAAGCACAAACATATGGCAATATACATTCATCACTCAATTGTTAACCAGCTTATTAGATTTGGAAGTCACTTTCTGATACATGTAGATGATCCCCCCATGAAGAAAACATACTGTATATACATCTTACATGCCACTCACATATACATAGATTCAGGGGTCTTCTGCCATACTACTCAAACATGTAGTGCTTGTCCACGGCGACAGAAACATCCCATGTGCACTTCATGCCTTCGGGGAACTCTACAAAGTCCCCTGCTCCGATCTCTACATACTCATCACCATGGCCATCGGGATACACCTTGACCTTGCCTTCCAGAAGGTAGCACTTCTCCTTTGCCGTGTACGTCCATGGAAACTTGCTTGGGGGACATCCCCACCTACACAAAACCAAAACAATGCCATCAAGGCTACTTATTTTATTTTTGTATCATGACAACCTCGTATAGACTAATGAGAGAGCGAAAATTAAACAAAGAAATGATCCTGATCATCTCATCGGAGAATATGCAACTTGGGCAGAACATTAGCAACGAACAACAATAACTTGAGCACTCGTTAGCACTGTACTGTATATAATAATAGTAACAGCTTTAATGCAACACCAAATTGATGTTGCCACTATGTGCTACCCCATAAAAGTTTCAGCTCGTTATAACAGTAAAACAACATGTAGACACAATCATATGAGTGTATGCAGCAGACACCTGGTAATAATCGGGAAAAGAAACATGTGAAGGATTTCCCTTGGTCTTTTAAATAGAGTACACAGGTTTTTAGCCAGACTTGAGCCACAACCATCGCAATTGTGATGTATTTAGGAATAGGAACAAACACTATGCTTTCTTATACGACCATAATTCTATCAATTAAGATTCTTTGGGGGGAAATGATAGAAAGAAGAAAGATTAGATAGTGATACATTACATCTAGTATCAGATGTCAGAAGAAATGGGTGAGAGAAGATGAACTGTGTGATTTAATGAGAAAAGCTTGAAGTATAAAGGGACAGAAAGCCATCATGAGAGAATTACTAAACCAGAGAACTTGATGCAAGGAACTGGAGAAGAGAAGCTCCTTCTCCAACAAATGAACCAAGCAAAGGCGATCTGATGACAGCTCTACACATCTAACTTTTTGCTAGCTTTTCATTTAATTCAATTACCAATAGATGGCAGAGAAAAAGATAGGATCAGCCAGAATGAATTAGGTTATGATCCCTCAAGAAATGCACCGAGAAACACCCAAATGAATTTGGTTATGATCCCATAAGAAAAGCACCAAAATACCCAAAATCTTTCATTTAATAAAATTTTACCATCCAAACCTCTCGATTTACATGAGACTATTATCTCTTCTACCCCAAATCTAATTTGTGGAGAACAAGATCAATGTCCCGAACAATAGAAGTCGAGTCTGAAGGACCAAGACTGTTATTTGCAGACTGAAAAGTTCAAGCTTTCTATGGTACGATCTGGAAAAGAAAAAAGAAAAAAGAACTGTCAACTGCAGTAAGCTTATGTATGTCGTAGGCAGCATGAACAGGAAATCCACTGCAAAGGAGCACATGAACAAAGATGAGTCGTCTTGAACTCTCACTATCTCGCTTCCAATTATCGGCAGTATCTCAACATTAAGAAGGTAGAGACTAAAGCGTTGCAGATTTGGTGGGCACTTATGCAGACAGGTTCATTCAGCCCATCATTCAATCTGAACTTCAGATGACTGATTGACTACCAAGTACAAGATGGGGTTGAACGATTACATCCAAGGTAAGACGGTCATGGGTAATGTTTGGTGGTCAAGGAGCACGATAGATCACAAGTTAGGTGGAAGACCCACATTTTCAAAAGCATCAACTCAGATATCATTCTAGAGTCTTATACTTTAGTTCCACTTCCACCAGCAACTTCAACTTTGTGGCCAACTACCAGACCAAGAAGTGTCAAACCCCATCTCAAATGTCAAAAAAGTGACATCTCTCATTTCCTAGCACAAAGAAGATGGTATGCCCCTACGTCTAGTATTCAGGCAAGGAGCACTCTAGTACACTGAGAGGCTACTGTCTGCAAGAGTGTATACATCCAACAGCCATAACCAAGAATGATTGGAGAATCGAGTACTTCAAGTTTCGAGTTACTAGCCACTTTGTAGCCTTATCATTGATTGAAGGAATATAGAGAATATAGGTTTACAGACATTTCTTTACATGTTTGTTTTTTTTTTTAAAAATTATTATGAGTGTGCGCGCGCACATGTGCATGGGGTCAAGCAGGTGAAGAAAGGCTATAGCATGTACTTGAACCTAGGTCCTTTGACACAGTGGGAGCTAAGATAGAGATTATCATATTGTTTGGTTAAACAAACATGCAAGGTGTGTAATCAAGCATCAATCTTTGGTCAGTTTTTTTGTTTTAGATGGTTGTTCAGTGCAATTTGCTGTCAATGCTTTAGGTCCTCCTTTTAGTATGACCAAGGCTTGTGGATCATATAGCAAAATTCGTGGGCTCAAGTCAATTCTTCATGTATGGTAGAAAGCAATTGGTTCTTTGATCCATGAATTTACATTACACTTTTACATGTCTCTAGTTTTCTTCAACAAATTCCAGAACTTGAGTGATCTTTTAGGCGTTTTCTAGGTTGGATATCTTTGCAAGCTACATTAATTATAGCAAGTTCAAGGGCACACAACAAGAAGCAAAGATGTAGCAAAAGGGATTAAATGTTAAGGTCTTTGTCACACAATTCAAGAGTTTTCTTTTGAAATTCTTTAGCAGTTTAGGATCACAATCATTGTAGTTAAATATTGAGTCAATCACTCCTAAATAGTAAATACATAACTCACGAAGTTGTGGGAAGTTAGGAGTCTTAGTTGTAGAAGGATTCTTATATGTTAAACTGATAATTATTAATTGAAAATCATAACCAAATCAACAAATACCAGTTGTTCATATTTGGAGTGCGAAAGGAAATCTTTCTACAAAGATATTGGTTTGGATGGGGGTCTAATTGTCTAAAGCCTGTCTGGTTTTTGGAAGATTGTTTAGATCTCTTTTCAAACTCCCATTCCTACCTTCCACTGTTTGAACTTTTGAAGTCTGGACAGAATGTATTTCTTCTCTATAAACGCTACTCATTGTCTCATTTTCATTGACAACTCCTTTTATCAATGTTTTGATTGCTGGATAGCAAAATAAAATCAAACATGAAGTTAATTTTACGGATAAACATCACGTAGAATCCCAATCTTGGTGTAATATTTTATATCTACATAAGTTCAATACAAGAGAGTCGCCAACTCTTCTCCTTGTCCTTAATCTAGAAAACATGATCTAGCAAGTTTAGTGGCATCAACATCCCTGCAACAATAAGATTTAAATCTACCAGAAATTGCTAAAATCAAACCTATGATCTAGAATAATTTCTAACTTCTAGGAACGAGTGTCCATCCATGTGAGAAAGACACATGCTCATCGTATCTCGGTATTCTTTGGGCACAATACAGAGTTAAAAATATGTCCACCTGTATTTCCATTTATTTTAAACTTAAAACGATACATGGAGTATATCGTATCTTAAATATGAGATAACTAATACTTTGTCCATGATGTAACTGTAATTACTAATTAATACAAACCCAAACATGTAAAAATACATATATTTCACTACTTTTTCACAAAAGGGACACATATAAGCCGTGTCAATATAGCCATTTTTTGGTGACCTGCATTAGAAAATACCCAACATATGTAAGGACTCGAAGCACCATCCCAAAAGACTAGCTTTCTAGGTGAAGTAGCCCAAATCCTTATATACCCAAGACCATCCCCATGTCTAACCGATGTGGGACTATTTGTTCGACCGAAATCCCAACAACCCCCCTCTCGATCAAAGATTCTCCCTATAAGCTCATCTTGACACCTGGAAGACATGAGCTCTACGAGATTCTCTTCACTGCGTTTCAGCACACGCCTTACGTGAAGCACAACTTGCAGCTTATTACTCCTCTTCATCGCGTTTGCAGGCACGTTTTACGTGAAGCAGGACTCTGCTATCAATCTCGAGAGCTCAACTAGTTTTAGAGGGACTTTATTGTGCCTTTTTGCGCCCTAGTAATTGAGCAGATTTTATCCCCCCTTAGACAAAGAGTCTGGGCCTCACTGCAAGCCAATCTTCCTCACTGAGGTCACTCCTCTTCACTGCGTTAGACGACACGTCTTACATGAAACATCTGGAGTATTGTTACCTCCCTCGGGAGCTCAATTTTTATAGATCTAGCTTAACAGGGGCCCACTACGCCTTCCGCTGCGCCCTGAGGGGTCGAACATCACCCACACACACGACTAAGTTTGGGGCATGACTCTGATATTACTTGTAAGGACTCGGGGTACCATCCCAAAAGAATAGCCTTCTAGGTGGAGTAGCCCAAATCCTTATATACCTAAGACCATCCCCATGTCTAGCCGATGTGGGACTATTTGTTCGACCCAAATCCCAACAACATACACCCAATATCCATGTCTGTGAATCAGGGAATCTCTGCAATGAATTTAATTCTTCAGTCATCAACAAGCTATGTGACCCATAACTACTCTGGCAAGGTTTACATTAAAGGACTGAAATTCTGGGTAACCTTTAGCTTTTAGATTATATGTCCTAAAATACAGAACATCCAATATGAGTCAAAGCAAAATCTTGAGATATAATCAACCAATCCTCGATGCACCTATATGACTTGATACTAGCATGCACACTTCTCAACAACAACAAAGCCATTTGTCCCAAGTATTTGGGGCAGGCTACATGAACCAAAAGAGAATTACGCCGGATCGGGCACATGGATCAGCTTTCTCCACTTATTCCTATCGAGCTATATGCCTTCACTAAGACCTTTAGCCTCTATATCTTGTTGTATTACCTCCATCCATGTTTCCTTCGGTCTCCCCTGCGCTCTTTTAACTTGCCCTAAATTGATATGCTCTACTCACCGGACCGGTACATCTGTAGGTCTATATCGCACATGACTAAACCATCGTAGGCGATTTTCTCTCTTCTCTTCTATAGAGCTACACCTATCTTAGTACGAATATTCTCATTTCTCACCTTATCTCTTCGCATGTTACCACACATCTAACGAAATATGCGCATCTCTACTACACTCATCTTTTAGGCATGATGTCTCTTTATAGCCCAACATTCTGTGTCATATAACAAAGCTGGCCTAATAGCAATCCGATTAAACTTTTCCTTCAGCCATAACGGAATGTTACGATCACATAAAACTCATGTTACGCTCCTCCATTTCAACCAGCCGGCTTGAATCTTATGGTTGACATCACTATCAATCTCCCCATTCTTTTGCATAATAGAACCCAAGTATTCAAAATGACTGCTCATCAGTATTTCTTGTCCAAATAGTCTCACAATACTATAATCTCGGATTCTCTGTTTACTAAATTTACACTTCATATACTCTGTTTTGGTCCTACTTAATTTAAAACCTCGAGATTCTAGAGTTTGCCTCCATAACTCCAATTTGGCATTAACCCCAGCTCTCGTCTCATCGACTAGGACAATATCATCAGCAAATAGCATACATCACGGTATCTCATCCTGAATAACTCTAATGAGTTCATCCATCACTATGACAAATAAGAATAGACTCAATGCAGATCCTTGATGCAATCCAATTGTGATAGAAAAAATAACTTGTTATGCCTCCACAAGTTTTGACATTTGCCACTACTCCATCGTACATATCCTTGATTATGTCAATATATTTGATGGAGACTCCCTTTTTCATCAATGTCCACCATAATACCTCTCTTGGCACCTTATCATAAGTTTTTTTCTAAATCAATAAAAACCATGTGTAAATTTCTCTTCCTCTCTCGAAATCGCTCTATAAGTTGACGAAGTAAATGAATAGCCTCTGTCGTCGATCGTTCCGGCATGAACCCAAACTGGTTCTCTGATATTGTAACATTCTGCCTTAACCTGTGTTCAATTACCCTTTGCCAAAGATTCATGGTGTGACATATAAGTTTTATTCTACGATAGTTTGAACAACTCTGGATATCACCGTTGTTCTTATAGAGAGGTACTAAGGTACTCTTTCTCCACTCATTTGGCATCTCTTTAGTTAGCCAGATCTTGTTAAAGAAGTTTGTCAGCCATCTCACGCTTACCTCTCCTAAGCATCTCTATATTTTAATAACATGCACACTTCTAAACAGATTTAATCTCAACATGTAGCTGAATACTAGTCCTCAGACTCCATAAATAGATTATACATGAAATGAATTATACGCAACACAAAACAATATTGCACACTAATTATTAGTTGTTTCTTCGAAATTGAGCGAAGTAAAATTTCTTTGAGTGAACGAAAGATTACAACGGAACAAATTCTGATTACAAAAGAGAGGAGAGTTTGAGTGGATCTCTTTTTTGTTTAATGTCGGGTTCTTCGTGTAGCGGTGGAAGGTAATTCTTGTATTCCGTTGACGAGCCGAATCAAAGGCTTTCTCTGGATCTTCTTATTGTTGCTTTCAATTTAAGTACACTGATGAAGTATATGAACTTCAATCAATGGCTAAAAGAAATCTCAAAGAGATTAGAAATTGAACTCAACAAGTTAGATGGAACACAGTCCTTTGTTCTCTTGAACTCTCCAAAAGTTGAACTCCAATGCTTTAGTGTTGAACCTCTCTTTGGATGACTTTCTTAAGAGCGCAACTGTCTAAACCACTTCTTCATAGCTTTCATAGCTATTTATAAGGGTTTTCAGGGGTATAATTGTCTCCTATAAATCCTCCATAATGGAGATTAACACCCACATTTTGTGAGTGTTAATTGACACAGTAATGCTTGACAGTTACAACAGAAATGCGAGTCTGACTTGGATACGGACTTCATTCTGTTGTCTGAGACGCGGAGCTCACATGCTCATGTTGGAGCTCACAGGCTTGCGTTAGAGTTGAAACACGGAGCCACAGACTCGCGTTTGAGTTGAAACGCGACCCTCACACATAGGAAACGAGGTCCACGTCTGTAAACCTTGCGTCTAAGGCTTTGTTTTCAGTAATTTTTAAACAGCTTACAGAATTCCCTCCAAAGTTTTCAAAACTCCACGGTTGACTGGGATGGATTTCGGAATACTTTGGACCTCATGTTGATTTGGGCTACCATGATTGGATTGGCAATCTTTTGAAATGCCCTGAGCTTGATCTTGTCAGGATTCTGGTCTTCGTGAGTGTGTTGAACTGTTTGAAGCCTCCAGGGATGATCATTTGTAAATATTTAGATACGCAATCTAGAACTTATCTGAGTTCCGGTATGTCTTATCAGTGTACTGTTGAACCAGTGGAGTTGTCGATTTTTTTTTTTCAGTGTACTGTTGAACTGATTGCAGAAGCAGACATACTCATTTCTTTAGGAGAGAGAACACAACTCTCACTGATGAAGACATGACTATTGTGCTTGTCTTTAGACATGAACTTCATTTAGTGTTTGGAGATGCGACCCCTAGCTATTGTGCTTGAGACGCGAAAGTCGCGCTCGAAGCTTTTGGAAGCGAAAGTCGCTTGAACGCGAACATCGCGTTTGTAGCTTGTTTTGCTTTTGAATCATGTTTGTTTTGTTAGAAAATCAGACAGATTAAAGCGAAGATTTTAATTGTCAGAGGTGTGATATTAACTTAGTAAGTAAATGATCAAACGACTTCACTGGGAAAGTTGAATAGGAAAAGGTGTAGTCTAACCAAAGATCTCATTCTCGTTAAGAAAATCGAGAGAAATTATTGTCAGAGGTGTAATGTTAACTTGACAGTGGAATTTGCTAGAGGTGTAATGTTAACTTAGCAAGCGAAAGTCTCGTTCTCGTGAAAAAAATCGAGAAAATTACTGATATTAACATAGCACTAAAAGATTTATTTTCACTAAGAAAATTGAGAAGATTACTGTTAGAGATGTAGTATTGAACTTAACAGTGAGATGTGTCAAGGTGATATTAACTTAGCACCAAAATGTCTCATTTTCACTGAGAAAATTGAGAAGATTACTGTTAGAGGTGTAGTATTAAACTTAACAATGATTGGTTTTGCGATTTAAGCAAATTTTGGTTAGAAGTGTGATACTAACTTGACCGATATTTTGATTTGCGATTTGAGCAAATTTGATGAACTTGTCATTCTATAAATGAGAATAACAAGTAAAGTTTGATCCGCTAGGGATATATTAGAGTCTTTATTGTCAGAGGTTTTATTGTTAACATGACCAATGCTCCGCTGGAGATTAGGGTTGAATTGTCAGAGGTAATCATTAACATGACAAATATTGATTTCCCTAGGGAATGAGAATTTAATTGTTAGAGATATGATGTTTAACTAACATAACAGTAATTGATTTTACAATCAATGTAACTTAAGTGGACCATCATTCTATTGGAGAGAATAACAAGTGAAACTGGACACGTTAGGGATCTTTCAGATTTTCACTGTCAGAGGTGTAATGTTAACCAGATAGATTCGACTTGTAATTCACCTCATTGGAGAAATGAATACAGGTTTTGTCATCTTACCATCCATAAAAGTGAATTGGTAAGAGATTTTGGCAGGGAAAGGTGGGATCAGATCCCTTAGAATTTTTAGTAAACCCTCAGCTATTAACAAATTTGGTTTGCCTTTATCAACTACCGTTTTCTCTATCCTTTAGCTAACGGAGGCGTTGGACTATTTTGTTACTTCAAGTAACATGGTGTACTTTCTGGGTTTTTGTTCCGCAGATGACTTCTAAAATCTCGTTGGGGATTAAAGAAGTACAAATTCCGTGGGGAGTATTTAAGAAGACTGCGGACTTCGTGAAATTCTCTCTGATCTTCAGTTAGTCGTCACACTTTGATATGAATATGAAAATACTGAAAAAGTTTAGCAAAGATGCATCACGAGCTTTCTTCGATGCGTTGGCTTGATAAGTCATCAAATAGACTTATTTCATTCACTATGGGAGTCCATCAATTGCCACATCTTGATATGAATGTGGAAATATTGAAATTTTTTGCAAAGATGCGTCACGAAGCTTCTTCAATGAGTTTAACTTGATAACCCATCAGATAAACTCATTTAATCAGTTCATCTGACTATTTGAATGCTTTGTCATTGAATCGAGTTTCGATCGATCGAATAAGAGAAGGGAGACATGCCACCATTACA
This sequence comes from Agave tequilana, assembly GCA_038442645.1. Classification (NCBI taxonomy): domain Eukaryota; kingdom Viridiplantae; phylum Streptophyta; class Magnoliopsida; order Asparagales; family Asparagaceae; genus Agave; species Agave tequilana. Next base: position 101,359 of record JAVJIF010031303.1, on the reverse strand, counting down.
TATGAAAAAGTCAGGTTTAATAAGCAATCTTTCTAGATCAAGAGGAATGATCAAGAAGATGAGTACCTAAAACTGTTGCCTAGGCATGCTCGACTTCAAAATATGACCTATTCTTCAAAATTGAAGGTGGGTGCAGTTCTATATAACTAGAGAAGAATAACCAGGCTAAAACTGATGGTTCTACCTGCATCTTGTCTTCGATGTTGACATCATGCATCACTATTTCCTGATGTTTGGTTGGCTTGATCTCAACAATAGAGAAGAGTAACAAGGCTAAAATCATCATTTTGCCTGTCATTTGCTTTGTTGGCTCGACCTCAGCAATAGAGAAAAGTGACAAGGCTAAAAACGACTTGCCTCTATCATTTCTACAATGTTGACATCATGCATCATAATGTCTTCAATATTCGGTAGGTTCAATGTCGGCCAACCGCGGTGCGATTCTTTGAGGGAGAAAAGTCTCCTTTAGCGCTCTTCCAAACATCTTGGACTCTAAACCCTAATCAGGGAATCTCTGCAATGAATTTAATTCTTCATTCATCAACAGGATATATGACCCACAACTACTCTGGCAAGGTTTACATCAAAGGACTGAAATTTTGGGTGACCTTTAGCTTTTAGATTATATGTCCTAAAATACAGAACATCCATATATGAGTCAAAGCAAAATCTTGAAATATAATCAACCATTCCTCGATGCACCTATATGGCTTGATACTAGCATGCACACACAGATTTAATCTAAACAGGTAGCTGAGTACTAGTCCTCGGACTCCATAAATAGATTATACATGAAATGAACTATACGCAACACAAAACAATACTGCACACTAATTATTAGCTGTTTCTTCGAAAATTGAGCGAAGTAAATTTCTTTGAGCGAACGAAAGATTACAACGGAACAAATTCCGAATACAAAAGAGAGGAGGGTTTGAGTAGATCTCTTCTTTGTTTAATGTCGGGTTCTTCGTGTAGCGGTGAAAGGTGATTCTTGTATTCCGTTGACGAGCCGAATCAAAGGCTTTCTCTGGATCTTCTTATTTTTGGTCTCATTTTAAGCACACTGATGAAGTATATGAACTTCAGTCAATGGCTAAGAAAAATCTCAAAGAGATTAGAATTTGAACTCAGCAAGTTAGAAGGAACACAGTCCTTTGTTCTCTTGAACTCTCCAAAAGCTGAACTCCAATACCCAGGTGTTGAACCTCTCTCTTTGGATGACTTTCTTAAGAGCTCAACTGTCTGAACCCCTTCTTCGTAGCTTTCATAGCATTTTATAGGGAATTTCAGGGGTATAATTGTCCCCTATAAATCCTCCATATGGGGATTAACACCCACATTTTGTGGGTGTTAATTGACCCAGTAATGGCTGACAGTTTTAACAAAAACACAAGTCTGACTTAGACGCGAACTTCATTTTGTTGCCTGAGACGCGAAGCTCACAGGCTCGTGTTTGCATTGAAACGCGGAGTTCACAGGCTCATGTTTGAGTTGAAACACGGAGCTGACAGACTTGTGTTGCAGTTAAAACGCAGAGCTCACATGCTCGCGTTGGAGTTGAAACGTGAAACTCACAGGCTCGCATTTGAGTTGAAACGCGACCGTCGCGCATAGGAGACAAGTTCGTGCTTGTAAAGCTTGCGTCTGAGGCTTTGTCTTCAGTAATTCTTAGACAACCTACATTAGTACTTGCAAAGTAATCCTTTGTTAATTCCTCATAGAGCAAGATGAAAATTAAGGTGTCATATCGCCAGGTTACTCAAGACTATCCCAACCACAATATCCTCTTCTTAAAGCCAACCAACAAATAGAGCTTGCACGATTGACAATGATTCAACAAATAACACAAGTACTGTTCGTTCAATCAGAGGAATCTTTCAAGAAACCTCTTCACACATTATTTCCCTTCCCAGTCACTATTTACTTTCTCCTCATTGCTATAAAGTGCTTTGCTTGCTGCCTTCTCTACATTCACCTATTTCCTTTTGCATTGCTCAAACTACCTTTAGAACAAGTATGTTCATTTTGACGATATAATACCAATAAAAATAAAATAAGACTCGTGGCAAAAGAATTGCAAGGACATGGCCTCATAGAGTAAATGTGAACTCTAATATGCTCAAAGAAAGCCTAATCCAAATAATAGAGCTCTATATAACATTCAAAAAATCTGATTCATATTGAAAATTCCCCAACTCTGTCTAATGAGGTATATTCTAAATTTGATAACAAAAAATGAATCATCAATACCCAAAACCCAAAAACAGAAACCCACATCACTAACAAAAAAAACCCAACACAGAGACTAACTGGGTCAACCAAAAATGACCCAAATAGGAAAACCCAGTAAATATAGAGTAGGAAAAGATCCTCACTTGGGCCATTTTCGAACGCCGAGCTCTGCAAGCTTGGACTCTGGAGGGTTCCTTTCAACTTTGATCCCCAGCTTCTCAGTCGCCATAGTCTCTGCTCTGATCCTCAAGCCACTGATGCTGCTGCTCTTTCTCCAATTGGGTCTTGATGAAATTGAGAGCGATGCGGGATAGGATCCGAGAATGGGGGTAAAAGTGCGAGCTTGATTGGTTAACATAGGGCTGGCCATGGGCTTTAGAGGAAAAGAAAAAGAACTTTCCAAACTGGAAATATTATTCCCATGTAATATGATATAATAATAGTAAACCGAACGATCGATTAGAATGATGTTAACATAGGGCTGGCCATGGGTTTTAGAGGAAAAGAAAAATAACTTTCCAAACTGGAAATATTATTCTCATGTAATATAATATGATAATAGTAAACCGATCGATCGATTAAGAGGAGGAGAAAAGGAAAACAAAGAGGAGGGGAGGAGCTGAGAGAAGAAAAAGAAAGAGAAGGGTTAACGTTGCTCAGAAAAAAAAAAGAGGGGGTTGACGTTGCTCTTTCTCTCTCTCTCTCGCGCGCGCGAATGAAAACAGACGGACGGACAAAGTTTCTATATGAGTGACGAAAGAAAACCTCACTTCGATCGGTTTTGAAACTAGTGTACCGCCGCTGTTAGTGAGAAACCGACCAATCAGTCAGGAGAAGGAAGAGAGAAGAGAGGAAGAAGGAAGGGGAGCTGAGAAAGGAAAAAGGCGAAAAGACAGAGAGCCGGACAAAGTTTTTATATGAGTAACAGGAGAAAACTTCCTTTCGGTTGATTTTGAATATACTAGCATACAGCGTTTACGGTGAAAAACTGACCGAATTCCACCGGCGAAGGAAAGGAAGAAGAAGAAGGGGGAGGAGGGGGAGAAGGGGGAGAAGGAGGAGGGGGGAGTGGGGTGGAGGTTGGAGGGAAGAGATGAGCGCTGCTCTGGCTGCTCTCTCTCTCTCTCTCTCTCTCTCTCTCTCTTTCTGCGGATAAAGACGGACGGACGGACAAACAAGATTTGTGAAGAAGTCACGGGAGAAAATCTTTTTTCAGTTGGTTTCGATGAAGACGGATGGACGGACGGACAAAGTTTGTAAATGAGTCACGGAAGAAAACCTCCCATCGGTTGGTTTTGAATATCAATAAGATATTTTTGTCATTTTTCCAAAAAAATTTCCTTGTCCATTCATTTCTTATCCTCCTCTAGCTTATTAGATAGACCTGTAATTTTCAATCTTTTATGCACATTTTTTTTTATTTCACGAGGCACTTATAGATTAATCGAATTATTACCTAATTAACCTTTTGTTTTTTTATATAGATTATTCTCTCTTCGAAATGAACATTTATCAAAATTGTGTTTTGTTTATAAAATAAAATTTTAATTAATTTGATCCCGTGATTTCTTTGTTTATAGGCAGCTATTTTCCATAATAAAGAGAATATCATAGTCTCTCAATTCTCTCACTCGTTTGGATGCATCGTGACGTGACCTCAATTTTGGATCCCTCTGTTGTTGCAGAGAGGGAAAAAGTCCTTCCAATCTCTCTTATTCACATTCTTGTGCAAATAGTGCGTACTCGTGCGTCACATTCATTTTTTCAATGTATTGTTTTCTCTATCCTTCGAGATATCAGTCAATTTATTTGAGACCCTGCGGATCTATTCTTTTTCCTACTCAAAGGTTAGCCATTTATCTCTTTGTTTTCAAGCCGAGAATTCTTTACAGATGAAGAGATATCAAAGGAGCTTATTACTTTCTAAATAAACCCTCTTAGATTTATATGTAAACGCTGGTTTCCTTAAGAATGCGTAAAAAAAACATTTTGAATTGTTGATTCATCGCTAGAAATGATTTAGAACCAATAATTCATTATCTAATAGATCATTCCTTTCTATGTTCTTATAAAGAGGATACTACTTTGCATCGTCTCTCTATTCCACATGTCGTGTGCGATAGTTTCCCAGAGAGATCCCCGTCACAATGCATCTATGATTCCATGGTCTAATGATCTACACACGAGGAAACTAAAATATAAATCGAGCAAATGAGACACCAAATCACCACCACCACCACCACCACTGCCTCTGGTTTATTATTGAGTCAGACCCCACAGACAAGGCTCAGCCATCTCAGCCATTTTATTGCCCGAAACAGATCAATAGAGAAATTTACCAAATTATAGGTCATATAAAGATTCAAAGTGAAATTTATCATCAAATGTATAAACCAAATTCATTGCTAAGCTGAATAATTTTTCATTCCTTTTTGAGGCAACAATTTGGGAATTAACACCATGAACACTGGGATGCTGATATATTGCAATTATCGCAGTTATTATTATACAAAAACACTACACTCTATTATTTTGCTGACATGTAAACTTTGCCCTGTGATCAGTGTACTTGCTCTTCTTTCTAAATCTTGTATATAGAAAAACATATTTCACTAGATTGGTATAATATCCTCATACACATAGAGCTTAATTCAGTAAACACATGGAATAATTCAACATTAGTAGGAGGGGAAAAAGATTAAGAAATGAAGGCAATAATTTCACCATGAAGGACTTGAACAATGAATTACATCTGTATTATTTTACAAGGTTACACTCCATCTAATTTAGCAGTTAAGAAAAACTCATCAGATCCCATCTCCATCATATGTTGTCCATCTTTCTATCGCGACCTTAAATTGGTCATCCCTCCTCCTCACCTGCCAAATGAAACATAGTCAATTGCGTCTGGATATCGCATTTAAATTACAAGTGTATTTCAATCAATTATAACCCCTTATAAAGCTTATCGATCAATAACTTGAAGATAAACTAAGCATTTCAGTTCTTTTTTGCCACAGATATGTGTGATGGTTTTCCAGAGTTCTGGAGATATGGAAAAGAAAATTACAAAGAGCAGCTCCAAAAGTGTTGAGGAGGCAATCAATGTCACAATGAGGAACCAAATTGAGAGCAACCAGCAGGCTATTGAAATATGTAGCATAATTACCTCAACGAGTGGCTTTTTACCGTGTAGCAGCATATCTACACTCCTTTCCGTCTGCACGGAGAAAGAAGAAGAAGAACAAATTCAGCATTTATTATCTATGTGATTGATCATGATGCATAAAATGTAGGTTCCAGTTAGAGATTTTTCTATTTTACTCACATTAGCTTGAGAGGAAATTTTCGAAAGCTACAAAAGATGAACTGTAGTACCTATACGAATTTCTTAAGAGTACAGCATCACAGTAAAAACCCTGACAACTAGAGTTGCTATCTCATAACCCAGATATCTCTCTGACTCTACCAGTGCATTTGAGCTACTGCAATGACTCCACTGATTAACACGGCAATGCGATTGTTGCATTGGTGAGATCTTTTTTTTTATACAACATGGGGACAGTTGTAGACCAATTGGAAAGCTCACGCTGAATGTTTCTGATCAAGAAATAATCTGGTCAAAAGAAGTAAGTGCATTTTAATTTTCAAACAAATAAATAAAGTTGTCAATATTTACCCCATGCTTTATATACTTTAGTTGATGAAATATGCTGTGTGATTTCACATCTTGCAAAAAGCTCAGTCAGGTTGCATAGAAATTGGGGTAAAAGAAAGAAAAATTACAGGACAAAAAGGTCTTGTTTGATTGACTGGATGGTGTTTACGTTAGTTGAAAAAAATGAAGAAGAAAACATTGAGTACATGAAGTAAGCAGACACCCTAAATACTGGCAGATGTGGCTTAGCACGTGTATTCTGCATCAGGAAGACAATCAGGAAGGGTCAAATCTCAAGAGTAAATGTGAAGAGAGAGATTCACATGGATCATATTCCTAACCTTTTTTCTGTTTTTTGTTTTATGAAAGAAGATAATCTACAAGACTGCTAGAAAAAATTCATCAAAAACTATATACAAATTTTATTTAAACAATATAATTAGTAAACTTTAGAGTATAAAATTATAGTTTAGAAAGAACCGGCTTGAGGGTTAGGTCGAGCATGCTCTACCCTACGAAATCTTTCAGCTCTCATGCAAACTCTCCAAGACATTAGACTCACAGCAGTAAAGTGCCCCGCCGAGTAGTTGGCAATGAACAAAGCACGTGCCGCCTAACCTCATGACCCGAATAGCTCTTCAAGTTGCCCAAATAATATAGAACATATTTGAGAAAACATTGTCATTGGAAGAGAGAGAGAGGAGGGGGGATGAGAGAAGAGTGTTTTCATTATGTTTAGACAGTATGAATTTAATCATCTATTTATAAGATCAAATTGTCATGCGCAAATAGGTCAATAATAATGTTTTATCGTGACACATAAGAGCGAATTAATCATATTTAGTTCAGTGATTAATTTTGCAACTGCTAAAAGATTTTAATGAAAAATTTAAATGAGTCTTACTCACCCGAATTACATGTAGAAGATAAATGCTTACAAATAAATCCCTTTTTTTAAAAACTCAAGTTTTTTCAAAAGAAATTTAAATACAAAATTCAAATAACCCCCCCCCCCCCCCCTCCAAAACTGAGTTTCAACCCGCTTGACCTAATGAATAGCTCATATTGTGTTGTTTTGTTAACATCTAGTAAGAAGCCTAATTCAAATCTTCGTCCATTATGTCTATCAGGTTGCAACAAAATGCATTAAGCTCAGGTTCAAATTTAAAAACTATAAGGCCAAATACACAATATGAGCTAGACTAGGATTATGTCGCCCAGCTTATATATATATATATATATATATATATATATATATATATATATATATATATAGAGTAGTCTTCGTGTGAGAAACTTTCTCACACGAAGACCGTGAGAAAACTATATAGGAGCTTTTATGTGGATGATCCGAACCGTTCATCTTGATCTATATACTTTATTTAGACTATCAATTAAAATCACGCGAGTCCGATCTTTTTTACCCATACAACAAGTGGTTACAAAACATATGTTATATTCACCGTAGAATAAAGATGTCACTTGATGCATCGGTAAAAAAAATTGGAATCGCGTGATTTTTTATTCGTAGTCTAATTAGAGTATGTAAATCATGATGAACGGTTCGGATCATCTATAAATTCTCTCTTATATGGTTTTCTCACGAAGCTTATTATGAGAAAGTTTCTCATTTGAAAATTTTCCTATATATATATATATATATATATATATATATATATATATATATATATAGAGAGAGAGAGAGAGAGAGAGAAATGTATATCAGTCTGCGGCTGAGAGAACTCTCTCAGCCTGCGGTGACGTGGCTCAATTTTGTCACCCCACTAACTTGCGGCCCGCTTATAGGAATAAGTTAAATTACTAAATACCCTTTATGAAATGCTACTCTTTCGGTAAAAGACAGTGAATATGTATAGTTTATTATTTTTTTATATTTTCTGACGTTATTCATTTTTTGTGACAATTATCTTTTATGACTGCGGCTATACTGCCAACATTTTTTTTATTAAATCACGAAACTAATTTGAATGTTTCTTTAATTTTTTTATCTGATTTGATATTTAATGATTTTTAATATAGTCGCAATTTATTTTTCTTCGCATGTAATGTATAAAGCGATCAAGGACTGCAACTATGGTCGCAGTACTTAACGAGAGCGATAGTATAATTACAGTTTACGTATTATTTTATATTTTTTTGTTCTTCATTTGTGACTGTTGTCTGATCCTCCTATGAACTATTAAATTGGTTTTTACATATATTATGCGACCATGGACTGCGACCATTGACTGCGACTAAGGTCGCAGTACCGCGACTATGATCGCAGTACTTAACGAGAGCGATAGTATAATTACAGTTTACGTATTATTTTATATTTTTTTGTTCTTTATTTGTGACTTTTGTCTGTTCCTCCTATGAACTATTAAAGTGGTTTTTACATATATTATGCGACCATGGACTGCGACCATTGACTGCGACTATGGTCGCAGTACCGCGACTATGATCGCAGTACTTATTGCATGCGTAGTAGGACAGCGACTATGATCGCAGTGTTTAAGAACAGCAGTCGCAGTTTCATATGTAATTAAAAGGACTGCGACTATGGTCGCAGTGTTTAAGAACAGCAGCCGCAGTTTCATATGTAATTAAAAGAGCTTATAAGTTAATATAGTGAGAAAGAGACCTTACAAAAAAGAGAATTTAAAACTTTTAAAGAAGACAAAATAACATTGAATATCAAAAGATCAGGAAATCTTAATCCTCGTCATTATCACCATCATAAGCAGATTCGTCGTCTTCATTCTTCTGCTCTTCCTGTTCATCACTTATTTCCTCATCATCTTCCTGTTTTTGAGATTTTTTGTTTCACCGATAAACTTCCAGAATGGATCGTCTCTATCAAGCTATTCGTCCGACCCGTTGCGAGAAAGTGAGCCTACAGCATCAGAGGACATGCTTTCATCAAGCATGTCTCCGTCAAGTGGCTGAGGAATAGTGTCTTCCTCACTAATCCACATGAAAACCTCATCATCCTCATGAATAGGATAATCATTTAATACATTATTTGATGTAGTGAGATAGTCAAAAGGAGTGAAGTCGAGACTGATATCAGAATCACTAGAATAGCCTGAAGAAAAAGGACCGGTGGGGGAACGAATGAAGTTGAAATCTAAGTGTTCAGAGTAAGAAGATGGGAAAGACATGATTCAAGAATGAATTTTTTTTTAAAGTTTTTGTAATCAAATTGAAAAGGAAGAGCAAAAATATAATTTTTAGGTATGAGATAATATATTAGTTACAAGCATTATAAAAAGGTCAATATTATAGAAGAACATGAATAGTAATAATAATTGTTACAGGTGACGGTTGAGTATGGTAAGAAGTGGTAAAAAAATTAAATATTTAATTGAAATTTATTGCGGGAGAATCCGAAGAGTTCCTTTTTTCCAGAGGTTTAATACGTGAAGTACAAATTAACTTTTTATAGAATTGTTTGTGTATATCTTTAGATTACGTATGTTGCACATCTTTCCTTTATCGAGATTAACATTAGTGCATCTCTTTTTTCTAGACTGTTGTTGTATCACGGTAGAAAGAATATTAATTACTTCATTTAATTTAGTGTAATTAATATAGTATTTTTTATAAGATTTGATATACGCGAATTGATCTCAGGGTCGCATGGCTAATCTACTTTTTAAAAATATAAAAAATCTTTTACATAAGGCATGAGAAAGAAGAATGCGACTTTGGTCGCAGTACTGAAGGAGGTCGCACTGCTGTATGATAGCATGTTTCGTCTGGTATTCTTTATGCTGCTGCTGAGCTTACAAAAAAGGAATGCGACTTGGGTCGCAGACGTTATATAAAAAACTTTTGTTACACTATGATTGCGACTAGTGACTGCGACTTGTGTCGCGGTCCTCATATAAAATTGAAAGTTATATTGTATTAAGTTTGCGACCATAGCATGTTTTTTTACTTTTCAATGCTTCTGCTTATTTTACATTATGTTGATCCAAATTTTTTTTATTATATTTTTCGATGTAGTATAATTACGAATTTTTTAACTGTAGATATATTCAACTGAAATTTTTTATGTAAAATTTGTTTGTTGATGAATTTATTCCAGTTTAGAAGTAAAAAGGGATATTTTTGTCTATTTGTTTCACGATTGTTTAGGCGGGATTTTTTTGATTTTTTTGGCGCCTACACTCTGCGGCCGATATGTGACATATATTCAGCACGTCCCGCCAGCTGAGAAACTCTCTCAGCCTGCAGGCTGAGGTACAGTAACCCCATATATATATATATATATATATATATATATATATATATATAGATAGATAGATTAGGATTCTTCGGGAAGGATTCGGTCCCACTCAGATACAAATTCATGACATCCAAATATAAGATCCACTCCGTTGAAGTTGATCTATATTATTTAAAGTAGTTATAAATAAAAAATTAAGTGTTTAAATAATTTTTTTCATGCATCAAGGAGGGTAAAACGGACAGCCAAAATAGTGAGTTAGTTAGTTTAACGGTGTAGAATATTTGAAATCTATTAAAAATTAGTGTGAGAAGATTTTTAAGTGTTCAGATCATAATGCAATGGTCAGATCGAGAATTTATATGTCTAAAGACGTAGATCTAAGTAATATACTATTTTCGACCTTTTATTTTGCGCCTTCTTGATGGCTGAGTAAAAAGCATTCAATGATTTTTAATTTTTAGTTACTTGAAATAATGTAGATCAACTTCAACCGAGTGGATCTTGTATTCGGATGTCGTAGGATTGTATTTGAGTGGGAAGGATTCGGCCTTGAATCATTCCGGAATGACACAAGTCTATCTCTCTCTTTATATATAATTCATACGCATGTATTGTTTCTAGTTTTGTTTCTTGACGCTCGTTTTTTAGGGTGATTGTTGGAAATTTTGTATTTAAATTTCTTTTGAAAAACATGAGTTTTTGAAAAATGGGATTTATTTGTTTCTTTTATTTGTAGCATTTATTTGCTACATTTAATTCAAGAGAGTAACGACTCATTTAATTTTTCCATTAGAACTCTTCATCATTGCAAAATTGATCATTGAATCAAATATGATTAATTAGCTCTTATGTGTGTAATGGTCAAACATTATTATCGACCATTTGCACATGACAATTTGATCCTATAAAATATATGATCAAATTCCTATTGCTAAGACACGATGAAAATACTTTTTTCTCATCATTCTCTCTTTTTCTTCAACATGATAGTGTTTTCTCAAATATTTTCTATATTATTTGAGCATCTTGAAGAGCTATTCAGGACATGAGTTTGCATCGCGCGTGCGTTGCTCAGTGTCAGCTACTGGTGGGTCACTTTATTGTTGTGAGTTTGATCTCTTGGAGAACCTGCATGAGGGCCAAAATCAGATATTGCAAGACAAAACATTCTCAACCTAACCCCTTTAGCCGGTTCTTTCTAATTATTATCTATTAAAATTCTCTAGATAAATTTGTATCATATCTATTTTGGGGAGATTCATCACGCCCCAAAGAGACAAAATGTGTTGCTACAATCCACTGTAAGTGGTGAATTCATGATTTGTAGTTTATATTGTTCTCCTTTTATCTTCTAATTGTAATTTTTATGTCTCGTTAAATTTCACCTGTTACCCAAAAAAACATTATTCATAAAAATTTTTCTATATTGACTTATGTGGCAAGTTTGATTATCTTGTGAATCGAAGAGTTATTCTATTTTGTGATAATTTGAGTCTGATTGTAGTGCTATCTTGTACTCACATTGAATGTTATTGAGTTTGGTTATTCCTTTCATTCTTTTGATGAAATGCAAATTTTCAATCAGATCCAGAGTACACCTCCTTTCCAAGCCTCATGGCCCTCATCGCTTTCTCTCAGCATCTGAGTCTATTAGCACCAGGGATAACCTAGCAAAGAACCCCATGGATCAACAAAGGCTTATTCAACTCGAGTAGGTGGGAAATAGCTATAACCTAATATGTTTCCAGTAACCTTCTTGACAGAAATTTTCACTTCTTCGGTCCAGCAGCATACCCGTCATCATATTGAAAAAAAAAACCCCGTGCTCCACCAAAAATGGATCCTTTCGAGTCTATTCAGATTGAACCAGTGCCTATGGAGGAATCAATTGGGGCCCCAAACAATCATTTTTTTCAGGATCAAGACTCCGCAAATTCTACAAGTATCTTGACTATGGCTGAAACTCTGCCAGTTTATTGTAGACTGGGAGTTGAGACAAACTAATTAGTTGGTCTCGAGAGACTAGTCCCAGATATTCATTAAAGTAGGAGAAAAACAAGGTACTCTTACCGGTTCAGATACGCATACTGGATTTTTTATGACCTACTTGCCTTCATTAAATTTTCTTCATCCATCCTTAGTACAACATTTCATCATATTATTGTTTGTCATCCTCTAAACAATGCAAACATTGAATTATTTATATCAATTTATTTCTCTTTGTCGCATGACTTACTGGATTTTTATGACCTACTTTCCATTGGGTTTGTATTGATCCATTTTTATCCACCTTTAGTGTAACATTGCATCATATTATTGTTTGGACTTTGGAGTCCTCTAAATTATGAAAATATTGGAACTATTTACACATTTCGTTTCTCTTTGTTGTAAGAATTATTGGATTTTTACTCTTGGAATTATTTATTGTTGTTATATAAACTACATAACATAGTTCATTTACTTGTGTGTTGTGTTGCTTAACCACCCCTATTAGAGTTTTGTTGGTATGAATTAACAGATTTTAGATTGATATACCAGTCTGGGCATACATTGTGATATTGTTACTTGATGACTTTAAGTACAAATGGATTTAAGATTATATCATCAAAGTATTGTAAGGTTTTTTTTTTTTTTGAAAAGTAATTTAGAAATTATTCTGTATCATTGGGTGATATTCATATTCATATTCATATTCATATTTATTTTTTTGTCATGAATTGTGATTGGAATGTTGTGTTAATGAATTTTTTTTATTGGCAAGGGGAGCAATCCCATATTCTGTTGGTTTCAGGATTAAGTTATCAGAAAGGAAATGTAGGTGGAGGCTTCCTCTCAAGAATACTTTTTTGGCTACGCCTAGCTCTAGTTTCATCATCTCCCAGAGTAACAGTCTTCACTCCGCCAACCTTGTTTCTCCAAAACAAACATCATAATAGTGTCTTAACACTTTATGAAAAATTGTGTAAACACTGAAGGAAACTATAAAGTTAAAAAAATTAACAATACTAGTTTCTCAAAACATCACGGAAATTTGTGTAAATTCTGAGAGTAACTTACTGGCAAACATATACAAATGATGAAACCAAATGAACTGATAAAAGGGAATAAACTTCCACATTATCTGTGATATCAGACTCATATATGAACTAATAAAGGGTTTAGTGCAATTTTTATTTAAAAAATATAAAGAACAACCAAGAACTAAAAAATAAGTAGATGCAGGACAAAAAGTAAATGGACAAGGCAAAGAAGAAGAAATCTAAGGGGGAGAACAATAGCTAATTCACAATTTTCAGCAATAAAAAAATCATTAATGAAAATCGAGTTTCTTTCAATACATTAGTGATATATGTAGAGAGTATGGTTTCAAATATCGTCCAATTCTTATATATATCGGCAATATCGTTTAAGGTTTTGAGATACCCGATACGGTATCAACACTATAAAATCGGCCAACATTAGGACTGATATTGCTGATATGGCCGAAATTGCCAATATTGATGGCCAATATTGCAGATATTGGCATTAAAATCTATTGGCCAATACCAATACGCACACCGAGATTTTAAACCATGGTAGAGAGCTAGTTGAAAGATAAGATAAGAATCCCACTAAACTCTGACTTCATCTCAACTAAAAAGTAGATTCTGTATCTAATAACTCAAATAAGAATGAATAATTTAAATTAATAAAAGCACCGCCTTATCTAAACTCTTAGGGAGTAAAAAAAGATAAGTCCTATCTAGATGCTCAAAAAATAATTTTTGTGTAAACAAATGAAACCAATCTAGGATTGCACTTTGGAATGTGAAAAGTTAAAAGCTTAGTGTACAACAATTTACCAGATCAGAAAGTGTAAGATTTTTTACTATGTTCCCCAATCACTCTCCATGGGCAGTACAAATAAGCATTAACCCCCTTTCAGCAATGGAACGGCAAACGAGAGCCTCTGCTTCTGTGCCAATCTCATCGACAATAACCACTTGCGGCATATGATTCTCCACAGCTTCAATCATGATTCATGACTCTATACTGAACAGATGGTTCTGAGACTTGCATTCCTCTTGCACCACCTATTGTTGAATGAGGAACATCCCCATCCTCGCTGATCTCATTGCTCATGTCCACAATTATGTATCCTAATCATCAGTAAACTAATGAAAATGTCAAGTATCATGTATTTTATCATGTTAATATCAAGTCTGCAAAATAACAGAACACTCAGTGTGAAGTTCATCAGACAAGACACGTGCAATCTTGGGCATGACAGTTGTCTTACCCATTTCAGGTCTGGTAAAAGATAATAATGAGACAATATGTGACGCCCTGATCCCGTGGGTACGGAGACGTCACTGCGACGTATATACGCAGGTTGGAAATACCCTCACTTATATACGCTAAGCATCAGTACATGCAAGAATTAGAGTACGGAAGCACAGTAGTAATATACATTCCAACAGAAAAGTACAAGTACATGGTTATCACAGAGAGTGATACAATATTACAGAAATATTACATCATCAGGAAATACAAAAGTATATTATACGAAGAGATATACATAACAAAAGCTGAGAGGTGCTCACGAGTAGCAAGAGAGGCCTCAGACGCCAATCAGGAGAAGACCTGGGAGGAAGATCTGCGGCGATGTCCAAGCTTCTGCTGCACTCTGATCGCCACGGAAGGATTCGCTGCGCACTCTGATCAGCTACAGTAAGGTCACCATGGTCCAAACTTAGGATCTGAGCATGAGAATTCAGGGTTATCAGATGCAACCCGACGAGTACATATGATAAAGCCAAGTGGGGCACACGTGTACAAAAAGGTGTATCATGAATATAAGCACATAAGAATATGAAATGAGACATTAAGTAAAATAATTATAGGAAAACCAGTTATACAAGCCCACATTATCGATCCGTGAGATTAGTACGTCGAAGGAATAATTCAAATAAGGAAACCCTCGTATATATACCCTACACCTCACGTCACTGTAATCTGAGTTTATATAATCAGAGTTTACCTTCACAATAACATAACAGCATGGAAACCCGAAAATAAGTAACAAAGTAGCACATGTATTATGTGTAAAAGGTGAGCAGGATAATATATTGTATCACAAGTCTACCAAGTATAGAACAAGTGTATAGCTAGTCAGATATCAGGAGGATGTTATTATTGAGTTATTAAGACTCATCTGATTTGTATACATCGGTATGTGTCTCATTCCATATACCTCAGCGTACAGACCGGAGAGTAAATTATTGAAAACTGATGGAGATCGACGAACCATGCTTAGAATGGGTCTCGTACATGCCCGGGACAACGGTCAAGGAGTATCCGGTACTGAGCCGGAACGTACTGCTAGGTACCAGGACTTATTGTGCGCCCGAACAAGAATAGGATGTCACCGCTCTCGCAGGAATAGGCCCAGGGGCTTATGACACAACTGGCAGGTAAGGGAGTAGGGGTGCCAGTACATCCCACGGAAACACCGGGTGACCTCCAGGTTGAATCCAAGTATGTGACCACGCGACACTTTAAGACCATCATAAACATGAAGACTATAACGGTACTCATCAGTTTCCCCCATCCCGGTATAATTTGTTCAATTATTACAGATTGTCCAGTGATAATGTCTACAGGGTATTCACAATAATCCTATATTCATAATTATCCAATTATGGGGATCAACAGGAGTATAGTATCAGAAGTCTCCCTTTTTCATGGGTTCAAGTATACATGAGTCCAGGAGTACAAGAGTTCAGGAGTACCAAATGTCTGGTAACAATATAATAATCATGCCAAGTCCCCGTAAAAGTGATAATCATGAATATGTAAAGTAATACAGATGACATGTATAATAGTATCCAGTCAGGTGTCACAATATCAGGTCAAATGTGTCAGTACCAGGTGATAACATATGTCAAGTATCAAGTGATAGCATGTCAATTTTCGGATCAGGTGTCAAGTGTAACATATCAGTGTCAGATAATTAACATGTCAGTATCAGGTGAGTTGAATACAGAGCTACAACATCATATATCAGGTAATCATCCGGTCATGTAACATGGTATAGGAGAACAGTATAGTTAATCATTTCAAACTCTTCACAACCATATTTATAGCAACAATAATTTAATCTATTAATTAGCTATGTGAAGCCGAGCGAAGCTGGAGCGTATCTAGGCATACCATGCAAGTATAATCCCAGTTCAACAAATTATAATAATGACCGACAAGTATTCATAAAACATGTTAATTTTAGAAAATCACTCGCATATCATATATCAACTCGCATAATAATGTATTATGCATTAAAAATTAGAGTAGCAATTGCTAGGCATGTAACGGTAGTAACAAGATATCCACATATCAATATATCATGCAATAAACGCTAGAGTAGCAGTTACTAAATATGAATTGATGATATCAAAGCACTTGCTCAAAATTAAATAGATGCTCGTTCAAGAGAAACTGTACTCGCCTAAAATCACCGAAAAATGTCGTAAAATTTCGGAACACCATAAAAACGTACACACTACTAATCCATATAAAAATATATATAATATATATAAATATATATAAATATCTATTAGAGAGAATGAGAGGGGGGAGAGAGGATACAAGAGAGAGAAAGCTAGAGAGAGAAAGTGTTTGTTGGAAGTGTTTAAAAGAGGAAAAAGGAAAAGTGAAAAGAGGAAAGAAAGAAAGAAAAAAAGAAGAAAGAAAGAAAGAAGAGGGGGTATGCTAGAAATAGAAGGGGGTAATTAGGGGATTACAAGAGAGGGTAAAAGTGGAAAGGAAGAAAGAAAGAAAGAAAAAAGAAAAGAAAGAAAGAAAGAAAGGAAAGAAAGGGAGAGGGGGTCTAGCCGGCGATCGACCCCCACCGGATGCCAGGGGCGGCGCCGGCTTGGGCCCGGGGGGAGGGGTGGTGGTTGGAGTTTGGGTGTTTGTTTGGTTGTTATTGTTGTGATAGTTGTTGTAGTTGAAGGTGATGGTGGTGGTGGTGGTTGATGGTGGTGGTGGTGGGGAGTTGGAGGAGGAGGAGGAGATGGTGGTGGGGTGATGGGAGTGGAGAAATTTGAGGGTTTTGATGGTGAATTTTGAAGAAGAAGAGGAATGTGAAGTGATGGATTTATGGAGAAATTGGAGGAGATGGAATGGAGTTTGAGGAGGAGGGAAGTGGGGAAATGAAGTGGGGAGGTTGGGGAAGGGGCGGCGCCGGCCAGGGGGGCGGCGGCGCCGGCCAGGGGAAGGTGGCCGGCAGTCAAGGAGGGAGAGAGGGAGATGGAAAGAATGGGAAGAAAAGAAAAAAGGAAATAGGAAAATAAATAGAAGGAGAGGGAGAGGGGGAAGGGGAGGGAGATGGGGGGATGGGCTGCTGCTGCAGCTGATGGTGCTGCTGTGGTGTTGCCATCGTTGGCAGGTTGTAGGGCATGGAGCAAGTAGGAGAGAAGAAAAAGAAAAGAAGAAAAGGAAAGAAAAGAAAAGAAGAGAAAAGGAAAAATAAAGAAAAGAAAAAAAAGAAAAATTAGTGAATAAATATATTATTAAATAATTAAATTAATAGGATAACCTGAGAGTATTAAGTAGAGGAGTAGAGAAGGAAAAAGTAAGAAAAGAAAAGAAAGAAAAATAATATTATTATTTAAATAGGATAAAATTTGACTGTTTCAGAAACGGTCCAGAAAATTCTCAAAAATAGAAAATATTATTTTAAGATGCCTGATGAAATCAGATTTGAAAAATTCAATCTGCTTTTTAAATTAAAAATCCTAAAATTTTCCGGTGATACCGGTCGACACCAAGATCGGTAAAATTTTAATAAATTCAGAAAAATCTCAAAAAAATGTATTTAGATAGAAAACGAGATTCTAAGAAGTAATGTGAAAGTTATTTCTAAAAATTCAACTCCATTTGGAAACTAAAAATCCGGGAACCAGTCAGCGATACCAATCGATACCGGTTTTGAAGATTTTACAAATTAATTTTGAAAAATTTCAAAAAATTATGATAAATCTAAAATATTAGAAAACAGTGTTTGAAACTGAAATTGGTCAAATCGGACTACCAGAAAGGTCAAATCGGGCAGTATGCTGGTATCGGGTTCCCGGTCCAGGTTAGTGCTGACTCTAAGACTGAGAATCCAGATCCGATACCAAATAACATAAGCAATCACAACTCAAAAATAAATACTGGAAGAAAATTGAAACAATACGGTCAAAAAAATAGGGACACGTATCTGGGTACGTATCCCGGGAACGGGGTGCTACACAATAGCATATATAAGTATATAAATTGATCCCCACTTTTAGAAAAGAGATACTCTAAATGAACAAAAATTGTGCCATATATACAGTAGGAATATGATTGATGGGAATCACTAGCTCTTTATTTGTATTTAGGTTTTTTTCCTTTATTTTAGACTAGACTTAGTGTGCTATGTTATTTTTTTTTGTCCCATATTAGATATGTAAAAAAACTTCTTTTGTATTGGGCATATATAAGACCAGGACTTGTAGTATTTTATTCAGTTCAGTTGACTTAAAAACTCTTCATTTTGCATTGCAAGTTTTGCTTTCTGATTAAATTTCTACATGGTGATGTGTTGAGTGGGAAAGCGATCTCCTTGGTGTTGAAGCTAAAATCTATCTTATCTCAAAACCATAGATTTTCTTTCTTCTTCCGCTTTCCCCTTCCCGTATTACATCAATGATAGTCCTAACACGCCTTGCAAATACAAGCCAAGGACGTAATGGAACTTTCATTTGTTTATAGGTAAAATCACATCTCCAAGCCAAGCTTAACATGTTGTAGCAAACAATCATAGACTCCACACCAAGAGGAAGAAAGAAAGAAAAATTGAAAGAAATTGTTTGGTTTCATTTGTATCAAGTCATCAAACAAGTTATCTTATAAAGTAATTGATTTACTAGCATATTAATTACTTCATGAATATCATGGCAAGCACTGTAGATAAACAATTGACAGATATTTGGTTGATTATATCTTTTTTTTTTATCTTCTTTCTGTAAAAACTTTCTGACCTGCCCCAGTAGATAACAAGGCAAAACTTGTTAAAGGAGGAAGAAATATACCTTCCTAGAAATAAGATGCTTTCTTTATATTGTAGTAGATCGCGGACCATCTCAACGTGACCTGTAACTGCTTGACCAATTCTGCATGTTAATCCAACGATAAGCCCTTTCCCTAAACATCTAGGAGTTTTTCCATATGTTAATTGTGGTTGTGTTCAAAATATTGAGAATGAAAATTTATCTACCATGACTTATAAGTTATTTAAATAACTAGCATCTTTTTTGACATATTTATCAAAGTATCACTATTAACAGGTTTAGTGTAACATGGTATGGCCAATCATATAGTGCTGATAGCAAATATATAGCTTTTCTACTCCACATAAATTCTTCAACTGAAGAGATGAATTCAACAAATGAATAGCCATTTTCATTCTCCATGAAATCAGAAACCGATTACTGACTTCACTAAACATCAGTCACTCCAAAGTTACAATTCCTCGTTAAAATAAACTATAGCTGAAAACCATTAACCATGAATGAACGGTTGCTAATTCAAGTTGGCATCTGCTTTACTGATATCGTCCAAAATGAAAAATCACTGGTGGGAGCCAGCTAGGAGTGCCATCGGATCGGATACGGATCGGATATTATCTCTACCATATCCATATCCGCACCCAATCTTTCGGATACGGATACGGATACGGATATTGGCGGATGTGGAAAAATGATATCCGTATCCGCCAAAATCGGATATCAGATATAAATCGGATATTAGCGGATCGGATGCGGATACTAATCGGATATGTTAAAAATAGATATGGTTAAAGATAAATTAAACAGAAATACTTATATTACTTTTTATCTCATCTACTACAATATTAAATGTGATACATACTATGATATTATTGTGTACATATCAATACATTCATCGTATTCATTGTCATTTGATTTCTATAATAATAGATTACACGTCCTCAGGTGCTAAATGCCGATTCGGATGCCATGGTTGATGTCGAAATACTCAAAATATCATGTGGTGCTCTTGCAAGAATCGAATACTTTTCACTATTACTTTTTCACCAACTCAAAATATCAAAATTTAATACCTTATTCCATTGAAGAATAGTCTTCTCCATACCGATATCATTATGAAGCACGCAACATTCAGATATCGGATCGGATACGAATAAGATATTACTTTTACCATATCCGTATCCGCACCTACCTTTCGGATACGGATACGGATACGAATATTGACGGATGTGAAAAAATGATATCCGTATCCGGATTGGAGGTGGATTCGGATGCGGATATCCGCGGATAATCCGTATCCGGTGGCACCCCTAGAGCCAGCACTTCAAGTGACAAGTACAACATATCCAAATTCCGTTCAATCACTGGCGGGAGCCAGCACTTCAAGTGACAAGTACAACAGATCCAAAAATTAGCTATGGTTAATGAGCTTAAACAGTCTTAAAATTAAATATGCAGCTATTCTTTTCTCAAGCTCAATAAACTGACCTCAAGCTTCCACTCAACTTGTTTGGCAGAAACAATTTTAGTCAAGACGAACATCAAGCTAGCTGCAAAGCTAACAAGTTTAAAGCAGCACAATCCTTTCAAGCTCAAGCTCCACACTAACAGAGAACCAAACAAGAATAAGTGAAGCCCGGATCGGCTTTGCTTGCACAGCCCCTTATTTGAATTGGTTCGCATGGATCCTTACTATATTTGCAAATTTTTAATTTCCAAGATTGCAAATCTCACCAATAATCCCAAAGAGAAATAGCAACAAGAGCCAATAACAAGGAATATCCATAAAAATAACAACATCAAGATGAAATTTAGTAGTTGATTAGTCTCTAAGTGTAATAGATAAAATTGAAGATTTAAGTTGAATTGAAGATTACCCACCTCGAGAGGAGCGTGGATGTCGTCTTCTACGATTACGAACCCATCTTCTAAGGGTTTGGACGCCAGAAACAATGGGAACAAGCAGCGGCTGTTCCTCTTTTGAGTGAAGAAATTTGAATTGAAGTGATTGTTTGTGTGGAGATGTGGCAAGATTTTGGGAAGAAGAACCCAAGGATTGATCGAGCGCGCACCCATTTTACTTCGATCGATCGATCGGGGAGCGGCAGGGCGCTTCAAATAATGGATTGCGAATTTGCATGAAACTTCCCTGCTAGTCTCCAAGCTTGCAGAATAGCCCCGTTCATTTTCTTATTTGCTAAAACAAACGGAAAATAATTTTCAAACCAAGAACCCATCTTTTTAAAACATTATTCTAAAACGAAGATTTGGTCGATTAATTTAGGGGTCGTGCGGTACATGCATCCATAACTTTTTTCTTTTCCCTTTTTCTTTTTTCCTTTTGGGATAATTCTTCGCTCATATACTTCTCTTTGATAGAATTTATTGATTTTCCTACAACTCGAATTTCTTAATTCGTATTATGATTGTTGTGGCTCTAACGTTCATTGTTTCCAGCTTGCTCTGCTCATGACCAAATATTATATGAAGATCACTTGCAAAGTTGCATATTCTAATTATATCATCATACATGTGGGAGGTACCATGACAAATTGAGAATCCATCTTCATGGGATTAATCAACAACTAGTAGACCTGTTATTAGATAGAATTCTGAGTATAAAATATATAATGAGCCTGGAATACAAAGAAAAGAATAACCACTATATGTTTAACAGAATATAGTAGCAGTTATAGCATGTATAACCATGCACATGATATAATTAGCTAAAGCCACCCTTGCTAATTAACCGTTGGCAAGGATTATACTCAATTTACACACAAGAAATGTTGATTAGAAAAAAGTTCATTTGGCATCACATAAGAGGTTTATGAAGGTATATTGACATGCCAAATTTATCCACCCCACTTTACAAGGTACAATCAAGGTTTCGAGACAGGATCTCAGATAACCGTTTGGAATGAAGAAATACAAAATTCGAGACGAGAGGAGACTGTAGCTTAGAAGTCCGTATCGAACGTTGCAACCATGACTTTGGACACCATTGATCGGGCAAAAGGTATGTAGCTTAGACTGTACCTGGTAACACAAAAGTGGTTGAGAAATGAGCATGTGGGTCAAGGGTTGAACATTAGATTCAACATAACAAATAAATCCACTATGCATAATGGCATATGATCAAACCGCAAATTATGCTGATGAGACAAATAAAAGAAAGATGGCATCTAGCAAGAAATTTACTTTGCTAGTCTCATTGTCATATTTCTTTTGATTCACACAGGTTCCTTTGAGATAAACAAGTGTTGGGAGTTTTGGGGAATATAATTTAAGAAAACAGGGGTGCTTACCATGGGGAAGAGCATCGAAGAGAATGTACTTTGCAAGAAAATTTCCAGATCACGACTATTAATAGCTCTTAAAATCGACACGAAGAAAGCATATGTTTTACGGGACGGGATTTTTTGGAAAGAGACTCAGACATAGTTTCCACCATAACTTTGCCAAGTGGATAAGAGGTGTATCTAGACCTTAATTTAGTGTCTTGGTGAATGGATCGGCACAGGAATGGGTTCACTCCTCTACTCATGGGTGTGACAAGGGGACCCTTTCTCCCCATACATTTTTATCATTGGTGTTGAATTTAGTAGAATGATCAAAGAGACCCGGATGAAGGAGAATATCTGGTTGCAGCCTTGCTAGAGTTGAACAAAGTGTGAAGAGTTGGGTACAGTTATTACTAAACGCTTCGAACAAAGTGTGCTTGCTCATGCAGGCTGGCTTAGTTGAAAGGATGGGTCAAAGATTAAGGGGATACTCCTGCAAAGTTTTTTAAAAAAAAAAAAAAGCAATGCTGTTGGCTAACGAGCAACTCAAACTTCAAGAGAAACTACTCTCCAACTTTCAGATACTCAATTATGATTTGAATGGGTATTGCTCAGAGATAACTTGGTCATGAAGGAGTGTGTGGATAGGCCGGGAACACCCACCGCCTGGCTGGTGGAAGGTTGATTTTGATGGAGGAAGGAACAGGCTATAAAGCCAGAGATCATTATGGTACTGTTGAGGCTTGTGGCCTCATTTAATTTGAAGCAGATATTTTTATACTGAATTGAGAGGAACATTGGACGGACATAATACCTCAAGAGAACTACTACACATATATATATGTTGAAGGAGACTCAGAAACTGCTGTGCAGAGATATCAGCAATATGTGATCCATTAGACAGTGTGTCTATGCTTGAGGATTGCGACAAGTTCACATCATATCAAGCAAATCATAGGACAATAAAGGAAGACAAACGGAGTGCACTTCAAAGCTAAATCAAGATGGAGGTGGTTGGCACAAGCACTCGAGAGCTAGTATGAACATACCACGTCATGAAGCAGGAGGTTTGCAAGTGTAAATTGATTATCTGTTGTAATTTTCTTTTTATGGCTGACGGACAACAACTGCAAAATATGGATCCAACATGACAGGTATATAATGAATTTAACATCAAGTGAAAGTCAAAAGGACAACTTACCACACAAGGGCACCAAACTCTAAGATGATGGCCAGCAGAGTTAACAGTTTATTGTGTGCCTGTATTCAAAAGGGGGAAAACATTAAGTTTTTATTCAGATGATTTTGATATGTCTGAATAGACTGAATATGTAAAGGGCAATCAAGTTTCACTGAAGAATGTTATTATACTTACATAAAAAGCACAAAATAGAGCTACTATGATACTCGCAAGGTATAAGGCCGTTGCATATATACGTACAGGATCAAGCATCATTGTGACCTGTCGTTTTGGGCCTATAAGGAAAGCTGTGCTGCCATAGAAAAGGACACCAACTTTAGCATCTGAAGGCAAAAAAAAAAAAAAAAATTGTGTAAACGTTTGGTGGTGTTTTTTTTTTAGGGTGTGGAATTGATGTAAAAGCAATTAGAGATATTAGTTTTAGGACTTTAACCTATTATACAATTGAAAATTTAAATGGAAACTAGAAGATACAAAATCATTTGCAATAAAGATGAGGAATCTGGACTAATAGACCATGCAAGCAACTACTATAAAATATAAAATTTAATTAGAGAACTTAAATAACCAGCAATACTAGAACTAAATGCAAAACCTTGCTGACGATTCTATCAAACCTCAATGTGAAACTCCCTTTGACGTAAAATATGGGAATCACAATCACCTTCAATCCTAATAGAAGAGGAAAACTAGGGTTTAAGAAGATGAATAAAGAAATATGAAAGATAATAAAGAATCTGATAAGACTCTGGGCTTCACACCCCTTGCACGACATTTGGCTTCACACCCCTTATACCAATCTCAAGATAAGATCTCCAAAATTTTAACTGAAAATTTTGGATTTAATCATTCATTTAGTCAATAGCAATAAGAGAGGTTTTGCAGCATATTTATAGGCTTTACAAAAGTCCAATTCTCAGAATATAACCGATGTGGTACTAAATTTTCAAATAAAAGAAAATAACTAAATTCAAAATAAACTAAAATCAAAATAACTGAAAACCAAAAGAGTGCAGCATGCCTTCTTCTAGTGTAGACTCAAGTCAACAAACAGTGTGATGCCCTCATCACCCTTACTATAGTGTAAAATGAAAGGAAAACTTACCATGAAAAAACCTATATAATTTTTCTAATAGACAACAAGAAACTGAACAACACCACTCTCTCTCTCTCTCTCTCCCCTTCTTCAAATTGCAGATTTTCAGAAGAATTTTTCTTAGAAAAGTTAACCAGTAAAGTTCCAATAAAATAAGTTTCATTAGAAATTATCATATTCCACAGGGAAGCTAGTTGCAAAGGCAACATCTTTAGACCATAAATATAGAAAGCATGAACCCAAAAAATGCAGACCCCACATATCCTCTGACAATTGAAATCAAAAATAAATTTGCTAGTGCTTATTTTTTTAGGCCCTATGAACAAGATTGCTTAACCTTTCAAAATGCCCCTGAAGCAGATTATCAACAAATATATGCCAAAAGAACTATTTAACAACGAACAAAATCAGCTTCAAATGACAGTTGATACAAACCTCCCAAGTGCAAGCAAATTTCCAAAGGTAAATGTTATCCCGAATTTGATTGGATTGAAGAAAACTAGCATCGACTGCACCAAACACAAATACAGAACCTCAAATTATCAACTGTTCAGAGCCATTTTGATAAGAAAAATAATCAAAGGATCTCCGCAGAACAATGTGGGTTTATACGTCTCAGATCCTTGCATTGAGATGCAAAACTGCCAAGTAGAACATGAAGACTTCAGTTTCCAAAAAATTCTACTTTCAGTAAGAAAACTATTATACAAAGACAAGCACATGCACATTAGCAGGCATGTCCACCATATAGTAAAACTCATCAAATACATAAAATAGTAGAATGGAGGTTACAATTCTAAACACAATATTTGTAACATACATGATTAACTTCAGCAAGGAAAAGAAAAACTAGAGAGTAATCTCCATTGACAAAAATAATGTTTAAGCTTTAGTAACACAAAAGTACATGTCGGTAGGCTCATCATTTCAGATGTAACTATTATATTTTTTACATACCATAATCAGGGACCTCTTAAGAGGAATTAGAATGTGTTAGCAACTTGTTTAGGGTCTTAGGTTATCAATATGTGATGAGCTTGAGCTTTGATGACTCGTAATTCTTAAGTACTATCAACTTTCAATAGACTCATTGATGTAATACAGAATCGCAATCACCTTCAATTTAAAGAAAAGAAAAAAAAATTGGGTTTTAAGAAAAGAGGAATTAAGGTTTGGAAAAAAACCAGATAAATTAGGGCTTCACACCCCTCATACCACGTGCTTCACACCCAAAACTCAAGAGCACACTTAAGAATTTTTAACTGGAAAAGTTTACATTTAATTATTGTTACTAATAAAAAAAGTCTGATGCCTATTTATAGGCTTTACAAAAGGAGATAACCGATGTGGTACCAAACACCCACATAAAAGAAACATAACCAGGCAAAATGAACTACAACTGAAAAATGACTAAGTGAAAAAAGGCAGTATGTGATGTCCCCATCATTTCCCTCGTGGTGGGAGAAACTCCGCCCTCTCGAGTGAGGACTCCCCTCACGAAGCATCGCAATCAGGCTATGGTGGCCACGGTTCAAAGACTCGGCCGAGTCGGAGACGAGTCGGCCCGCTCCGAGACGAGTCCGAGTCACCAGTCGGTCGACTCAACTCAGAGGAGACCGACTCGGCCGAGAATCGGAGTCGACTCGGTCGACTCGGCATTATGATGACGATTTTGTGCCTCATCGCAATTCAATGTGAAAATAACTACATTAGCATGTATTTATGTATATAGTTTGTGCAATTTAATATATTGTGCATGTATTTTGATATGCATATACCGACGACGCATGTATTTATGCTTTCGCTTTATGTTTAGTGTGTTAAGTGATATATTTTAGATATGTGATACATGAATGTGGATGTCTACATTTTTTTAAGATTTGTCATGATTTTTTCAGAATTTTTTTAGCTTTCTATGTAGCGTTTTGCGTGTATCACTCGATACCGATCCGAGTCGCCAAGAACGATCCGTCTCAGTGCCTACCGAGTCGGCGGCCGAGACCGCGACTGTGAACCATGATGGTGGTGGCCACGGCAGCAATACTAGTGCATCATATCGAAGCCAAGGTTGTGGAGGTAGAACTGGCTTCCGTGACAAACATGTAGTTGTCGATGGTAGCTCAAATAGTGTGATAAGTGAACTCAGCTTCACTGAAATCTAGCTCATGTACCCAGGCACCAATCTCCTGTGAACATGTCTCCTATAGAAAGATCTGTAATGGGAAGTACACATCAAGCGATCTCAAGAAAAATGAAGCCCTCATGGCTACCAAAGATGATACTAGCTTCATAGTAGGCTCTACTGGAAGGCATACAACGGTCTCAATAGGCAACTCTTCAACTTTCGTGAGCCGTTGGGAAATCTTTCTTATTGTGATACCAACTCAGCAACAACTTATGGCCCTGGCTCTACCTTATCATTAACTTTTGACTCTGATTTTGGATCTTCAACAACCTCTACCGTCTGGCTTTCTAGCATTTTCACCATGCCAGTCAGGATCTCCTTACATTCAGTGATCAGATTGCTGACTTGTGGCCTTGCGAGGTGTGGAGAATACCGAGTATGAAAAAGCTTTTGTAAAACAAGTCAATTTCGACAATCAATATGCATGTCTTACCACCACCAATAAGTTTCTCCAGCCAGCTTCATTTGGGCATAATGGCACTTCTGCGCAAGTGTCAAGCCAGGATCTCCTTACATTCAGCGATCAGCTTACTGACTTGTGGCCTCGCGAGGTGTGGAGCATACCGAGTACGAAAAAGCTTTTGTAAAACAAGTCAATTTCGACAATCAATATAACTGTCTTTTCACCACCAATAAGTTTCTCCAGCCAACTTCATTTGGGCATAATGGCACTTCTGCACAAGTGTCAAGGAGAAATATCTGAAGAAATTGTCAAGTTGGTTTTCCCACTTTTCATACCCATCCTGATCATTAAAACCCAAAAAGTACAGGAAAGCCGTATACATATCCCTTTCAACCTCCTTCTCATCAGCTTTAGTATTTATATATTTTTCACAAAAGTAAAATTTCATGAACAAACTTTCAGTGCATAAAGATCAGAAGTTACCCAAGAATCAATGCCATTCTGTTGTCCCAATGTTGTAAAATCTTTTCACTGGCTCCGCGATTCAGTTACAGACCCAACATTTCGAACAGAGCTCAAAATGGACTCCAAATAGCGAGAAACAACTTTTGGACATATGTTCGATGATCTGCTGTGTTGAATCTGGTAGACGACCGAAGCTCGAACCTGGATGTGAAGGTTGTAGACATGTAGTACTACTTTCACGAATTTGTTGCTTTAAAAACGGCTCGATTTAGACTTGAAATGAGCTCAGAATGGCCTTCAGAAGCACTGAACTGCTGCTGGATTGAGTCTGAACAGTGACTGGGCTGAGTCAGGCCAAGTGCAAGAAGTGAGTCAACTCGCTCGGTGACGTCAGCAGTAGCGGGTCACGGGTCGGGTAGGTGTTGTAATGGGTCGAGTTCACTAGATTTGACCCGACTCAATCCTCTTGATTAAACCCAACCGGTTTGATGGGTTGAGGTTCAACCGGCTTCACCCAAACACCCGACTACTTCTCTTCCTCCTCCGATCTCTGCTAAGCTTCAACGGCGGCGAATTTGGCTCGGAGCAGCGATCGATGGTGAGAGCACAGGGAACAAACATCGGTAGCGAATTCCGGCGTGGACCACGTCGGCGAGATCTAGAGATCTCCTCAGCGAGGCTTCAGCGACGACGAGGGTGGCAAGGATCGACGCTTTGTCATATCTAATCGACGGAGGACGGCGAGGCTGATCTTTTGGTAACGGAGAGGAGAGGGGAGATCTGGGTTATTTCTTAATCAGAGGTTGTCATGGAAGGCAGTGAAGTTGGTAGGTGACAGTAGCGGTGACGTCGATGGATCTGGTGGAGCTGATGTTGATGGTGGTGGTGGCGATGATGATGATGATGAGATCGAAGGGAGGAGGGAGAGAGGGATGTGACCGGGGTTAACGGGTTCCTTGATGGGTGAAGTGAGAGGGAGATGGAGAGACATTGAGGTGGTGTTGACGAAATTGATGGCAGTGGTGGTGGTGGTGGAGGCGGAGGGCGACAGAGTTGATGCTGGTGATGGCGGAGGAGATCGGCAGAGGGAAAGGTGGTGCAAGTAGGGGAGGAAACGACAGGAATTCGAGTTGATGGGTGAGAGAGCGAAAGAGAGGAAGAAGATGAATAGGAAAATTGGGATTTTGGGGGATATTCGTTGGATTTTTTTAGATAGATCTAGCGATCTAAATCTAGGGTTTCAGAGAGGCTAGGGAAGAAATTCAAAGGGGATTGGGACCAATTCTCTGATACCATACTGATGTAATACAAGATTGTAATCACTTTCAATTCAAAGAAAAAGAAAAAAACTAGGATTTTGAGAAAAAAGAAATTAAAATTTGAGACAAGAACCAGATAATTTGGGCTTCGCACCCCTTGCACCACGGGCTTCCCACCGAAAACTCAAGAGCACACTCGAGAATTTTTAACTGAAAAATTTTCATTTAATCATTGTTTACTAATAAAAGAAGTCTGATGCCTATTATAGGCTTTACAAAAGAACACTTCTGAGGGATAACCGATGTGGTACTAAACACCACATAAAAAAGAAACATAACCAGGCAAAATGAACTACAACTGAAAAAGGACTAAGTGACAAGAAGGCAACACGTGATGTCCCCATCACTCATCAACACTTGTTTCCTTTTCTTTTCACTTGAAAATTTCCTCTCCTGCACTAATATCCAATTAGGCTATATGCCCTCACCTTTGACCCAAAAAACAAAAATTTCTTGCCAATTTGAAATAAAGAATAAGCAGCAAAAAATAGGTGAGTTGAAGGCAGGAAAAGCAAATGAAATTTTCTAGCAGAATCAATGGCACACAAAACAATGATAGTTGTGCATCCTAATTATCAATCAATTTATAAATTTTCCTCAATGATGTTTCACCCCAAAAATCCGTTTTATAGCTTAACTCTCTCACTTGTCACCACAATTTATAAACTATGTTGTCTTGATGATTTTTTCCCTTTAAGATGTTGCAACTGAACTTGGACATTCAATATCTTCTAAAAAGCATGTCAATTTTTCATATTGTGGAGCAAGAAACAAGTATGTAAGATAAAACCAGTACTATAGTAGTAGTAAGAAACTTTTATGTGCTGGTCCTTGAAACTAAAAGATTATCAAATTACAACAGAATATATGGGATCAGAACACTATATGGGATCAGATTTAATAACACTATATGGGATCAGATTTAATGAAACCTGAGTAAAATCAAAGCTTCAATGATTGCTAGACTTGTAGTTTTCAATATCCAACGACAAACACTGCCGGAGCAGAATAAATTGTAATCGCCCATTGAAGTTGTGTTACTAATACCATCTTGCAAATAACAAGTTAATTGATCTTAAATAGACTTTTGCTTTGTATCTTTGATTTTAGCACCTCGTATTACCCCTCCTCTATCCAGTTCAATTGGACTAATCCATGAACTTTTGAGTTCTCATTGCCATCATCAATCCAGTCACCAATTTTATAATAAGCATCACAATTAAGAAGTGCTTTCAACAAAAAGAGGTTCTCTAAACAACTATAGAAGCAAACAAGTGACATTAGCATTTGAATTTGAAATTCATCCCAAAAAGGAGGCAACAGCACAGACAAAGATAACAGAAATTCACCCAACTTACCAGAATTGTACAAGCTAAACCCGCAGCCAAGCATATTGCGAAACCATACAATCTCTGATAATAAGAAAAGAAAAACAGCAATCAGTTTCCAAAATTAAAATACAAATCGAGCTCAAAAGAACTATCAGGTCCAGTATTGAATACAATGGAGGCACAATTATCAGGAAAAACTCCCTTTTTTCATAATAATAACAACAAATAAAAAGAAATTACATGGGAAATTTCACATGTTACCCTAAACCCTAACGAGTTTATGGTCATTTCAGCCCGAAATCAAGTAGAAAACCCTAGATCTACACGATCCTGAACAAATCTAAGGAAATTGAAAAACCCTAGACAATGCAAAACGCAACAAAGGAATCGAGAGGTACCTGTTTGGTCGACAGAGTGCAGTCGCGATTGAAATCGCTGTAGAAGGAGGAGGAGGTCTCCTCGGCTGCTGCTTGTTCTTCGTCGACGTCCATCCCCACGAGCATCTTCGCCTTCTCCAGAGCTCTGCTCATCTTGTCCATTGCGATCGCTAATTTGAGATCTCAGCAGAAGAGAGCGCTGGAAGTGAGAGCAAAGGGAGAAAGAGACTTGAGATATCCACAGGCACTTGAGATGGCGGGGAATGATCAATGAGAGCGAGCAATCGAGTCCACCCACGAAGATGGTCATTTACCTCTCCTTTTTTTTTTGTCCCTTTGGTACCATTACAGTCCCTCGTTTCATTAATAAATTCTTAATAAAAATACTCAAGTGAAAACATTAAAATAGAGTGTATGATTTTTTAAATTAAAAAATTTAACTATTCATGTAACACAAACACATATACAAAAATATAAACAAGCAAAGCTCAAGTACAAAGACATATGAAAAAGAAATGATCAGAAGTCAAAAGAGGACGGATCCTCCTAATGCAAAAAATAGCCCATATGTAAGTAGAGCAGACGATTACAAGTCAAAAATCAACAGTCCATGACGTCATTAGTCACATGTCGTCTGAATCGATGTCATCCCCCTCCCATGTGCGCCTCTCGAGGGATTATCAGATGCATCCCCATCAGAGTCTGGTGCAGGGTGCGCCTCACCTGTTCCTCTGAAAATCACCCACATTCATAAAAAATGGTTACCTTTTCAATGCTGCCACTTCAGATATGCAGTATCTATCTCGGACACAGCGTTGCATGAAAGACAGTAATTTGATCGGTGTTGCATCGTATGTGGCGCACATTTAAAGTTTTTCCAGGCTGTATTGCTGCATATTCTACTACAGGACAAAAACTCAAGCGACAACAAACACCTTGAGTTCAGGCCCAAAAAGTCCTAATTTTATTCTGCTCTCCTCGCTACATCGGAGACTCCGAGAATCTGAAATTCTCCGAGGGAGAGGTCCCGACCTCTTCCAAAGAAAAGGGAGCAGAGGGGCATCTGTAGTGGTCATTTTCTGACCTTCCCAAGATTATGATACATGTTCATTTAACCTCTGATGGATGTGCGACACATGGCTACTTTCAGAACATTTAACCTGGTATATTCTCCCAGTTCGAATTTTGAACCGATCGCTTGATTAATAGAAGAATCAGATCCGACTACGGAGATCTCTATCACAAAGCCCAAACCTAATTCAAACAAGGTAGTTACCCCTCAGGAGCAGCCATTCTTATCTACAGCCAAGCGCAAATCACAAGATAGAGATGGGTACTCTCCTATATCGATTCAAATTAGGATGTTTGGTTCGACCCTTAGTAAGATAAGGGTTCTTAACCTTATCTATTTATCACAACTTGTATAAATAGGATATTCTTTCTAATGAGAAAGGGATCACGTTCACCCGAATCCAGAGAACACAATTGTAATCGCCATTAACATAGTGAAAGTTCTCTCTCTCTCTCTTCGTAGTTTTTTCCTTACAGGTTTTTCACGTATTTTCATTGTGTTTATGATTGGCTTTTTTTGTGATTTAGCTACATCTACTTTCCTATTTTGGTGTGTGGACTAATTCCTTAGGAATTACCCACTGCAATAGCGTTTAGCATAACAGAGTAGTTGTATATGAATATACGAATAAATATAATCCCTGTAAAGTGATATCGAAATGTATAAATAATAGTGTCTTATGAGTCAGGTAACGGTGGTCATACATGATAATATCACTAATATATTTGTGTGTCAGATATCCATATTTGTAATAACGATTACAATATTATTAATATGATTAATATCACAAAACTATTATATATAATTATCCGTTTCAATTATCAATTTATTTATTAATTTACTTATTAAAATGATTAATTTAGTAATCACATGTTTCTTTAATACATCATCTAATATTTACTCGATATTTAGATAATTCATCTATATTTTATAATAAATCAAGAAACAAAATAAGTTATTAGTTTATCGATTATGTCTAAAGAACAATCATGCATATTCTAATTACAGTGATTTACTGATAATCATGTTTTATTTCAATAAAACAATTTCATCTTTCTCCGATCGCAACTGCTTCAGAATAGTCTAATTCGGAGTCCGAATGCCCCAGACATAGCCCGAACACTAAAATCAATAAAATAAGTTAAGTATGTCAAAAATATGTCAAAATGCAAATGGTATAAATTACTAGGTTTTTTTTTTTTTTTGCAATTTTACCTTTCTCTATATTGGATGCGGGTTTAGGCTGCTAACGGGTCAGGTTTAGATCCAAAACCAAACCCAATTGACTTTAGTGAAATGGGTTGGTGGGTTATTGGGTTAGTGAGTTCGGGTTTGGATTTGGATTCAGATCCAAATAGAGAGAGGGAACGAGAGAGAGGGTGCAGGGAGATGAGGAATGGCGGCCCTGGGCTGCGCGGCCTGGGCCACGCGTCGGCGCCATGGTGGTGGCCAGCCAGAGGAGGGTTCTAGCCGGCCGGTTAGTGACTAAGAGGGAGAGAGAGCAAGAAAGATGGGGAGTGAAGAAGAAAGAGAGAGAATAATAAGGAAGGAAGAAAAAGGAGGAGAAAGAGAAGAGGAGGAGGAGGGCAGTGATGGTGGGGCTCTGGCCATCTGAGGAGGAGACATAGAAGGAGAAGAAGAAAGAGAGGAAGTAAGGAGAGATAGAAGGAAAGAGAAGTAAGAAAAAGAGGAGAGATGGGGTTGCGTTCGGGCTGGGCCGGCCGCTAGCCTAGCCGGCGGCTTGAATGGCCCATGGTGGGCCATGAGGAGAGGAAAGAGAGTGGAGAGGGAGAGGGAGTTAGATAAATAGTGAAAGAGGGGGGTGTCAGAGAGAGAGTGTCAGAGAGAGAGAGAGAGAGAGAGAGACAGTGATAGTTCGAGAGAGATTAAGAAAGAAAAAGAAAAAGGGATTTAAATGAGGGAGAGAGTCAGTGGAAAAGGCGGTGGGTAAGTCGGTAGAGAAGGAAAAGGAGAATATTGGGGAAAAAGAAAAGAAAAGGAAGAAAAAGAATTATTTAATATTATTGAATTGAGCCAAATTTTGACTAGTTCCAAATGATTCTCAAAAATTCTGAAAAATAGAAAATATTACGCTGAGGAGTAATGTGAAATCAGATTCAAGAAATTCAGTCTGAATTGCAGAATAAAAATTTTGAATCTATCGGTGATACTGGCCGACACTGGTTGGCCTAATTTTCGATTAATTCAGAAAAATCTCCAAAAAATTTTAAAATAAAAAATATGATTTGAAGAATAATATGAAAGCGGATTTTAGAAACTCAACTCCGCTCGTGAATAAAAATCTTAGAGCCGATTATCGGTATCGGTCGATACCAAATTCAGAGATCTTCCAAAATAATTCAGAAAATCTTGAAAAATCTAAAAATATTAGAAAATAATATTTGGAGCTAAAATTAGTTCAATCTGACTAATATAAAGGTCAAATCAAATTTGTACGCATTATCGAGTACTGATACTGCTACACGTACATGTAGGGTCGGGGGTTACATTTAAAGGCTTCACGGTACGGTTACAATCACGGAAAGAATCAAGATAGTAATTTAAATCTCGAGGTATTTTATTAAAGATTTGAAAAGTAAGTCAAGGTGGAGATTGTTAGGATTTTTGCCTTATTTTAAAGAGGAGATGATGGTCCAAGAAGATCCACTCAAAGTTTGAGAAGATGATGGCTTGCAGAAAAAAAAGCAGATCAAGGTATATTAGTCACTATATAGTTCACTAAAAAGACCATTAGTCAACTAATTAGAGAGATAAGTCAACTAATTGGCAAAAACAGAGAAGAAGTAGTTTATAATAGTCAACTATATTAGTGTATTAGTCGACTAATCATATGAAGTAGTTGACTAATATCGGCATTTTCTGAAGCAGAATCAGTTTTCTTTTCAAGCGCAAGCTTTCTTTTCTGGTGGAGTATGAATATAATTCAGTTCTTATTCAATGAATATTCGTTTCTAAAAATTAAAAAAGTATAGAATTCTTTAGATCAAAGAGATCAATTCCTAATATGATTGATCAAGATTCTTCAAGCATCCAATGATCAAGATCATCTCATAGTCCAAATAGGAGTTGTACTAATTGTAAAATTTTATAAATAAAGGTTATAACCAGCATTGTAAATCAATCTAACCTCACAGAGAAAAATGTGGAGAACATCAAGGATCAGAAGGAAGCCAAGAAAAAAGGAGCAAGGAGAAAATGCATAGAGATAAAGTAATACTCTTATAATCTAGGTCTAGATTAAGGAGAAAGGTGAATACTCTTGTT
Source organism: Agave tequilana (assembly GCA_038442645.1). NCBI lineage: Eukaryota > Viridiplantae > Streptophyta > Magnoliopsida > Asparagales > Asparagaceae > Agave > Agave tequilana. Next base: position 66,140 of record JAVJIF010031303.1, on the reverse strand, counting down.
GCATCAAAAGGAAGGTTAGATCTCCTTATATCAAGTTATTGATCACCTATGGACGTAGGTCAAGTTTGGGCCGAACTACATTAAATTCTCATTTTCGTTCCTATTATTCTTTTGTCTAGGTATTATTAGTTTGCTTTACAATAATTTTGCTTTTGCAAATATTCTCATATTGTCAAGTTTGACAAACGTCAATCTCGGGAGTAACAAATTGGTGTCACAGAGCGTCGATTTGTCGCAACAGTTAAAACATAAATGTTGTGCAACAATAGTGATGCAGGACAGGTTGCTACTGCTGGCCCAAAGACCCATCACTCTAGTTTTGATGATAATTAACTCACGTAGCTATAGTACTAATGATCTTGTGCTCATTAAGTTTTAGATATTCAATCATGATCTTAGTCGGTGTTTAACTTTAACAAAAGATTCGAAGTCAAGTTTTGAAGTTATCACATGTTGATTTAAGAGCTCGCCTTCAAGATCACATCAAGTGCTCAAAGAGGAGTCTAACTCATGAATCAAGTTTGGATCAAGTCTACTTGGAGAAAAAGATTTTCAAGAGAAGACTTGAGTTAAGAGTTTGTAAGTTTAAGATTTTTGTTTTAAGATAAAATATAAAAGATAGTTAGTTGTGGATTGCTCAAGCTTATACACACACAAAATATTTCATAACTTTCATATTAAACAGTTTTAGTTTTTAGGTTAACCGTTTTGGTTTTGAGTTTCAAGAATATATCTTTGTGTTTTTGGATTTCCAAAGTAAACATCTTTCAGTTTCATAAATAGATTTCATCAATATAAGTTTATATGTGTATTAGATTTCATTCATATACATTGTTTCTTCATATTATTTAAGAAACTTATTTTAATGAGTTTATATTTTGTGTTTAAGTTTTGTATTTATCAAAACTTATTTTGAGTTTATTGTCAAAAATAAGTATATATATCATTTACTATATGTATTAGATTCTATCCATACCCATCATGCTTCAAATGTGTTTCACTATCTTGTTTTCGTATTTGTACAATTTTATAAAAAAATTGTTTTTCCATTTAAAAATTGGTTTTTGAAAAATATGATTTTCGTTTAAGCATTAATTTTTATACCTCAAAATAGTTCACATGTTTGTAATATATGTTGATTTTTGATCACATATATTTTTACTTCAAAGTATTTACATGAACTTATTTTTGTGAGATTTATCAGGAGTTAAATGAATTTTTATGGATTTAACAAGTTAGTTTTCAAACCCTTTAAATCATGTTTCTTGGTTGCTGTCGGCCGACCGACCGGTCAACCGACACATGGCTCGATCTACCGCTTGGTTGACCGACATGCACAGAAACGTGCACAAGCCCATAGCCATTGGCTCGATCGACCGTCGCAAGGGTCAGCCGACTGATTGTCGGCCGACAGGCTCAACCCATCTCTTGGGTTTGGCCGGTCGACCGAGCGATCGACCGACAGAGTATTATAATACTTTGTGGCTTGGAAGCGGTCGACCGGCAACCCTAATGGTTATTCTTATGACTATTGGTCGGTCGACCGACAGGTCATCCTGGCCTGTAACGGGAAGTTTTTGACAGCCTATAAATTTGAGACTTTTGACCAGGTTTTTAACAAGATTTTCACAAGTGTTTTCAAGAGCTCTTTCATAGAGTTTCTTAATAAGTTTTAGAGCTTCACTTCCATATCAAATAAATAATTTATCAAGAGTGTTTCTCCTGCATTTTCCAAAAAGGATTTTCTTGAGTTTTTCACTACAAATATATCTAGTTTTTCTCACACAAGTTTAAACTTTTCATTGCCATATCCATCCTCTAGGATTCTTATTGTGAGAGTGTTTGTTGGTGATCAAGTAAAGAGATCATCAAGGGTTCCAATTTGTAATTTGAAGGAGTTGTAAGGTTGCGGCCACGGCAAGCTTGCGGGTTCGTGTGTGTTGTTTTTGCGAGAACAAGTGCGGGACTTGCGGGTCTAAGAGTTCTAAAGGGAGCTTGTTGTAGGTGTTGCAGCACCGAGTGATCTTGTAAGATTATTTTTAGTGAAAATCCTTCATTGCAGTGAAGGCGGGGACGTAAAGCAAGTAGCTCGAACCTCAAAACAATTCCGCGATTGCCTTTCTCTCTACTCACTTGTGTTTAATATCTTGCATTTTCATATTGATCTTATCTTTATATGCTTGATATTTACTTGTGTTTAATTGATATACATATTTGGGATTGTTTAGTTTCTTGCATGCTCTTACTTCTTATCTATCTTTACATGCTTGATATTGTGTTTGTGCTCGCACTAGTATTCAACTAAGAGAGTTATAATAGCACCTCAACTCTTAATCTAGAGGAATCTTGAGGAGAAATTCAGATCCCTTCACTGAAATTTGGTTTCACTATTTGGTTATGCATTGTGTATATGTTTAATTTGAATAATAATTTTTTATTCCTTATTATTTACATTAGATTAGCACATCACCTATTCACCCCTTCTAGGTGATTTACAGCTATAGCCAATTCGATATGAACCAGACGAGGTTATCTGTAATAATTAATATCCACTGGTTATATTGTTGCAGTCTGGCTTGAGCCGTGTGCAGATTTATGTTTGAGTTCATATTTGCACCAACAAGAAAATTCAAATGTTTTCTAGATTCTTGGAGTTAACAAGCTAAAAGAGCCTTGCTTGCAGGCTCCAGCTCGATTTCAGAAGCCTTTAGGAAATGCTCTTCGATAATTGGTTGTTGCCCCCTATTATTGCAGGTACGTAGACTTTGTTGTTTATCTAATTGCTAGGATTATGATGTGAATATATCGCGAAGGTTAATTAATATCGGATCTGACAGTTTCCTTTTCTGAATCTGTTTGAGTCCGAATTGAATTCAAGTTTTCTTTATTTTAATTGATAGAGTTTGTTTAAGACTAGGAGAGTTCCATTGTCTATAAATAACCATTTAGGGGTGGCCTTCAATGTAATTCTAGTAGAGTCCAGTGAATTTGTAATTCCTAAGGAGGTAATTCATCTAGGTGAGAAATTCGTGAGAGAAGCTTATCCACAAAGATTCGCTGTTGTAACCCCCTGCTCCCTTGTGTACGTATCACAGTGTCAGTACGCGATACGACGTACAAAGTTGATTTGACCTAGTTAGATTGAGCCAATTTCAATTTTAAATATTCTTTTCCAATATTTTAGATTTTTCAAGATTTTCTGGAATTTTTCTGGATTATTTTGGCAAATCTCTGTAGTCGGTGTCGAACGATACCGAGAATCGGCTCTACGATTTTTAATTCACAAATGGAGTAGAATTTTTAGAATCTGCTTTCACCTTATGTCTTAAAATCATATTTTCTACGTTTTGATATTTTGGGGATTTTTCTGAATTTATCAAAAATCCGGCCAAGCCGGTGTCGCCCGGTATCGGCCGGACACTCCGGGATTTTTAATTTGCAAAATGGATTGAATTTTTGCAAACTGTTTTCATATTACGTCTCAGGATAATATTCTCTATTTTCTTTAATTTTCGGATACCGTTCGGAGCTGGTCGAATATTGGGCCAATATAATAATAATAAAATATTATTATTTTAATCTTTCTTTTTCCTTTCTTTTCTTCTCCCTTCTTCCCTTCTCTGGAGAATTCCCACCGCCATTGCCACCGCCTTTTCTCTCTCCTCTTAATTAAAACCCCCTTCCTCCTCTGTCTCTCTCAGATTTCTCTCTCTAAACCTCTCTCCCCCCCTAAAACCTTCTCTCTCTCCTCTCTCCCTATTTACCCCACACCCTCTCCCTGTTCCATGGCCAGGGGGTGGTCAGACCCATGCCTGCGCCCCCGGCCGGCGCCACCGCCACCGCGCCCCAGCCCGGCCGGCGCCACCGCCGCCCCATCTTCTTCTTCCCCCTTTTCTTCTTTTTTTTTCTTCTTCTTCTGCTGCTGCTGTTTTTCCCCCTCTCCCTCTCTCTTTTTCTCTCTCTCCCTCACCCCCTCTCTCTTGGCCAGAGCTGAACCGCCGGCGGCGGCCGGGACAGCCGCCAGCAGGCTGGCCAATGCCGCTAGCCAGCTGAGCTGGCCGGCCGGCCCGCGCAGAAGCCCAGCAGCAGCAAGCTGCTGCTGCTGCTCCTCTTTTCCCTTTATGGGTTTGGGTTAGAATCCAAACCCATTAACCCCTATTGGGTTCAATTGAAACCCAATAACCCGTTAACCCTTTACTCATTACTTTAAGTTAATTGGGTTTGGGTTTGGATCTAAACCCGACCCGTTAACCCGTCAACCCGCATCCAAACCCATTAAAAGTAATTTCCATAAAATCCCCTCGTACTTTTTAGTATTTGCACTTAAGATATTTTTATTACATATTTAACCCATTTTGCTGGTTTTTAGTATTCGGGCGATATCGGGAGTATCCAGGCTCCGATTTGGACGATTCTGGATCCGTTGCGATCGTGGGAAAGAGAACTACCTTCCCATGGCTAGTTTGTGAGTGTTTTTCTTTTATAAATTATATTTTACCATGTTTAGTGATATGCATTGATAGCTTTCGGTGACAGATCTTGATTATGGATAAAATACGGTAACTATTAATTAGTAACTGGTAATGATTGGACAGTCATTGTAATAGGCATAACCTAGAATCTTGTTAGGTATTTCCTGATTTAATATAAATGTAGAGAGGTAATGACAACTCGGACACAGTCATCATACCTGCACAGCCACTGACACTCGGGCCACTATTTCACCATATTCTTGTACACTATTATGTCATGTATTGTATCCCAGTTAGATAACGTTCGTCACATGTATACTGAGCCACGGTACTCGATGACACTACACTGTCCCTAGATATGAATGCTGGACACCGTTATTTCATGCACTGGTATCATCATTACATGGATATTGTCAGTTCACTGGACATGGTATCTGGTATCATCATTACACGGATACTGTCAGTTCACCGGACATGGTATTAGATGATACACTGATCACTGTTATTACATGTACTATCACAGAGATATTACACGGATTATTGCTACACATATATGTTTCACTGGTACACGGATATACCAATGCACGGACCACCGCATGTCATATTATTAGTATCATCGTTACATGGCATGGTATATCACTGTTCACATGCATATATGGATCCCCGTGCATATTACATGTATTATTGTTCCATGTTATCCCTGTATTCCTGTTATATGATTGTTTCTCGTTACTGATAATGATATTCCCGTTACTGGACATGAGTGCTGTTGATATATTGTTTCCCGTTTCCTGTTATCGTGTTCGTGCTATCAACAGAGCTCATGTTATGTTATCATGTTACATGTACCATGTCCCGTACTTGTTCCTGTTATACTGTATAATGAAAGATAAGAAAGATAACTTGGGTATTGGGGGAGACTTGACGGTTGACTAGATCTTGTCGGGTGGATGTCTGGATCCATTGTTTATCCCACTGCAAGGGACGGGGTAGTACTGGCTACCGTCTGTTACTCATGAGCATCTCGTTTCCCGTTATGTTTTAGCTCATTGAGATCCCGTTATATGTTACAGCCTTAGCGGGCTGGCCCTGGTCTCTGCAGCCAGGGATCTGTTTAAGGCCGTTGTCCCGGGTATGCACGGGATATACCCACCTGACTAGAGCTCCTCGACCATGGGTTTCCAGACAACAGTATACACAATAGTGACGTCGGGAACACTTGTTATTTGGTCACTCTCTCGTTTGGATAATGATACCCGTAGGCCATGTCCGAATAGGTTCGACTGGAGTGCGGGCTCTAGTATGAACTGCCAGTGGTATGGGACATTGGAAGAGATTGATTAAAATATCAGGTGATACGGATTGTTATTATTGTATAAATCACATGACATGCTCGACTCATGTATATTATTATCCCTTCGTAATTGTTACTATTGCTGATATGTTACATAGGAGATTGTTGATATTGCTGATATATTACATTGTTGATATCGCTGATATTTTATTCACTATCATGTCACCTGTATACCTTGTTACATTTCCTGATATTTGTTACACTCCATGTGGTCACACACTATTGATGTACATGTTTACTCTGCATTGCATATATGCTGCCTAGACACAACACAGTAGTATGGTTATATTGCATACTTTATCTGCATGTTTATTTCTATCACGTCACCACTAGACAACATTCATTATTATATAAAACGGGAGACAACTATAGACATGATCCGATGATAACATGTTAAGCAATGACGGTATTAAAAGATGACATGATTATATTTTTCTACTGCATATTATATACTTATTATATGGTATCACTAGTACAACATCATGTATTATATATTAGTACTGTGCTTGTATTACTGTAGTATATATTACTGCCTCCTTCATTTTACCACTCACTAGGTCGCTTTCTGACGACCCTGGGTTTGCGTGCCCAGGTGGGAGATCCGAGTCACCATATTATCAGATAGTGCCTTGGATTCACATAGGAGATTCCTCATCGAGACTATGCATAGGTATCTTTATGATTTATTGCTGTTATCTTAATTATCCCTGTTGTTCTATCTGTTATGATCACTAACCTCTTTCTACAGGTATTCTTGTACTTATTTCCTACTGGAACCCTTGTGTATATGGAGATTATGTCCTGTACTGAGGCTTAACGTACGCGTGAGGGTGTTTTCACCTCGCGTATGTACGTCGCCATAACGTCTCCGTATCCTTAGGATCGGGGCGTTACAGGTGCACTTGGCGGCCATCAAGGGCTTGTAATCTTCTCAGCGTGAGGTGTAAGTAATTCTTATTTTACTCTTCCAAAGTTTTAATAAAGTTTCTCCCCCTTTTCTCATGGACTTACACACGATTTGTTTAATCAGTGGAACCATATTATATTATTTGTTGGATTTCTATTTACTTTGGAATATCTTCTTCTTCTCTTCTTCATGTTGCCTTAGTAGATTCTGTGGTCTGTTTTTGCTGCGCTGCCTCAGTTGATCCGGTCGTGGGGGTGACCCAAAAAATCACAATAATTGGTATCAGAGTAAGGTCAACTTGAAGATGTCTGTGATCAAGTTCGATACTCAGAAGTTCAATGACGTCACCAATTTTAGCAGGCGGCAGATTAGGATGAATGCCATCATTACCCAGATTGGGTTGAAGAAAGCACTACTCGGGAGGGAGAAAAAGGCTCAGATATGAAGAAGGAAACTTTGGTAGGAGTTGGATGAGAAAGCCTTGACGGCTATTCAGCTTTGCTTAGTAGACGAAGTGTTGGATGAGTTTTCTACTGAGAAAACAGCTTCGTCGCTGTGGGACCAACTTCAGGACAATTATCTGAAGAAGTCATTGGCGAATCGGTTGATTTTGAAGCAACGTCTCTTTCTTCTGTGCATGCACGAAGGTATACCTATCAAGTCAAGTCTCATATTGAAGAATTTTTTTCTATTATCAATGATCTAAATAAGATAGAGCTCAAGATAAAAGATGATAATCAAGTACTTCATTACTGTGTTATTTACCTTCTTCATATAAGAGCTTTAGGGAAGCTATTATTTATGGAGGCAAGTCGACAATCAAGGTCAATGAGGTCAAGGAACACTGCTCAACAAGGACAAATTGACACCCAGCTGACGGCTGAGTCTCATCATGATAATTCCGAATAAGTTCATTATTCAAGAGAGAAGAGTAATAATGAAAGTTTTACGGGTAACTCAAAACACAAAAATTTGACGTGCAACTATTGTCACAAGAAGGGGCACATTGGATCTGAGTGTTGGCTTCGAAAGAAAAAATAATCAGATGCTAATATCACTGAACTGGTTAGAACAGTGCAACGATCTATCTGTTATAGACATATCGTTGGTAATAAAGATAAAAGGGTCATAGATTTTAGATGTTCACAAAATATCAGTTCTAATAAGAAGATGTTCTCTTCATACACTTCGGTTTAAGGGGGAAAGTCTTCATGGGGAATTCTGCTACAAGCAAGGTGATTAGCGAATGAACAATCCGGTTTCGTTCTCATGATGGGTATATCACTACTCTTCAAGGCGTTCATCATATTCCTGAACCAAGGTAAATCTCATTTTTTTGGAGCCCTACAAGGGGAAGAGTTTAGTTTCAGTTCTGAAGGTGATCTTATGGAAGTCTTCAAAGAGGCCCATGTGAAGTTTCAGGCTGAACGTGTCAGCAATGTATATATTTTGCAAAATCCAGAAGTTACAGTACGCAGATTGCAGCTATCCTCTGCTTCGAAAGTGACGGTTGTGTAACAATCAAAGACTATGATGGTTTTGAGCTCGGATGTTCAGTTGTACCCTGAAGAGAGATTGGGACTAGGCGCGCAATAAGGTATTCCAGATCGTTACTCCCATACTAGAGCAAATTCTTATAGATCTTGTGTAAATCAAGGAGATCGTTGAGTAATAAAGTTCAGGTTGGGCATGAACTTATTTGACCTAATCAAATTGTGAATCTCATGAGGGGGTTATGGAGAAGAGGGAGTGAAATGGAGATGAAGTCAAGTTTGTTCAATTGTGTGTGGATACAAGCATATGGAATATGGTGGCTATTCTCGGACTTGGACATTTTCAAGTCAAGGGAGAGAGTGTTAGGATTATGACGTGAATACATCGTGAAGGTTGATTAGTGTCGGATCTGACAGTTTCCTTTTCTAGATCTGTTTTGAGTCCGAATTATATTCGAGTTTCCTTTATTCTGATTGATAGAGTTTGTTTAGGAATAGGTGAGTTTTGTGGTTTATAAATAACCCCTTAGGGGTGGCTTTCAATGTAATTCCAATAGAAACTAATGAATTTATAATTTTTAAGGGTCTAATTCATCTAGAGTGGAAATTCACGAGAGAAGTTTAGCCATAAGGGTTCGCTGACCATCAAAGACTTGTAATCTTTTTAGCGTGATGTGTAAATAATTTTATTACATTCCCCCAAAGTTTTAATAAAGTTTTTCCCACCTTCTCCCGGGGATGTATACACACAATCTGTTTGATTGGTGGAATCACGTTATATTGTTTGTTAGCTTTCTATCTACTTTGTGATTTCTTTTTCTTCTCTTCTTCACGTTGCCTTATAGATCCTGTGGTCTGTTTTCACTGCCTTGTCTCAGTCGATCCTGTCATGGGGGCTACCTATAAAATCACAACAATAATCGCAGGAACTTGCTTCATTATAGATGCCAAGGTTCTGCGCGTGTTTGTGCGCACAAGTGAAGCATTGGTCCAGCAATTTATTAGTTGAATTATTGCCCAATATGGTCACCAATGCTACGGTTACCAATGCCTCTCCAAAAGTATTTTGTCTTGGACTAATGTTATTGATTCCCTTTAAAGTTCCAGTTTCCTGTTTCCACCCAAACCTTATGAAACAGGCCCCGGTATTTAGTGTTAGCTTATGATATAAATTTTCTCTAAATCTCATCATCCAATTTTTTGTTTGGCATTCTTGTTCTTGGCAAAACTTTATTCAATGTTTCCTTGCTTACCCTCTATATTTCACTATTGTTCACATGATATTCTCTTGTCGAGACTCATCAGCACTCGCGTCACGTTGGTTTTCAGACGATGCCAGCAATATGCTATCGTTCATTCGATGAACACATAACCAGTAGCATTCCATTGACTCAAACTAAAACAATGATGTATCCTACATTCCTACTAAATTTCATGATTTCTATAATGTGAAAATTCATTAGAAATTACTATCATATAATTCAATCATATGAAATTAAGAATCAATGAGCTTACCTCTAGTAAGCACCATTACAATTGGAGGATGTTGTTGATGGGTTTTAGGTATTACAAACAAACTTAGACTTTTAAGGGAGCATGCAACCTAAAACATGATCTGTGTTTTCACAATTGAATCTATAACTATGAACATAAAAAGAATCCTAATATTCTAGTAAATAATTAAAATTACTACAGAAGAAAATAGAATTACATACCTTTTAGTTGTTATAGTAAACAACTAAAATTTTCCCTTCAGATCTCTTGGAAGCAAGCACCACAAATGTCGTGCCTCTGATGGAATCACACCCAACGATCCAAAAATTTAACTAAGTATGGATGAACTATCAAAGAGTTCTTCCAAGAGGAGGAAAAATGAGGCTAATACTCAAGCCAAGAGGTTGTGAATTAGACTGAATCCCTAAGGCTCTATTTATAGCCTTGGATAGCCTCCAGTTTTCTTATCCCACCAATGTGGGACTAATTTCCCAAAGGAAATTTTGTTCTCCTTTTAGTTATACTTATTTTTGAATCTCGAGGGCAACCCAAAAGGACTATGCTGCTATCAATTATAATTATTACTTAGACACCTAATCCAACAGTCTCCCACTTGGATAAGTCTAATAACTTCCTAATTGATCAGCAAATTGTAGCTTCCAAAAGCCATTGTCGAACTCTGACCTAGTCAGTTTCGTGTCCTAAGATAAGAGATCATATAATCCTTCGTTCTACAAGATATCATTTGAACATGAGACATGAAACATAATCAATCTCTTTGTCCAGTATTTTGTTTCCCGATTTCTGATTTGTACTGACATAGAACTACTAAATGAACACATCAATTTAGTCCTGGTCGGGCCCGACACTATATGTCAACTTCAAATCACCGAGGGGCCCAAAGATATCGCTTTTCCCGTTAGGGCAAAAGGAACGAATAAACTTTGACCTATATGCTTGCACCATTTACTCATCAAATCATGCACAACAATACGTTTTATAACATCAAGTTACTGATGCGTTTACATATTATCAACGCACAACTGACTTGTAAACCACAACTCATATATCTCCATTTAAAGATTATAAGATATTATCGTCTCAGAATTACTCGTGATAAATTCCATGAAGTAATTCTCTGAGCGTGGGTTAATCCAATACTTAAATCTCCATTTCAAAGTACTCACGAACATTGCAGCAATACCATTGCTATGTCTAAAACTCTTTAGACAATCCACAACTCCATTCATGACAGTCTTTATTCACTACTTACTTCCAAAAGTATGATCGACTGTGGAATTCGAATAATCAAATTATTCGGGAAGTAAAACATACAAAAATGAAACACAATAATAAACAATTGACAAAAGGTAGTAAATAAACTCATAAATAATTCTCTATTATTTAATCACCAAAAGTCAATCACATTTACTTTGTTATAAGTTTCAAACTAACTATCTAACTGCTAAAACCAACATCATCTCTCAGACCAATGCTCCTAGCATGCTGATTGTGTTTAACCCTACTCAGACCCTTTGTGAGTGGATCTGCAGGATTATCTTCAGATGAAACCCTCCTCACTACAACGTGACCTTCTTCTACCTTGTGTCTGACAAAATGGTATTTTCTGTCAATATGTCTAGATCTGCAATGATCTCTTGGTTCTTTTGTTAATGCAACCGCTCCTTCATTATCACAGAAAATATCCATTGGCTCCTTGATGGTTGGCACAACTCCAAGATCTTCGATGAACTTTTTCAACCAAATTGCCTCCTTTGATGCTTCGCTTACCGCTATGTACTCTGATTCACAAGTAGAATCAGCCACTGTGTCTTGCTTGGAACTTTTCCAAGTAACTGCTCCTCCGTTTAAGGTAAAGACCCAGCCAGATTGGGAACGGAAGTTGTCTCTATCTGTTTGAAAGCTGGCGTCACTATACCCAGTTACTCTCAATGTATCACAGCCACCAAGTACTAGGACCCAGTCCTTAGTCCTTCGCCGATACTTGAGAATATTCTTAACCGCTACCCAATGAGCTTTACCTGGATTTCCCTGATAACGACTGACCATGCTCAAAGCAAAGGACACATCAGGACGAGTACATGTCATAGCATACATAATAGAACCAACAGCAGAAGCATATGGAATTCTACTCATTTCTGCTATCTCTTCATCTGTACTCGGACTTTGAGTCTTACTCATTTTGGTATTACTCTGGATGGGCAGTTCTCCTTTCTTGGAATTCTCCATACAGAAACGTTTCAGTATTTTATCCAAGTAGGTACTCTGATTAAGTCCAATTAGTCTTTTACTCCTGTCCCTTAAAATTCTTATTCCTAGAATGTAGGCAGCCTCTCCTAGATCCTTCATAGCGAAACACTTTCCAAGCCAAGACTTAACATTTTGCAAGGTTGGAATGTCATTTCCTATAAGAAGTATGTCATCAACATACAATACCAGGAAGGTGACTATGCTCCCACTAGCATTGACATATACACACGACTCATCCTCACTTCTAGAGAAACCAAACTCTTTGACTTTCTCATCGAAGCAAAGATTCCATCTGCGAGACGCTTGTTTTAATCCATAGATGGATTTCTCAAGCTTGCATACTCCATTGGGAAACTTTGCATCCACAAAACCTTCTGGCTGACTCATGTAAACATCCTCAGCCAACTTTCCGTTTAGGAAGGCAGTTTTGACATCCATCTGCCAAATTTCATAGTCATGAAATGCAGCTATGGCTAGCATTATCCTAATAGATTTTATCTTAGCCACTGGTGAGAAGGTCTCATCATAGTCAATCCCTGGGGTTTGAGTAAAGCCTTTCGCCACCAGTCGTGCTTTGAATGTGCTTACATTACCATCCATGTCGATCTTCTTCTTGAAGATCCATTTACAACCAACTGTCTTCCGACCAGGTTGTTGATCAACCAAGTTCCAAACTTGGTTGTCATACATAGACTTGATCTCGCTGTCCATTGCCTCTTTCCATTTGGCTGCCTCAGGGCCTGCCATGGCTTCCTTGTAGTTCGTCGGCTCATCTAAATTTACCAGTGTATTGTCACTGATAAACGTGTCTCCATTTGCAGTTATATGGCAACCATAGAACTCAGTTGGCTTGCCAACTCTATTAGAACGCCTAAGAGGTAATGAAGTGTCAATGGGTTCAACTGGAATCTCTTCCTCTGGTTGAACCATAGTGGTTTCAAAGGTTCCTTCGTCTGCTGGCTCTTGAATTTCTTCAAGGTCAACGGCGCTCCCACTGTCCTCTTTGCATATGAGCTCTCTCTCTCGAAAGACTCCTCTCCGTGCTACAAAGACCACGTTCTCACTAGGTCTGTAGAACAAATATCCAAATGACTTCTTCTGTGGATAGCCGATGAAAAACACATCGCTCACTACGAGGTTCAAGCTTGTCGTGAATTTCTCGTCTAACGAAAACTTCACAACCCCAAACCTTAATATGTGCTAACGAGGGAACCTTTCCTGTCCACATTTCGTGAGGTGTTTTGGCAACCTTCTTTGTTGGAACAAGATTAAGAATGTGGGCGGCAGTTTCTAAGGCATACCCCCAGAATGATATTGGAAGTGAAGCTCGACTCATCATGGAACGCACCATGTCTAACAAGGTTCGATTGCGTCTCTCAGCCACACCATTAAGTTGTGGTGTCCTAGGAGGTGTCAATTGTGAAACTATTCCACATTCCTTGAGATAGTCATGGAACTCGATACTAAGATACTCTCCGCCTCTATCTGATCGGAGCATCTTTATCTTCCTGCCTAATTGATTCTCGACTTCTTGTTTAAACTCTTTGAACTTTTCAAAGGTTTCAGACTTATGCTTTATTAAGTAGATATAACCATATCTGCTATAATCATCAGTAAAAGTCACATAGAATCGATTAGCATCCCTTGTGGCTGATCTGAAGGGTCCACACACGTCTGTGTGTATGAGATCCAACAAACCTTCACCTCTTTCACAAAATCCAGTGAAAGGTGATTTTGTCATCTTACCCAAAAGACAAGATTCGCATGTATCATCTGACCTTAGGTCAAATGATTCCAACACCCCATCCTTTTGGAGTTGAGCCATGCGTTTTTTGTTAATGTGTCCAAGACGGCAATGCCACAAGCACGCTTTGTCTACACCATTAGACGAATCAATTTGAAATACACTATTACCTAAGTTGTCTACACACATCACAGTTTCATACACACCATCACAAGGTAAAGCTTCAAAATAAAAAATGCCATTTTTATAAGCAGAAATAGAACCATTCTCATCATTAAAAGAATATCTAAAACCTTGTTTGAACAATGCATGAAAAGAGATAATGTTTCGTGTCATTTCTGACGAGTAGCAACAATTCAATAAATCTAAATTAACACCATTATTAAGCACTAGACTATAAACTCCAATCTTGGTGACAGGTGAAGATCGTCTATTCCCCATGATCAAGTTCATTCTACCATGCTCCACATCCTCACTTTTTCTTAGTCCCTGCAATACAGAGCAAATGTGAAACCCACATCCTGTATCAAGGACCCAAGAATCAGAAGATGTTGCGTTAATAGACGAAATAGTGTATATACTGCAGTAGATGGTTTTACTTTCCCATCTTTTAAATCTTGCAGATACTTTGGGCAGCTTCGTTTCCAATGTCCTTTGTCGTTGCAATAGAAGCAAGTGGCCTCTTTAGGATCAGAGACAGGGGTAATATCAGAACTGGTTTTTACATGAGACTTTCCCTTCCAGTTTTGCTTGGGAGGACCTTTCCTCTTTTTCCCCTTTCCTTGCCCAATGGCCAGAACGGTAGTATTAGCAGGAGTGGGGGGATCACTCTTTCCCTTCATCCCAGTTTCAGCTGTTCTCAGGAGGTTGTGCAATTGAGCCAATGTGGTCTCATTGTTGTTCAAATGATAGGTCAAGATGAACTGATCATAACAACTTGGCAATGAGTTCAAGACTATATTAATAGCCAACTCATCATCAATATGCACATTTAGCCTCACAAGGCGTTCCACGTATCGCTGCATCCTTTGCACGTGGCCGCTGACAGACTCTCCGTCCTTCATCTTGCTTGATATGAGGGACTTTACTATCTCGTACTTTTCTTGACGAGCTCGCTTATGGTACTTTTCCATAAGGTCTTTGTTCATCTCGTACGGCCAGTAATCCTCATAGAATTTTTGCAGTTCAGGAGTCATGGTAGCAACCATGATGCAAGCAACTTTTGTTGCATCCGTGTAGTGCTTCTTATAAGCAGCTAATTCTTCAGGAGTGGCCTTCTCTTCGTCAATTTCAACAAGTTCTTTGTCAAGGACATACTCCTTGTCCTCGAAACGAAGAGCCATTTTGATGTTGCGCATCCAGTCATTGTAGTTGGTGCCATCTAATGTCACCTTTGAGCAGATGTTCAACAAAGAAAAGTTGTGATTGGAGGAGGAGGAACCAGAAGCATCGTTAGGAGCAGACATTTCTAAAAGAAAGGTAGTTTGAGTTAGAAAAAAAAAAATAACCTTTAATATAACAACTCAAAATTGAAATATCGAGGCTAGGATCCAACTATGAAATTCACAACTTAGAAAAGGGATGCCGTAATCTAATTGCAAATTTCATACAGGTAAGTCTTTTGAGACTCATTGAAACTATTCAATGGCATGTTTAATCTCAGATTATGCTCTTACATTTGTGACTGGGATACCGAGGATCACAAACAAGATGTGAATAACCATGCAAATATACTTGGTAACTTTCATGTCATTTATCATCTCAATTGATGTGCTGGTAAACCACACACGCTCCATCAACAATAACAATTTATAAGATACCCATTACTGCTCTTTATTAGTCCCTATTAGTGTGCTGGTTAACCACACACGCTCCACTAATGACTTATAAGGTGTAATGTGCAATTTCATGGGTTAACATACAATTTCACATTTTTTTTTCTTAAAGTAACTAAGATTGGGAATAAAATTTAGTTACCTTTTATTATCATTATACCTTTAATGAGAATCAATGTATATATGGTAAATAAAATTTAGTTACCTTTTATTATCATTATACTTTTAATGAGAATCAATATATATATGGTAAATAAAATTTAGTTACCTTTTATTCTCATTATACCTTTAATGAGAATCAATATATATATGGTAAATAAAATTTAGTTACCTTTTATCAATTCAACAATTATAGCAAATTCAATTGAAAACAAACCTGCTCTGATACCACTGATGGGTTTTAGGTATTACAAACAAACTTAGACTTTTAAGGGAGCATGCAACCTAAAACATGATCTGTGTTTTCACAATTGAATCTATAACTATGAACATAAAAAGAATCCTATATAGTAAACAACTAAAATTTTCCCTTCAGATCTCTTGGAAGCAAGCACCACAAATGTCGTGCCTCTGATGGAATCACACCCAACGATCCAAAAATTTAACTAAGTATGGATGAACTATCAAAGAGTTCTTCCAAGAGGAGGAAAAAGGAGGCTAATACTCAAGCCAAGAGGTTGTGAATTAGACTGAATCCCTAAGGCTCTATTTATAGCCTTGGATAGCCTCCAGTTTTCTTATCCCACTAATGTGGGACTAATTTCCCAAAGGAAATTTTGTTCTCCTTTTAGTTATACTTATTTTTGAATCTCGAGGGCAACCCAAAAAGGACTATGCTGCTATCAATTATAGTTATTACTTAGACACCTAATCCAACAGTTGTGACGGTGACTGTCAAATGGTATCAAGGATTGTTAAACTTTTCCTTTATCTTCTCTTTTTGAGAGAATGCTTTAACACTTACGACTTGAATCAAAACCAGAGGAACTCATGATAAGAAGGGAACTCAATATTTCAGATATTAACACTTCATAGCTCTGCGTGCATGAATGTATTCTGCAGAAAGAGATTATTGTGTGTGAGATGTATGATGGATGATAATATTAGGATCTTGTTGAGCATCTTCTTCAGTGATGACATCAGATCCTTGCATCGATGCCGCCTCTGAACCTGCCTGAGATCCTTGCATTGATGACGCCAACTTGAGTCTAAACTATTCTTGCTTATTCGCATGTGGATGCAACAAGTGTTTGATGAAATAACCAAGTAATACTTTCAAAAAATATGACATTGCAGTGTTCAAAGCACAAATAATTCAAATACTACAATATCTCCATATAATAAATCACTACAATTTCAACAGGAATAAAAATGAAAACAATTTCCTTCATTTTCAAATTTTGGGATTTCACAATAACCTCTAAAAAAAGAGCCCACACTTTACACAAAAGAAGACAGCGATTATAAAATTTGTAGGGCTTTTCTGCATAAAGCCCATAACGCCTTTTAGCAAGTTTCTCTTTTCCGTGGGATTCTCTTCACTCCAGTAGGATCCAAACCCAGAGAGCAAATTTTTTTGCCCCCCCCTCAACATCGCCAAAAAAGTGAGCGGAGCCAGCGGCGGCAGTGACAAAGGCCTGCTCTGGAATCTACCCGTGGTGAAGACCAAGGACCTTGGCAAGCTCGGCCCCGGTATCGGTTTCGGTGCCGGCGGCGGTGCCAGCCTCTTCAGTGGTAAAAAAATAAAAATCTCTCTCTCACTCTCTGATAAATGCTTGTCCTTTGATTTTGTTACAGAATGGGAGAAAGAAAACTAGTAATTTTGTTTTTGGGGCAGGTGCGGGGTTGGGCGCTGGATTCCCTGGGCTGCAGATTGGAATTGGGGTTGGTGCTGGATGTGGGATTGGTCTGGGCTTTGGTTATGGTGTGGGGAAAGGGATTGCTTATGATGAGAACAAGAAATACTCGAATGTGGGGAAACTGTTTGGCGAGACGGGGAACGGGAAGCACCCATCTCAGTGAGTGAATTCTTCACCAATTTATTGTTGTTTATTTGCAAAATGAAGTATAGATGTTATTTTTGAGATATTGTTGAAATTGGATTTGATTGGGAATCACTTGATGTTATGTGTTTGGACAGTTTTGAAACAGTTAATTTAAGGCTGTGAAGATAAAAAACTATGACCGAGATACTACTCGAGCTTGATCTCTTAGATAGAGTTCAAAGGTTTATCAAGAATGGCATAACAAGGTTTTTTTTGTTTGTTTTCAACTATCAAGTGTGGAGACCTGAAGCTAATTTGGATTAAAAAAAAAGGAATGAGAGCTTACTCAACATTGCTTACCACATTTGATAGGCTTAGCATAGATGATTATTTCCTTAGGGATGTGATGGAGAAGGGAAGGGAAAATGATTTTCTTGTTGATATTGTTCGACATGCTTGGTTTAGTTAGCTAAATCAGATACTACTTTTTCTGTTTTCTTTCTTTCTTTCTTTGAAAAGAATTTGAATAAAATGTGCACTTCATACTTCTAATCTACAATGTGGAAGAATGCTGCTTTCTGCTGTTAGTATAGTGTGATCTATTTGCATGTTACTGCATAAAAAAGATTCAGATATTTTGCTTTAGTTTAGGAGAGACCAAAAATTGCTCCAAGCGATGCAAATCTCGTCATGGTACTTAATTAAAAATCAATATGATACCTATATCTAATTGAAATCATTTTTTTAAAATCAAGTTGAAATTTTGAAATCTGTATTTACCTGTCTAGAATAAATTGCGAGCATTGCTAGCCCAGTGTCCCGTTTCGATATTGAATTAGGATGGGAGTTCAACTAAAACAACTTATCTACGCCTACAACTTTTACTAGTTCAATTACAATTTTTTTCTGTGAAGTTTATGCTATTACTTTCTTAATTGCAATTGGGAAATGGGAGTATCTTTTAGTCATTGGAGGTGCTTGGCTTCTTCATTGAATACATTTGTTGTCTTAGTCACTTGTTTAAAGTGACACATATCATTCTTGAATTATTATCAATCTTGAACCTGTTCAATTCCTTTTTTTTAAAAGAAACGGAACCTGTTCGATTCTTAAATCATACATAGATTGTGTTTTGATAATGACATTGGATTCTTTCTTGGAACCTTCTTCTTAATTTACATATCAGCTGTTCGATCTCCTCTTATGATCTGTAGCACTGTCATTTGTCATGCTACAATTTTTAAGGAGTGCGGTATTCAACCTGGTTTCTACAACTTGCTAGATTTGATTTTACTTGAAACCAAGTGACATTGCTCTAGTGCCTTTAGTTGTAGGCTAACTTCGATAAGTTACATGAACAAGATGAATTAACTTAGCTTTATAAGCTAACTCAGTGCTTAATGCTTGCATTCTACCTCAATTGCAGCATTTCCAAGTGGTAAGTCCATTAGATTATCCATGGAATCAAATTTATGATGGATGACCAAACAGAGAATGTCAACAATATAATTGTTTGGGCTGGGGAATGTAGGTGAATATTGTTGCTGCACACAAAGTTGATTCAGTGGCATCCAGGAGGTTCCTTTACATTATGTTGGTGGAACTTTATACCGCTGAAAATAAGAAATTGGGCAGAATCTTTAAATAAAGTACTTCTCACTAACTAAACAAATAACTGACATATAGATCACACTTCACACCGATATAAGCTTAAGTAGACACTACAGACAAGTAAACAAACTAGAGATAGTAAGTTATGCTTTTGATTTAGTTTTTGCAAACTACTCAGATATATTATATATACTAAATCGTGTTGAATACCTTAATGGTTGTCCTATAAGATAAGAATAACTAATTCTAACAGTCTTTTATTCTCAAAATTAAGTGTTATAGGAAATCTACTGATGTGAAACATGTATGTGTGTGTGTGAAAATTCTGCAATAAAACACTCTATCACGCTTCACTAACATGAAGCGATCATGATAGGACAACTTAAAACTAATAATGCAGGGATGAATATAACAAAAAAATGCAGAGGTAAATCTAATTTAATCAATAATTAATTAGATTTTAATCGATAATTAATTAAAGATAATATATTTCGCTGCAAAGATTATATGATCAATATCAAAGCTACTAAATTAAAGACAAGCAGATTCACACAGTCTCGCTTTTGATGGACAACAGTTAAATTGATAAAATACCAGCGATGAATTATCAGATTCGAAATAACTGATATGAATTAGAAATGTACCTACTGTGAATCATGTGAGACCTTAGCGTTCTGTGATGTCTGTAAATATGTAGTTCTGTCTACCACGGTTGCAATGCCATGAAAATCACTCAAATTGGACTCTGGATGATCAAGAAACGGCTCGAAAACCCAAACTATGCTTAGCGGATCTGATTTGCTGCTGTTAGATCCAATACTGTAGCAGTCAGATCTGGTCATACAGCTGTAGCTGATCGGGATGGAATTGGGTTGATCCAGGTCTAGAGTTGAATCAGGTTCGGGTCTGATTCAGAATCCGAATTGGATTCAAAATCTAGTGAACTCCTCTGTTGATTTGTGATGGCAGCTGCGTTGTCATTGTCGTCAGCGACTTGGCAGGGAAACCGGGTGTTTGGTGGTGGTCGACAGAGTTGAAGGTGGTTAGAGGTGGACCAGCAGGCAGAGGGGAGTAGCCGCGGGAGAGGAGGTGAGGTTGCAGGCGGGAGGAAGAGCGGAGTGGTGAAGTTGATGGTGGGGGCCTACGAAAGCGGTTGCAGAGCTGGCAACGGGCAGGGAGAAAGGAAACAACAATGTTGGTGGCAGGCAAGTGGTGGAGGAAATGGCGAGGTCGAGCGCGTGGGGTTTGTTGTCGTCGGGGTGATGGTGATGGATTGATGACAATGAAATCGAGGGATTGACCGTGCTCGGGCGAAGCACGAGGCAACGAGGACGTGAAGACAGAAACTCCGATGGCGTTTAGGTCGTTGGCAGAGAGAGGGAGCAGGCAGGTTGATGTTGGGTCAGTGAGGGAAGGAGAGAAAAAGAGTGGGAAAAGGTTGGGATGGGAATTTTCTTTGGATTATTTTCTCTTTTTCATTTTGATTTTTTTATTGGAGAGAGAGAAGAGAGATTAGGGTTTTGAGAAGAGAACTAGGATTGAGTTTAGGGTTTTGAGAGGGAGGGGAAAGTGATAAGGGGATAGACTAGTTAGGGGTTTCACACTCTTAATTTAGGATTTTCCTAGGGCTTCACACTCAAAGAAAGAACTTTGAAACTCTCAAAACTCACACAAATTTGAGAAAAAATCCTCATAATTTTCATTGCATTGTTTTGTTTGATACAAAAGGGCCTTATATATGCTTTTACAAAATTTGAATACAACTAAAACTCCTAATCAAAATAGAATTACAACTCCAAAATAAAATCCTACAATTTCAAAATAAAGAAACTAAAACTCCTAATTAAAATAAAAATACAACTCCAAAATAAAAAAAACTGAAAAAACATAGAATTCTACTACTGAGAAACTAGAATGAGGCGTCTTTTCTACCGTTGATACACGTGCCATACACGTGACTTGATGGCTGCATCATTCTCCCCGTGTTGGAGAAAACTCGACTCTGTTGTGTTAGAAGTGAAAGTGTTCTCATAAAGCTTCAAAATATCGAGATCAATTTGCTGCAGTTTACTTCGATCTAGCCATGTATCATTAATTGGCACTTTTCTTGTCTAACAAATCAGAATTTTTCAAAGTCCACCATCTTCGATGGTGATAATTTTATTTTCTAAGAATTTATCAACTTGACATGCTGTATTGGGTAAAATATCTGATTAGTGGTGGAAGAAAATAGCTCTAAAAAATAGACTCATAGGAAAGCTCATCAAGTGAGTTAACGTCAAGACCCTTGTAATCCGCTAAGTATTCAACATTGAAAGTAGAACTGATGCCAACATTTATAGGAAGATTTATAACATAAATATTATGATTCGATTTTATCAAGATTTGAAATGGATCAACACCACAAGCATTAATTGTTTAACAATATCACCAACATTAAAAGTTTTTAATATGTTCCTATCATTAGCTCGCATCTCATGGTTGACGTTATTTTGTGCAACTTTATCACTGATTTTCTCGTGTGATTCATACACATGTGATGTAAATGATGATACAAACTCAATTGATGCAAAAAATGATGCAAACTTGACCTATCATGATTAGATATGGGGACAGGGTCTCTGGAGAATTTCGATTTAGTACTTAGCATATGCCAGAAGGAAAAATGGAATGATGTCGACAGTAGAGAAGAAAGAGATTGGTGATCAAAACGGGTAATGGCAGTAGGGATGATAGTAGAGGAGGCGAAAAAGGTGGTGTTGACAGTAGAGCTAGGGGAGAAAAAGAGCGGGTGACAGTTGCGACAGCAAAAGAGACAATAGCCGTGGCAAGCTGAGGAAAAAAATACTAAACTCTTTAATCATAAGAGTGACTTTCAAAAAAAATAGTACTATTGGGCTTAGGTACTTCAATGAGAACTTCGTCACTGATCACAATCTTAAATAAGTTTGAACAGTTGACAACAACATGCCCCATAAACTTGGCATTTGTAACACTTAATTGTGGGGCTAATTTTGAAAAAGTCCATTTTATATCTCTTTTTGTTGGTGTGTTTATCCTTAACATAAGTCTTAGGTGGAGGTGGATGGATGCTAGACCTATGGAGTTGGGGAGATGGGGAAGGTCTAGACATTGAGACTTTATACTCATAACTCTTGAAGTTAAGAGTGGTCCTAACAGTATTTAGATCTTGGACTAACATATAGGCCTTCTTAAGTTCAGTAACTCCTCGAGCTAATAATTCTTTTCATAAGTCTTCTCTAAGATCAGCCCTAAATCGGGAAAGTATTTGGGTGCTACTTACTGTGCTGATGGTATTGTAATGAATGAGAAACTCATCAAATTGAGCCACATAGTCCTTGGCGGACTCAGTGCCTTGGGTGAATCGGTGCCAGTCGTCAAGAAGACGATCGAAGTATCTCTCGTGATCAACTTATTGGTCTTTACGCATCTCGCTTACAGTTTGAGTTAGGGTAGTAAGCTGAGCCATTATGTCAGCAAGCGTTACTATAGGTTGGGACTCTATAGAGGTGGGAGAAACTTTACTAGACTCTTCAGGAAGATTTGTGTTACCATTGCGGGTGGGCGTGCACTGCACAAACCTAATGAAACGAAAAGATACAAATCTAAACTAGATGAATTTTTTTAAATGCAAGGAATCGATAAAATTCCTAATAAGTGCCTAGATGATGCAAATCCTATTCTAACCATGCTCTGGTACCAAGTTAATATGAAACGTATATGTGTATGTGGAAAATCAACAATAAAACACTCGACATGCTTCACCAACATGAAACGATCGTGGTAGGACAACTTAAAACTAATAATGTAGAGATAAATATAAACAAAAAAAGTATGTGCAGGCAAATGTAATTTAATCGAGAATCAATTAAAGGTAATATTTTATGCGGCAAATATTTTATGTTCAATATCAAAGCTACTAAATTAAAGACAAGTATAATCACATAATGTCACTTTTGATGGACAATAGTTAAATCGATAAAATATCGGATATTAATTATCAGAATCGAAATAACTGATATGAATTAGAAACGTATTTACTGAGAATCATATGAGACATCAGTGTCGTGTGATGACTGTAAATATGTAGATCTGTTCACCACAATTGCAATGCCGTGAAAATCACTTGAATTGGACCCCGGATGATTGAGAAACGACCTGAAAACCCAAACTGGTGCTTAGTGGGTCTGATCTGTTGCTGTTGGATCTGGTACTGTAGTAGTCGGGTTCAGGTCTTGCAGATGTAGCGGATCAAGCTGGAATCGGGTTGGATCCGGGTTTGAAGTTGAATCAGATTTGGGTTTGATTTAGAATCCGAATTAGATTCAAAACCAGCGAACCCCTTTGTTGTTTGTGATGGCGGCTGCGTTGTTGTTGTCATCGGCGACGTGGAGGGGAAACTGGGTGTTTGGTGGCAGTTGACGGAGTTGAAGGTGGTCGGAGGTGGACCAGCGGGCGGAGGGGAGTAGCCGCGAGAAAGGAGGCGAGGTTGCAGGTAGGATGAAGAGTGGAGTGGTGAGGTTGGTGATGGGGGCTTGCGACAGCGGTTGCAGAACCGGCGATGGGCAGGGAGGAAACGTTGGCGGTAGTAGCGGGTAGGTGATGGAGGAGATGGCGAGGTCAAGCGCGTAAGGTTTTTGTCGTTGGGGGTGATGGTGACAGGTTGATGACGATGGTGAGGTTGAGGGTCTGGTCGTGCTCGGGCGGAGCACGAGGAGATGAAGATGTGAAGACAGAAACCCGGTGGCGTTTGGAATTTTCTTTTCTTCTTTTTCTTATTAGAGAGAGAGAAGAGAGATTATGTCACGCCCCGCTTCCCAAAATACGTGGAAACGGAGTCGCGACGAGAGTCGGCGACGTATATACGCGAGGAAAATACCCCACATATATACGCTAAGCCTAAAGTAACCTGAACAAGTTATAAATCTCTACCATAATAATCAACGATCACTGCAATAATACATATAAAGTCTAACACAATGATCTGAAATGAAATAAGGAATAGAATAGAAGCCAAGTGTAATATACAAGAATCAAAGAATAATAGCAAGAATGAAGAAATGCAAAAATACCAGAATCAACAGGGAGAGAGAGTCCAGCTCCTCGCAAAGCGTACAGTCTCAACGATCACCTGCACAAGCGTCCAATATCTGGACGTGCAAATCCAGTGTCGTCAGAAAGCGACCTGGTGAGTGTGTGTAAAGAGGAGAACTCGTGCATATAACAATGTGCATAAAATAGTAACAAGAATAACTACAGACATAAGATAACTAAATAACAATAACAAGAATAAGCGTGTAGATGAAAGACAAGTAAAATAACTATAAACAACAACTGATATTATGATAATGGAACAACTAATTTCTAGATGTGTAACTTAGCATGTCACTAGTCTGGTATATAAATCTGGTGTTACAATCATATGTCTATCATAGTGATGTATCTGTACAGTCAGGTGATATAGTCAGTCACAATGTGCTATAGCCAATTTATTAACATTTATTATGTCAGCGAACACCAATTGCCACCTGTAATAGACGCATCCCATACTACGCCTACTACACGTGTCAATCAGGGTCCTAAGTTATTGAAATTAATAGAAGAGACATTGTCCATACTTTAGGTGGGTCCCGTACATACCCGGGACCACGGCCTCAGTTTCCTGGCGCTGAACCAGGCCGTATCGCTAGGTACTCAGTAACAGTAACAGTAATCCCACTGTGAAAACAGTGGAACAGTAACAGTACAGATGGGATGTCAGTCATCCTCCAAGAACCCTGCAGTGGAACCCTCAGTCGGCTGCGCAACCTGTATCCTAGGTCCACCCAAAATACAGACGCTGTCTCCTCCATCAATTTCCCCAATCCCAGTGTAAGTTATTCAATTACTTTATTATTTAATTCAGTAAAACAATCAATACCCATGTTACTTATAACACTGGGACGATGTGGTGACAGTAACGATAACAGTACAGTAACAGTCAATCAGTAATCGTATACACGGTAAACAATATCAGTAACAATGAACAGTAACAATAACCGTGTATACGATGAACAATAGGACTGTACAGTGTTACGGTCAAACAATCTTTTCCCAGTAACTTTTAGTAACATGAATAATACAGTAACAGTCCTGCTACTGCTCAATAAGCAGTCTCAACTAAAGCTAGTCATAATCTCCTCCATCTGTACTAAAGAGCCATCAGTAACTGATCCATCAACTTATAGTCTCAATACAATCATCATGAATCATTAATTATCAGTCCATATCAGCGTAATCTAATACGGTAAACCACCATCTCAATGAATCGATAATTAGTCCTCTCCTCGATACCAATCTGTTCTAATCCTATAACCACCAATAACTGAGATAAAATATTAACTGTTATCAAACTCTAAGATATATATAGAATGTGGTCACTGATATCAATGAAATCACTCTCATAATAACTCTATCTCCATAACTGAATTGATCAGTAAATAAGCATGAAGCACATGGTATATCCTCGAGATCAATTAAGTCAACATACACCACAATCATGTCTGAATAGGAAACATCCTCAAAAACTGAAATCTAGAATAGACCACTTATAAGTCAACTTTACTAACTCTTAATTCCAATAGTCACATGATCATTCAGTATCAATTCATATCAAATAACCTGATACAGTAACATATTTCAATAATCAAAGCTCAGTCCTCTCACTCCATCAATCTACTCTGAATGCTCAAGTCCTCACAAGTTCCCATTTCTATTAAGGTCAATCATAAGATCCCAAAACTCAACATCTCAGATACATGCCTAAGATCTATTAGGTCAAGTCAATCCAACCGACATCTATTCCTCAAAATCATATTCATCCATCTACAACCAATATCATAACTCAAGGGTAAAGTCCTCAATCCATAAAAGATCTAAGAATAGCAGCCAGACCAGAGTTAGTCGACTAGAGAAGGGAACAAGTCGACTAGGGTAGGGGTTAGTCGACTAACAATTACAATAAGTCGACTATAAAAGAGTACTAGTCGACTAACGGGGAAGGCAAGTAGACTAACAGGAGTAATAGCCAGAAACAGAGAGTACATGACCTACAGGACAAAAATATAGTCGACTACAACTAGGATAAGTCGACTAATATAGGATATTAGTCGACTACAAGAATGGCAAGTCGACTAGGGTAGGTTATTAGTCGACTATAGGAAAGGGTAGTCGACTAAGGTGAGTTCCAGTCAGTAAACAGAAAGTGCACAACTATTCTGGAGGGGGGCCTAGTCGACTACAGGTCTATAGTTAGTTGACTAATAAGGGTATTAGTCGACTAACACCATGGGCAAGTCGACTAACAGGTCTGCAAACCTGATACTGAAACGCACCATCACTCATTCCTACATTCTATCAAATGTACTCTTACTTCTCTTAAGCACACATCACCCCAAACATATAGGTTTCTACTTTACATCTATGCACATACATTAACGTACACACATATAATCATGAAACACTTGTACACCACCCGCCAATTCACACCACACACAAACATATCTATATGCTCTTAATTAAATAAAGGGAGGGAGAGGGAGAGACACTCACATCATGGGGCACGGGCGCGTTCGTACTCGCCTATGGTGATCCACGGCAACTCACGGAGAGCCGAAAAATGACATCCCCACACAATTAAACACATGTGAATTAATACACATCCATTCGCTTCAACATAAAAATTAATCTATTTATGCACTAAAATATATATACATTAAATATAATTGAATGTGAGAGGGAGTGAAAACTAACCTTGCAGGGACGGCTAGGAGAGGTGGAGCTCGGCTTGTGTTGCTGCTGGTGTTGCCGTGGGGTTGCTGCCGTGGGAGAGGGGGCGCCTGGCCAGTTGGTGGAGGTCGGGCAGCCACGAGAGAGGGCCTTGGGAGCTTGGCCTTGCTGCTGCCATGGAGAGGGATGCGCCTGATGTTGTGGGCCTGTGGGTGTGTTGGCGCAGGGCACACCCAAACGTGGAGGGTGTGATGGATGAAGTTGCTCGGATGGGTGGATCTGCAAGGGGCATGATGAGGCGGCGGGTCTATGCTCGGCAGATCCGGGAGAGCTGCGAAGGAGGGCGCAACAAGGAGGATCTCGGCCTGAGCTGCCGGGGCTCTTGCGCGCGCTGCTGCCGTGGAGAAGCGAGCACACGGATGAGGGGGTGTTGCCGTTGGGGGCGGCTGGAGAGATGGCGTGGGGGGGAAAATCCGGCAAGGAAGGAGAAGAGGATCCGGGGTTGTTAGGATATGATTATGAAGATGAGATTAAGATTATGTAGTTAGGATTTGATAGGATATAGGATTAGTTGGGATTTGTATTGTTAGGATTAGATTGGCTTGGATATGGATATGATGGGTTGTGCCTAGTGAGTTAACAGGTTTGTGATTAGGGATGTTGGGCTAGGTTAAAATGAAAATGTAAGGAGAACTTATAAAAGTGATAAACCAATAGGCTTGATGGGCGGGCTATTAAGTTCAGAATGGGCTTGATAAAAGAAATGAGAAGAAAAGAGAAATGAAAATGATAAGAGGAAATGGGTTATGGGCTTGAGTAGAAATAGGGCTTTAAGGTAATGGGTTGGGATTTAGAAACAAGGCTTTAGGGTATATGGGTATGCTAATGGGTAGAGATACAAGTATAGGATTAGAAGTAGGGAAATACAAGGGAAAGAAATGAAAGGAGAAGGAAAGTTGCTTGAAATAACACACATGAAAAATATAAATAATGATATCAATAGTAATAATAATGACGACACCTCAATACAATATCAAGTAAATAATTAATAATAATATAGATATTAATAACAACAAATAAGTCACATGATAATTAATGATTAATAAATACATGTACATATTAAAATACCTGTATATTTTATTTAAATACAGTACATAAAATATAGGGATATTACAGATTAGGGTTTGGAAAAGAGAACTAGAATTAAGTTTAGGGTTTTGAAAGGGAGGGGAAAGAGATAGGGAAGAGGATAGCCTAGCTAGGTGTGTCACACTTCTAATCTAGCGTTTCTCTAAAGCTTCACACTCAAAAGAGAAATTTAGAGAGATCTCAAAACTCACACAAATTTGAGAAAAAATCTTCATAATGTTCATTGCATTATATTGTTTGATACAAGAGGGATTTATATAAGCTTTTACAAAATTTGAATACAACTAAAACTCTTAATCAAAATAGAATTACAACTCCAAAATAGAATCCTACAATTTCAAAAAAAAAGCTAAAACTCCTAATTAAAATAAAAATACAACTCCAAAATAAAAAAAAACTAAAAATACATAGAATTCTACTACTATTAGGAAACTGGAACGAGGCGTCTTCTTACATGTGTCATGCACGTGACTTGATGTCCGCATCACCTATATAAGAATCATTATTATGAGAGAAGGAAATATTAAATCCTAAAAGGAAAGGAAACTTTTTTCAACCATAATTCATTAGATGACTTACAAGTTACAGACAGATGTTGGAGTCAAACTGAAACAATTATAACCCTCTTACACAATCTTAGGTTTTTTTGAAGTTAGAAATCAAGACATTTTGATATTTTCCCGCTCAATCACTCAGCCAGTTAAAAACATAATTGCAGTAAGAATATTTGAAGTAGGTCACTCGACATATTGAATGTTCGATGGGGTACTTGACAGCATGGTTCACAGTCGCGGTCTCGGCCGCCGACTCGGCGGGCACTGAGACAGATCGGTCTCGGCGACTCGGATCGGTATCGGGCGATACGCGCAAAACGCTACATAAAAAGCTCAAAATTTTTTGAAAAAATCACTACAAATCTTAAAAAAATGTAGATATCCACATTCATATATTACATGTCCAAAATATATCACCTGGCACACTAAGGGCCTGTTTGGTTAAGGGTGGAAGTGAGGAAGTAGTAATAATTCCCTTTGGAACTTGGGAATTGGTTAGTAAGTTTTCCGGTGTTTGGATGTTGTTGAGAAGTATGGTTTGAAAAATATTTTGTCTTTTCCAGTGTTTGGATGGTAATGTGAAAGTGAAAGTGAAAAAGTTGACCACAAAGTTGACCGTAAAATAATATTAAAATAAAAATTTATTAAGAAAAATAAAAAATAGACTATAATTAGAATGCAAGTGAGATTTACATGGTCAAAAAATTAACTGTTTTGTGCTACAATTTATTACAAATGTGATTTACATGACCACAAAATTAACTGTAGCACTCTGGAAGTGAGGAAATAGTTGTGTATAAGAGAAAAGATAAAAGGAAAAGAGGTTTTCTTATTTTCCTTTTTCGGTGTTTGGATAGATAGGGAAGTGAGCAATTATACTTTTCTATTTCCTTACTTCCGCACACTTCCTTGCAACCAAACAGCCCCTAAACATAAAGCGAAAGTATAAATACACGCGTCGTTAGTAGAAGCATATCAAAATACATGCACAATATAGTAAATTGCACAAACTACATTCATAAATACATGCTAATATAGTTATTTTCACATTGAATTGCGATGAGGTACAAAATCATCATAATGCCGAGTCGACCGAGTCAACTCCGATTCTCGGCCGAGTCGGTCTCCTCTGAGTTGAGTCGACCGACTCGTGACTCAGACTCGTCTCGGAGCGGGTTGAGACGGATACGACTCGGCCGACTCGTCTCCGACTCGGCTGAGTCTTTGAACCGTGCTTGACAGCTAGTTTATATGGAGGTTGGTACGAGTAATTTATTCTTATATTACCCAAAGAAACATGCAGCTGGGTTATATGGAGGTTTTTATCCTTAATTACCCAAATAATTCCTTTCATACTTGCTTTTATCCTTGAATATTTATTATAAGCGAACAACTTTTGCCAGTTCTCAACCCTCATGATGAGAAATACAGCAGGGAGTAAGGAAGAACAGTGAGTTTGACATCAACACTGTTCTTAGTAGAGGACTATGGCCAGCAAGTTTCTTTCTTCATAATGCTCACACTTTAGTACAGTTCTTCATAATTTCTTGTCCATTGTGTCCGCCAATTAGTAGTACAACTCATAGTGTTGCCTTTGTTCATGCACCTTCCTACTACGTAGCTAAAGCTATAGTCTGACATGGATCTAGAGCCAACCCCCTCTCCTTATACTTATCTCTTACTTTCATTTGTCAATGTACAAAGCTACTCTGTCTAACTGTTTTGAAGAATTCAGCTCAAGTCCTCACATGTCTGCTCTATGTTTTTGAAGAATTCTTATTACTTGATCTTTATATGCCATGTAATGGCTACGGTTAATTGTTTACATCCTGGAGAGGAACTTGGAGCGTTGGTTGATTGCTTGCATGTAGTGAGAGCCAGTTTTAGGTTCAAGATAAATCATCAACATTTTTGTAGGAATTTTCTCAATATGCGATTTATTCTTATTAATTCAAAAATATAATCTCAAAAATTTCTCTTTCAATTTATTCATTTAACATGATTCATTGTCTTTTTAGCATGATTTTTCATCTATACCGCATGAATCTTACATGTTGAGATGATCACTCACTATAAAATGCAAGTAGTGTTCACTACAATAACCTAATAATCCCGAGAAAGTTGAGTTGGCAAGTCAAACTGGAGCGGAACCTTATGTACTAAGATCATAAAAGATGTATACTAGTGAAAGATTGATGAACTATTGGAGGAAATTTAAGTAAATGTTCTAACTTTTATGCTAGAATTAGCTAAAAGCTTTCTGGGGTCAACAAATAGTTCTTATGGGAGCCAATATACTTGTTTCTACTATTCTCAGTAATAGAAAAGTTGAACAAATAACCATCACATATCACTTGCAACTTTATCATCATTGTACACCCTCATCTCGATATTGATTTCAAGCCCCATGTGGGCAATAGTGTTCATCAACCACGTGTGCCATATCTACATTTGATTCATGTGAAATTTTCTCCCCTTCTAATGTCTGCCATGCCCACTGCCCCACCCTCAACGTATAATTGACTAGTTGGA
The DNA here is from genome assembly GCA_038442645.1 of Agave tequilana. Taxonomy (NCBI): domain Eukaryota; kingdom Viridiplantae; phylum Streptophyta; class Magnoliopsida; order Asparagales; family Asparagaceae; genus Agave; species Agave tequilana. The sequence continues at coordinate 34,951 of JAVJIF010031303.1, read as the reverse complement.
GTGGATTGGATGATGCATATTGGAGGAAAATGGAGGTTCAAAATTAAAAGGAAAAATTGATGAGTCCGTGTTTTTAGTCGAGTCTCTTATAAGTTGTAATTTGTTAAGTTTCAATTTTAATTGAGTTTTCTGGTTTAGCCTCAATGACTTGAGGTTACAAGTTAGTTAGAAGTGTTGTGGTGGAGTCTGTCATTCAATCAATGTTGTTCAGAGTTTATATAAAAAGAGTAGGATATAATGAATAAATGGTAGTTATGATATAAATACAGTGGTGCCTTTTTTATTTTAAACTCACCCCCCACACAGAAACACACCATAATATTTGATTAGTAAAAAAATATTTTATTTTCATTCAAAAAATGGTGTGCAAGATATATCATTATCTCATCCTCTCATAATAACCCTCCTACAGGTCAAATAACATTGAGACAAGAATCCTAACTTAATATTGGAATAAGAAAGCATTATTCTTTGGCATTTTTTTTTGTTTGCGTCAGATGCTTTTCATGCTATGCTACCTTCTTCTATTTCTTATTTTCTCATTCTTTTGAGCTTCTTCCTTGAGCTATCTTTGCAATGTCTTCCATTTAGGATTGATTAGCTTTAGCTACCATGAGCTTTGAGAAAAGCAGATCTGAACTGATAAGATGATTTTACCATATTTTCATACTCTATTTATCTCTTTTTTGTTTATAAATAATGCTACTCAAGTATTTTTAGTGGTGTTTTATAGGCAAATTTACTAGGAGAAGACTTGACCACAAAAGTACTTTCTAAAGACTGTAAAGCATGTCAAAATGATTTGAAGGCAAGATAGGAGGCTTGACACTACTGAAATCGTTCTACTCCGCCTAAAACTGATATCAAAGAAATCTACAGTCAATTCAGAGGAGTTTGAGGCTAGTTTGGACAAAAACATAATTTTGCAAAAGTCCAGGGGCTTAAACGCAAAATTGGACATAAATGCTGGTTGCATCTCAATTTTGCATATTTATTGACATATTTGCACATTTATCGTTGATCATTCTCTATTTATTTTGCTATTTAATCCTCTTTTGTTTATAGTGTGTAGATATTTTAAAAAGGAAGATAAGAGTAGAAGAAGCTTCTAATCTATCCTATTATCCTATCTAAATTTAAATTTCAAATTAAATTAATTAGAAATAAAGAGGAAAAGAAGGATAGAAGAGATAAAGGGGACAATCAATTCAAATCAAGTTGTTTGAGCTTCAAGACAAAAATAAAGGGAGAAAATTCAAATTTAACTCGGATTAGGAGATAACTTCATTCCTAAGTTATCTAGGAAAGGATAATATTTTAAAATTCAGAGTTGAGATGAAAATTCTTAGGATATATCTCCACATAGACGGACGAGAAGTAGCCACGCACAAAAGCACGTGCCCTGACTCCCCATTTTTGCCGCGAAAATGCCGCATAAGCCGCGAAAACGCGGCTTTCTGGTGGAGGTTGGCGTGGCAGTTAGGTGCACTTGTTTGATTGGACTCTACTTCCTGTTTTTCCTATAAATAACACCCTAGAGGCAGAGAGGGTGGGGATCTCAGATCTAATCTTGGGATCTAACTTAAGATTTCTATTTAGTCTTTTTCCATTAAAATTTCTAGTTTTAGTTTGAGAGAGAGGTTTGTAAAGAAGGAGTGATTGTACTTTGATGGTGACAGCTCAATAAACAATATTCTTTTGTTCTTCTTTTCAATTTTTTTCATTAATATTTATTTACTTTCTTTATATGCTTTCTTTTACATGCTTTCTTAATTTAGTTTTCAAGCATGTGTAGTTAGATCTTTACTCATAACTTGCTAAAATATTACCGCCATTACATCTAGTGTTTAGTAGATAATTAGATTAGATCATATGCATGCCTACTCCAATCCTTATTCTTGAAGACACTTGAGGAAACTAGGTCAAATATATACTAATATTTTTTAATTATTTTTCTTAATTTATGCTTGATGAAGATCTTGATATTTTAATGTTAAACTTTAATCAGTGTTATTTCAAATAGGGTTAAGATTTGCTAAGTATTTTCTAATGATTTTTTTCTTGCTTTATACTTGATGGACAATCTTGATAGTGTAACATTAAAACTTATCAAATCATAACCTTATTTTTATCTTATGTATCTTGCTTGATTTTGCGGTAGAATATCATGTATAAGATTTGAAGTGATGTCATTATTTATGGGGCATTAGCATGTTATGGTGGTTGATTATTAGTAAGTTGTGAATTTTTCTTTTAGATTAATTCTTTCTGCACATACAATCCATCCCTTCTTTTCTAAGTTCTTTAAACAGAGAAGATAATAAGAAGACAATAGTATCGAAAAGCTTCCATCGCATTTCTCCCTGAGCTTCGACCCGCTTTAGTTCTTACTACCGCGGATATATTGCGAAAGATAGATACACACATACATCCAGATATCATCCTTCCAACCATTAACTCTATCTCTAGTTTTCCTGCAATCAAACGCAAAATGCAAAATTCATGTATTTAATCTCCTTGTAATTTTGTAATTAATTCGGACCTATATGTAAAATAGCCCAAAATCTAGTCTATAAATACCAATACATTGCCTAGAGTTTTGGCTACCTTTGTTTTGGCCGAATTTGGCCCAGTATTTTAGCCAATTTTTTCAGAAATCCATTAAAAAATTATTTTCACATACGATTGCTATTTTTTTCTCTTCCCCGGATTTGATTCTGTAATTTGGCATTACTTTAATCATTGGCAAAATTATTGCATCTTCTGGATCGTGCCATCTCGATCTCTGCAATGAGAAGTGGACGAAAAGGCGGCGGGTAACGCGAGTTGTCTCGCCTAGAAGGTTGTGCGAAGACAACGTCGTGGGAGGCAGACTTCGTTCAGCGTGCGAGGTGAGACACACGCTGACGTCAACACGTTTTCGTCTCGAGGCCTGAGCGCGAGCGGGCTTTGGATCCACCACGCGGTGAACGCAGTGAACCCTGCTCGGGTGGCGTGTGAGTTCTCTCTGGCCTCGTTCGCAGTGCCTAAGAGCAGGGTTGCCTTGTGTAGCAAGCATGAGACATGCACTGGTGGGGCAATGCTTTGCCCCACTCTTTTCTTGCATCCTGTTGCACATAGTGAAGTGATGCCCGCGCAAAGACACTAGGAGAGGTGGGCTCGATTCCTGTAGCACACAAAGGCAATGGATGTGCAATAAGTGAGTGGTGGTGACCACAAACCTTCTCCTTTATAGCATCACAAGTGCTGGAGCATTTTTTTTAGGGTAAGTGTTTCATTAATTTAGTTTGTTGGAGTAATTTAGTTAGTAACTTAATAGTTTATTAATTTACTTAAATCAACTTAATTAGTTAATTACTTGCATTTAATTGTTTAAATATGCTTATTTATTTACTTGTCTTGTTAATGGATTGAGCATGTGTAGCTAAATTTGCTCGAGTATTTAGGAGAGATGAACTTTGGCTAGATGTCTTGTGGCCATCCGTTAGCTCTCTTATCTAGGATTGTTGCACTCATCAGTTGACCTACCACTTTTAAGAGATTAATTTCTAGGACAGCTGGGTATTTGACAAGCTACACATCTCCAGTTAATGATCCATTCTTAAGGTTTTTCTACTTTTTCGTACTTTGTCAATTTTCTTTATCTTTGATGTAATATGTAATGTGAACGATATCCTGTGCTTAGATATATTATTCAGACTTAATATACCTTTTAGGAATAGGAATTTGGTGGTTGACAACAGACCTGTATATATTGGCCGCTTGATGCTAGTTTAGGGGGATTCGATCCTAGATGTTTGACTTTTTCTAAATTGATAATTAGTTTCACCCAAACTCACAAACTTTTTGACCAATTCGCTTAGAAATATTGAAATCAAAAGAACTACTTGTCCCTGTGGATCGACCCTCAAGAGCTACATCGAACGACCGTGCACTTGCGGTTAATTTAAAACGAAAAGTGAAAATCTCCCCATCAAGTTTTTGGCGCCGTTGCCAGGGACATGGTGTTCTATTTTTAGTTTTCACACTTTTACCGGATTGGAAAATATTAATATAAAACATTCTAAAAATCATAAAAAATTCAAAAATTCAAAAAAATCATTAAAAAAATTTCTCATGGCCTATAACTCATTTGGGTATAATCCATTCCATAGGCCAGACCATCTTTTCCATCCACCAACCTCTATTCCGAGCTTCCACGACTACAACCAGCCCACTCTCTTATTTTTTACATTTTATCCTCCCATCTGGTGCTATCTCTGTCAAAATTCATCTCATCCTTCAGAGCGGTGTCCTTTGATAGGATTTTCATTAGGATTAGGTTAAAATCAATTCAACACTACTGTTCAAGGACCTACGAGTGAATCCTATCTATCAAGTTTCTATTCGAGGTGTTGGGATTATTCTGATTCTTCATGGGACCAATCACGTACTAATTCTATATTTAATCAGCCCCCATGGATCCATCATCCCACAATTTGAGTTCAATAGCAATTATGAGGACACAATCAACGCTAGAAGAAACTTTTGAAACCTTCATGCAAATTTCAAAATGATTGCTCAGCGACAGTGTTCAACTCTCGGCCCGCTTAGACATGCTAGCAAGTTAGTTAGCTAGTGGGCAAGAGAAGAATTTCTTTTTCACTTAACTTATTCCTGCGCCAACACCAACTCAAACCACTTCAATTGAAGAGCACAGTCATTTCTATCAAGTGAACGAATTCCAAACTGTAGGATCCGAAGAGCAAATTGATGATCATTTTGACATATGTACCCATTCTATCAAGTTGTCCTTTGAGTCAGTTCCATCAGTTCACTTGGATCAATTTGAAGAGTTTAAAGAGGAGAAGCAGGTTGAGGAAGTTATGCAAGTGTATGAAACGCGCTGTTTTGATGATGATCCTTTGTGTTTGGATAAATCATTTGAAGATGATTTGGTTACACGTACACCTCCTGTGGAGCAAATTAAATCTTGCTGTGAGGACGGGTGTGATGATGATGAATCTTGGCTTCTTGATACAATTTGAGAATGAATTTACTAAATTTTGTGAAAAGAGATCTGTTGAGGAGCATAAGATCTCATCTAATCATGTTAAGAAAATGGAACACATTGCTAAAAATTGTGAGGATGCCTGCATAGATAATGAGCCTCTATTTCTTGATGAATTATTTAAGGATGAGTGCGATCATATTGGTAAGAAGACGTGTGTTGAGAATCTTAAGTCTAGAGTTTCTTTTAAGAAAAAGAAACTTGATTTGAGTATCTTCACTTTCAATAAGCCAACTAATGATCAATCACATGAAAACATAATTGAAGAACCTCTGATTGACCAAAGCTTTGAAAATCTATTTGAAGATGAACTCATTTATTTGGATGAATCGATTGAGGATGCTTTAATTAGTTACACCTCCTGAGAAAATTGTTGATCTAAGTTTTGAGGTGATGTTCGATGATGAGCTAAAATTTCTAGGTATTTATGTTGTGGATGCTCCAAATGAGATGTGTGATGATCAATTTGTGAAGAGTAGAAGTGAGAAGAAGAGTAAGAGAAGGTTAAGAAAAGTGAAGAACAAATTGGAGAGGTTGAGAGCTAAGATGACAAAGAGAACCTCTCCAACTTCACCACTGAAGAGAACCCATTGGAATGATGGAAAGCGAGCTCGAGGGAATAGACCTGGAAAGATCTAGGTGCGGGGGGCGTGAGTTGTACATATGTATTTATTTGTTTTATTTTTCTTTGTCTTAGTGAGTCAGTTATAGTGAGCCATCTATGTATCTTTTTTTCTAACCTATGTGCCAGGTATATTGTAAGTGATACAGGATAAGTGAGGATCATTCAAGCACACAAACAATCTTTTGGTTGGCTTTACAGCTAACTTATTCAGTACACTGTGAGTATTTCTAATTCCAGCATATCTATTTCACATATTTTACTCATGTATGCTTGAATTAGATGTTGTATTCTTTAGTTGTGTGCACATATGTAAATGTGTGTGTTATATGCTATACTCATTCTATCTCTATATTCATGTATGTGCATGAGGACTTGACACAATTTAGGTGTGGGGGGAGATTCACTTGTTTTCTTTTCTTTCTAGGGTCTTTATTGTCTTCTTTAAATTTTTTTAAAAAAAGTATTAAAAAAGAAAATTTTTGAAAAAAATTCTACTAATAGCTAGCTAGTGTGTAAGTGAATAAGTATTCATGAGTAGATTTTAAAGGTAAAACAAAATGAAAGAGTCTTAGAGTTTTTAAATAAAGAGTAGAATATAAAAATTGACATATCATCTAAATGTAGTTTAAGTGATTATATACCTAATAACACTTGCACTATTAGTTCATATGCTTGAGATGCTGATGACAACTGTAAGACTTAAAAAAATTATTAAAAAAATTATTAATAAAGTCTTATTTTGTGGCCTCAGTTGTTTGAGTAATTAAGTTCGTAGAAGTATTTCTACATTTAATGCCCTAAAATCATCTAGTTTGAGAGCATTGGCCCAAAACTCGTTACATGAGTAGTTGAGAAAGCCTAATAGAATAAGACACCGTAAAAATCTAACAATTTTAATTATCAATTAGTTAGGTGTCTTGACCTTAGGAAGCCTTAGTAGTTACGCGAAAGATAGTTAAAAGTGTTTTAAAAAAGAAAAAAGAAAAAAAAAAAAAAAAAAAAAGAAAAAAATTATTACAAAAGAAGTATGAAAGTTCGAGTCAAATATTCTCAAGCTTAAGAACTACATCACAATCACGAGGTGCATAGAATCTAAGACTTAGGGCATGTGGTGTAAAGTTTATGATTCAGAGCTTTATGTTATAAACAATATGATTTCTTGAGTCGAGATTGATCTAGCGAATGAAACTTTTGGAGGCTTATGATCATGCTAATTAGTTAACTTGAGTAGATAAAAAATGATTTTTTTCTTTTTCCTCTTGATTTTCAGTTATCTTTATTTTACTTTTGTTTATTTCTGGAACTCATTCTTCTTGAATTTTGTGAGTATATTCACCGCAAACCCTCACGAGATAAAACTATTCATCTAGGGGTAACTTAGGAGTTTAACAGCTTGTTGCACGTGATGAGTGCAACCGTGATTCCTATGGAAAGTGAGTTAGGTTAGGTTAGTTTTTTTCTTTTTCTTTTTCTTTTTATTTGTTTTGCTCAAGGACTAGCAAATGATAGGCGCGGGGGTATTTGATGAGCATGATTTTACCTTATTTTCATGCTCTTATTTATTTATTATTTGTTTATAAATAATGCTACTCGGGTATTTTTAGTGATGTTTTACGGACAAATTTATTAGGAAAAGACTTGACCACAAAAGTACTTTCTGAAGACTGTAAAGCGTGCCAAAATGAGTTAAATGTTGAAGATGAGATATGAGGCTTTGCACTGTTGGGACCGCTTTATTCCGCCTAAAACTAATATCAAAGAAATCTACAGTCAATTCGAAGAAATTTGAGGCCAGTTTGGGCGAAAACATAATTTTGCAAAAGTCCAAAGGGACGCAAAAACGGACATAGATGCTTAACACAAAATTCATTTATTTATTCTCCTTGTAATTATGTAATTAATTTGGACTTGTATGTAAAATAGCCCAAAACCTAGGTTATAAATACCAATACATAGCCTAGAATTTTTGCTGCCTTTGTTTTGGCCGAATTTAGCCCAGTATTTTGGCCACTTTTTCAGAATTTCCATTAAAAAATATTTTCACATACGGCTGCTATTTTTTTCTCTTCCCTGATTTGATTCTATTATTTGGCATTGCTTGCAGTTTAATCATTGACAAAATTATTGCATCTTCTGAATCGTGTCATCTCGATCTCTGCAATGAGAAGTGGACGAAAAGGCGGCGGGTAAAGCGAGTTGTCTCACCTAGAAGTTTGTGCGAAGACAATGTCATGGGAGGCAGGCTTCGTTCAATGTGCAAGGTGAGACGCACGCTGACGTCAACGCGTCTTCATCTCGAGGCCTGAGCGCGAGCGGGAGTCGGGTCCACACGGTGAACGCAAAGAAGGCGGCTCGGGTTGCGTGTGGGGTCCAGAGATCTCTCTGGCCTTCTTCACAGAGCCCAAGAGCAGCCTTGTGTAGCAAGCACGAGACATGCATTGTTGGGTCCATGCTTTGCCCCTCTTTTCTCGCATCTTGTAGCACATAGTGAAGTGGGGCCCACCAAAGACACTAAGAGGTGTGCTTGACTCGTGCAGCACACAAAGACAAGGGATTTGCAATAAGTGAGTGGTGGGAACACATGCCTTCTTTTTTATAGCGTCACAAGTGCTGGATCATTTTTTTAAGGTAAGTGCTGTTCTTTCATTAATTTAGTTAGTAAGAGTAATTTAGTTAGTGATTTAATAGTTTATTCATTTACTTGAATCAACTTAATTAGTTAATTACTTACATTTAATTGTTTAAATATGCTTATTTATTTATTTGTCTTGTTAGTTGATTGAGCATGTGTAGCTAAATTTTCTCGAGCGTCTAGAAGATATGAACTTAGGCTAGATGTTTTGTGGTCATCTGTTTGATATCCCATCTAGGATTGTTGCACTCATTAGTTGACTTAGCACTTTTAGGAAATTAATTTTTAGGGCAACTACGTATTTGACAAGCTGTGCATCTCTAGTTAATGCATTCTTAGAGTTTTCCTGCTTTTTCTGCATGTAATTTAATCTGTCAATTTTTATTATCTTTGATGGATTATGTAATGTGGACGATACCGTGTACTTAGATCTAGTGTTCAGACTTAATCTGCCTTTTAGGAATAAGAATTTGGTGGTTGACAACAAACCGGTATAGATTGGCCGCTTGATGATAGTTTTTGGGATTCAATTCTAGGTGCTTGACTTTTCCTAAATTGACAATTAGTTTTACCTAAACTCACAAACTCTTTGACCAATTCGCTTAGAAGTGTTGAAATCGAAAAAATTACCTGTCCCTGTGGATTGATCCTCAAGTGCTACATTGAACGACTGTACACTTGCGGTTAATTTAAAACGAGGGGTGAAAATCTCCCCATCATGAACCTCTAGGATAATGAGGATCATCATTATTATCATTCTCCTTGGATGTATCCAACTTAGTTGTTATATTACTAATATCTTGTTAATCACCAATTTCTTCCCTCTGATTTATCTCGATTTGCCTTAATTGCTCTATCACCTACTTTCACATTTATCATCTCTGCAGCATCTTTTTTGTTATGTGAATTGTCAATAATTACAACAATCACAATCTTCTCTGTTGGAACACTCTCCTTTTCCGCATTTCTGTCACCTTGTTTAGGAGGACAAGAGGCATCACCAAATCTTTTCTTTTTTACATATCTGCCCATTCAAACTCCATTGGAGTATCTGCATGCATATTTCCATCTTAAATTTGCACAAATACAGATTTGTTTTTGGTGGGTTGGGGGGGGGGGGGTTATATGCTTAAATTTCAAAGAAACAACAATCAAATGCATGACGTTCACCAGAAGCGATTGCAAAATCCATGTTGATGGGAATCCTTACGAGGCTAGCTACCTTGTAAAAATTTGCTTCAACTGAAACATAAGGTGAAGAAAAAGAAAACAGACCCAAATTGAAGCAGAAGACAACAAATCTCTCTCCAACTCTTCATTCATCATCATCTACGTGTTATTAGGTGCTTGAGGAATAAAAAAGGAATCTAAGTTTTAGAGATTCTTTGTTCATCCATCAAGTAGTCTAAACTTGTCCTATTTTGAAGAAATCATTCAATTTACAACCACTTGATGGATTACCATAATATCTCTACACCCTAATGATTTTATCCTCAAGCACCTAATAAGTGTAAATTATGATGAATGGAGTGGATCATCCATGAGGATGATCTAGATGGGTTTTTATGCTGGCAGCACAGAGAATTTCTATTTATGTTCATACGTCACTCTTTTTTTAGAAAATGCTCCTCAGTTGTTGATGCGGACAACGAAATGAAGGTATGACAAATCTTTCATCGTTGGAGAAGACACGCCAACTCAACATAGATCCAGTAGTTCTACTAAGCTAGTTTTTATTTTTTATATTTTATTTTTAGTAATCTGATTTGCAATAGAAATACTAGTTTTTTATGTATTTTTCTTTCTTTTAGACTTTTGATTTCTTTTAGGAGTTGGATTATGTAATAAAAAATAGGAGAGTACAATTTTTTAGCCTATATAAAAGCTCTCATATATTCACTTTTTCAATGAACAATGAACAATCAATGAAATCTTTTACTCTCAATTGAGTTTAATACTGTTTGTTCAGTTCTCTTCTCTATTAGTGGTATGCCCTATTAGACTCAATTATTGTGGGATGCAATAATTGATTTATCTATCTCTCTATTCCTCTCTTTATTTCGATGTTAAATTTCTTCGCCTCTAAAAATTTGCTGCCAAGTTCTCTTCGTCGACAAATACTCCATCGCCAAATTACAATTAAAGATCAAGCATAAGTTTAACCAATAATTGGTCAACAACAATTGCTCAAAGTCAAAGCAATTCAAGTAAGGAATCAAGATCAGAACACAATATTTACTAAGGTATAATTTTAATATTTTAACTATTTTTTTATAGTCTCATTATTACATCTCCAGTCTGTTATCTATTCTGATCTTTTATTCACATTAAAAGTGAGCGAACGATTCTGCTTCTTTCTTGTGATTGCTTGACTTTTTATTGTGTATACAACTTGATAACCTGCAATAACCATAGTATCAATTAGTTTTCTTGCATTGATATGGATCTAGCACTTGCATGTTAAATAATATAGCTAATGTTAACTGTTTTAAATCTTTCTATCAATGATCTTTTTTGTTGGTAAAACATTTTTAGATATCGTGAAAAATATTTAGATAGGATAACATGAACAAAAATTGAGATAGGATCATAGATAGAAAAGTTGTGGACAAGCCTGATAATACTATTCCTCCGATATTCATTTCTGTAGTAAAAGAGTTTAGTGATGACCCAAAGGAGTTCGAAGACAAACCACCACCAATATGTGACACCTAACTCGAGATTGAATATTACTCTTAAGAGTTTACATATCACCCAGACATTGATTCTGATAAAAATTTAGATGATGACATCGTAAAGTTTAGTACCTTGATTTTCCCTGAAGTCACTATTATTACGGAGCTTGTTAACGTCTTTCCTAAGATGTGACACACTTGACTCACTTACCTATTATTAGTGCTGTATTTTCACAAATATGATACAAGAACTGTAGAGTCATTGTGGACAATGAAGCTGTACCAATATAATATTCTTTGAGGTATTTGAAAATGATGGATTAAAGTCGTTACCACATTCTCACTCATATAAGATACCATGGATGAAATTCACAATCATAAGAGTTTAACAATCGTGTCTAGTCCCGATCAATTTTCATCTCTAACTTTGGAGAACTATGTGGCATATGTTAGGAACCAAGTCTAAGTTCTCCAATACTTTTCAACTCCTAACCAATTGTCAAACTGAAATTGTCCATGAGTCTGTATTATCATCTTTTGCATCACATATGTACGTAGAATCATATCACGATTTACACAAGAAAGTCATGGATAAAATTGCTCAAAATAATGTCAATTATGAAATTCGAATTGACATTAGAAAATTGTTTAAAACTTATAATGTTGGTGATGTTATCTTACTTGTAGTACGGTTCCGTTTCAAATCTTGAAGAAACTAAATTATCATGTTTATGTTTTAAATTTTAGTCTCAGTTCTATTTTCAATATTGAAGATCTGGTGGATTATAAAAGTTTTGATTTAAACCCTAGCAACTTCCTTATTGATGAGCCATCTCATGAGCCTATTTTTGAGATACCCTCCATTCCACCAATTTCAAATATTTTACCTACTACAGTGGATCAGATTGATAAAATTTTGGATGATGAAATTATCATGACTTGTAAGTATTTGATTCAATGGAAATGAAGAGCACCGACTGATCCCAACAGGTTGAAGCAAGATAATACCACTTCTATTACTGACTCGATAGAGTCGAGCTCTCTCCAACACGAGAAGAATGATGTGGACAACAGAATGAAGATATGATAAATATTTCATTTTTGAAGAAGACGCGTCAACTCAACATAGATCCAGTAGTTCTACTAGTATTAAGATTTTTAGTGTTTATTTCTTATATTTTTTATTTTTAGTAATTTGATTTGCAGTAAGATTACTAGTTTTTTTATATATTTTTCTTTCTTTTAGACTTTTGATTTCTTTTAGGAGTTGGATTATGTAATTCAAATAGAAGTAGGAGAGTACAATTTTGCAGCCTATATAAAGGCCCCCACGTATCCACTTTTTCAATGAATAATGAACAATTAATGAAAGATTTTACTCTCAATTGAGTTTAATACAGATTTCTCAATTCTCTTCTCTATTAGTGGTTGGATGCCCTATTAGACTCAGTTATTGGTGGAATTTTGTAATTGATTTATTTATTTCTCTATTCCTCTCTTTATCTCGATGCTAAATTTCTTTCTTTGTAAAAATTTGCCGCCAAATTTCATCATCGACGAATACTCCATCGCCAAATTATAATAAAAAATCAAGTACAAGTTCAACCAACAATTAATCAATAACCATTGCTCAAAATCAAGACAATTCCAAGTAAGGAACCAAGATCAAAACACAATATTCACTAAGGTATAATTGGACTTCAATCTTTTAATTATTTATTTACAGTCTCATATTACATCTCCAGTCTGTTATCTATTATGATCTTCTGTCCACATTAAAAGTGAGCGAACGATTCTGCTTCTCCATTGTGATTGCTTGATTTTTTTTTTTTTTTTATTGCATATAGAATTCGATAATTTGCAATAACATAGCATCAGTTAGTCTTCTTGCGTTGATATGGATCTAGCACTTGTATGTTAAATAAAATAGCTGATTTTTCAGTTTTTCTACTAACAATCTTTCTTGTTGGTGAAACATATTTTTTAATTATTTTATTTGTTGCTTCCGTCCCATATACGTTTCACGTCAGTTGTACTTAATAAATAAGGTTGCTAAAAGAATACAAGGAGAAAGGGTTTTACCAAACCCAGCACATGCCACTAACACCTTAGACGGTGTTAAAAGGAAGGGATATAATGTATGATCGAATTTGTATTCGTTTTTCTTTGGAATATGGATGCAAAAATCGACAGTCTCTGGACTTATGGACACGATAACCATATTGGGGAAAAAGTTTAAGTTCAGATCAATAATTATAGTAATTTAATATGATGAATATGACAAAGAAGTTGTAGATATCTTGGTTTTATCATTTACACCTGCCCCTTCTTGCATTTAAAAAGTAAGTAACATAAAATCTGATAATAATGAGGTTAAATTTATATGCATTAGGACTATCTAGTGTTTTGGGGTGTAAACTAGGATATTCTAGATAATTGTCTGAAACTCAGATTTAGATAACTTAGTATAAAAGTGTTAAGTGTATTTTGTAGCTGGATTCTAAATGGATGATATCAGATATCTATATATGTGGAAATGTGCATAATGAATCGGGTTCATAACTGATTGTTTGTATTTTGTTTACATCCTACTTCCGTGCAACCATGAGTAAAGGATTTGTTTGTATTTCATGTCACAGTTATTTAGAGTTTGGTCCTCACACCTGTTACCCGATGAAAGCTAGATGTGAGATATTCACAAGTTCAACAGAGACGGAGAACTCATTTGTTTTACAGTAATTTATTTAAAATGATATTAAGTTAATATAAGTGCCATATGCTTTATTAAATATTGTATATCTAATGTTTGCTTGCACTTGTTTTACTAAATTCTTCCGTAACTTGTCCCTAGTTGGTGGAACCAAGTATTTGTTTTGAGTGGGGTGGAAGATTTCCCTAACAACTCGATGATATAATTTTTCTTTAACTTGTCCCTATGTACATTTAATCCACCTTTGCTAGCACTAACATTATTATTTTTACTGACTATTGACTTTATCTCTCATCTCTAATGGGTCCTCTATATTTATTTTGTTCAAACCATTACTTATTTAGTAGCAAGTCTCCTACACACTTTCAACTGTTTGGATCAGTTTACGTGTATGTCCTGGTGCTTTTGCTTCTCTTTTGTTAATCTCAGTTTTACATCCTTCTAAATTTTGTTTTTTCCTCAAATTTCAGGGACCGTATTGATGCATTGCTGGATGACCTTATCGTGAATACCAAAAAGCTAATCAAAGCGACTTCAAAGGAACTTGAGAAGTGGAGGTGAAGCATGAACAAGATCTGTATTGTCATCCCTCTTCGGCTAATGTTCTGATGTGATAGTATGTTTACCTTAGCAAGCTTTGTCAGCACAAATACCCAGAAAGCAACAAAGACATCATAGCTCAGAGATTTAAGACTGCTTTAAAATAGCCCATGCTCTGCCAATCTTTTGTGTGTTTGGTTCAGACGTTTAGTTTTCCTCTTCAAAAGATTTTAGCTGGTAAACGATATGGTTGAGCTGGTATTCACAGGGATGTACATATATCTACATTCATGTAGTGATTTCACTTTGAAGTTGAGAGTCATTTGATTATGACTCAATTTTTGGGTTATCATGACCTTTGTTAAGTGTACTATCCTGTATCAAAGTTGTCAAGGCAGTGGAGAGTCAATTTCTTAATCCCTCTGAATTGCTCAAAGTAGTGCAAAGGCAAGTCTTTCTATGCTTGTTTTGCAAGGTTAATGTTACAGTGTTGCAGTTGCAAGTTTTATGATTTTGTTTCTGAAATATCTCAAGGTATGGTAGCTACTGGTCTTTCGGATGAACATTTTTCTTGAGTATTCCTGTTGATGCCCTCTAAAAGTTGACTACCACTGGCAGAGGATGACCATTCAAAGCAAAGGATATTATGATTTAACACATCAAATGTATGAACTGGGGTTTCTCGAGTTGTTCCAGCAAAATTTTCTGAACAAGTCTTAAAGGATTCTTACAGGACTACAAACTTTGCTATCTGATTTGTTGTGTAGCACATGCTTAATATTATGGGCTGCTTGCTCTTATAATGTGATTAGATTTTGAAACTGTGTTAATGTTTGCCTTTTGGTTCTCTTTTTTCTTATGAGGCAGAATGGAGTTCTCTGTAGCAATCTATCATCTTTCCTTCTTCCGTATTTCTCTAATCTAATCAATTGAGTATGGTTAATGCCTGCTCTTGTACATAGTCTTATCCATCATAAATTTTGCATAATTAAGAGATGGTAAATATAAGCCTGCTGTAAAACATTGTTAATCATATCCTCAATCCATAATCAATACCATTTCGATATGAAAAGTCTCAGATGATAAAGATGATAATTTAAAATAATTTGATTAAATACGTAGAACTTGTTATAGTCTTAGGATGGAACGTGGAAGTTTAACATGAATGAAGAAAGGTTGACTAATGATATATTGGATGATAACGATACTGATCTATAATCTGCTTGGATACTAATATGTTAAATACTTATGGTAGAATCTTTATTGGATGATAATGATACTGATCTATAATCTGCTTGGATGCATAAAACATTGTTAATCTATAATTAAGAGATGGTCAATATAAGCCCGCAGTAAAACATTATTAATCACATCCTCGATCCATAATCAATACCATTTCGATAGGTAAAGTCTCAGATGATAAAGATGCTAATTATAATAATTTGATTAAATACATAGAATGTGGAAGTTTAACATGAATGAAGAAAGGTTAACTAATATGTTAAATACTTATAGTAGAATCTTTATTAGATGATAATGATACTGATCTATAATTT
The DNA here is from genome assembly GCA_038442645.1 of Agave tequilana. Lineage (NCBI taxonomy): Eukaryota > Viridiplantae > Streptophyta > Magnoliopsida > Asparagales > Asparagaceae > Agave > Agave tequilana. Next base: position 19,163 of record JAVJIF010031303.1, on the reverse strand, counting down.
GCTTGGATGCATAAAAAATGATTCAAGTCTTTGACAGGATGTGAGAGTTTGACGAGGACTAATAATAAATAGAAAAAATGAAATGTTTGACTAATATTATAAAACTCTTTTGGATAGGCACCAAGAAACCGCTTGGACTGTGCCATGTAATAGAGAAATAGATATAGAACTGACAGTATTGTGAGCTGAATTATGAGAGTGAGTGCAATGGGATCAGAAGAGGAGCATGATGTTGTGATTGTGGTGGAGGGATTGTTGGGCTTGCTACTGCTCTTGCCCTTCACAGGTTCTTCTTGTCCTCTCTCTCTTCTCGTTTGCTTTCTTTTAACAGAGAGTTGATGATCATGAATTGAGTCCTACAAACTTTGAATTCTTTCAAGAATCATAATTACTCGTTCATAATCCTTTTAAGGCTTGATTACTGATTACAGATGTTTGGAGTTAGGGTCTAGTTCTTAGTAATTGAGTAGGGCAAGGAAAAGGAAACTGATTTCCTAGCAGATTACAGATGTTTGGAGTTAGGGTCTAGTTCTTAGTAGAGGAGGCAAGGAAAAGGAAACTGATTCCTAGTACTCAGCTTCTCATTAAATCACTGATGAACCCAAAATTTCTTGAAGGTTCACTTTACAATATTTGGATTTCGAATTAACGATCTTGTCATCTGGCAAAATCATACTCTTAGTTCTCGCTGTGAATTAAATTCATAGTACCGGTTTTCTACTTTATGTTCGGACAAACACTCGGACTACTTGATTGAATTCTAGATTCAAAGATAAAAGGAAACACATACCATCTGATGTGATTCCAATATAACAATGCAGGAAAGGAATACAGTCTCTTGTCTTGGAGAGATCTGACAGCCTAAGAGCTGCAGGTGCGGCGATCGGTGTTTTTATCAATGGGTGGCGCGCACTTGACCAACTTGGTGTGGGCGCAGCGCTTCGAATGAAAGCTATACCGATCTTAGAGTATGTCTTCTAGACTTCAAGATGGTTTGGTAACATGTTTACTTGTTTAGTAGGTTGCTTGTTTCTATTGTTAAATATCACCCGACTCAGGCATGCATAATACTTATATGGACACGCCTAATCTTGTTGATCTTTAACTGTATCCAGGATGCACGATGCAATACTTAGCCGGGAAAGGATACAAGTAAATTCATGCAGGTATTATATGCTTAATGTTTTATCAAATTCTAATGCTACTAAAATACGGTACCAAGATGAATACCATAATGAAAAAGAAACAAAGGACACAAGTTTTCTTTTTTCTTTTTTTCTGATCACAGTTGTTTATTCTTTTCCTGTAATGCCAAAATTGATCATGTTTTGAAACCTGGTAGGTCTATGCATTTATACAGTAGTCACGAAGATACTGTATTTTGCATCTAGGACATTGTATGCTCATGTGTGTGTTATTTTGACTTGGATAAGGACTTCATTTTGCTTGCCACTGACTGTGTCAACTGTCATAATTTGACAGCTCATAAAAGAAAAGTAATCCTTTGGTTGCTGGCTCGCATTCAACTTTGAAAAATTATGTTGCCTATAATAAGATTTCTCTGTGCAGCAATTGAGAGTACTTTTATTGCAGAAACTAAGGTAATTGGCCTTTTCTATTGTTCCATTAGGAATGAAGCACTCAGATGTTTGAAAAGGAGTGATCTTGTTGAAGCCTTAGCTAATGGATTGCCGAATGAATCAATTCGTTTTGGATGCCAAGTTGCAGCAATTGGCACCGATCTGCTGACATCCTTACCTATTGTGCATCTGAATGATGGAACAAACATCAAAGCCAAGGTACATTGAAAGAAAGCCAAGATAAAGTTTCCTATTTCTGATATTAAATCACACAAGATATAATGAAATGATTCAGAAAATGGAAGCTATGGGGCAATAATATCAAATCATCATTAATTGTACTTATCATTTCATATACCAACTCAATTTGCAATTTTTATAGCAACTCAATTAGAGACAGTTCTCGAGCTTTCCTCCTTTTGCGCCAGAAAGAAACAGTATAATGAAGGCCAATATAACCATAGTTATATTAGCATAACTTCTGATCCTATATTTTCAATGTAAATCATAGTCTTCCTTATCATACAATATTCATGATGTCTTGTCTTAAATCTGGAAATCTAATCTGGAGAAATTTTGTCTTCCGTGAAAACTATAAGTTCGATCATTTAAATAACTCACTGAATTGATCTTCTTTGATTGCGTAATACTCTAAACCAAAAGTTTCCTGCTAACAAATTTATCCAGCATCTTGATGGCCTGGATTTGTATTTTCAGTAGTTGTCATGCACAACAACAACAACTAAGCCATTTGTCCCAAGTATTTGGGGTAGGCTACATGAACCAAAAGAATTACGTCAGATCAGGCACATGGATCAGCTTTCTCCATTCATTCCTATCGAGCAAATGCATTCATTAAGACCTTTAGACTCTATATCTTGTCGTATTACCTCCATCAATGTTTTCTTCGGTCTCCCCTGCGCTCTTTTAACTTACCCTAATTTGATACGCTTTACTCGCCGGACTGGCGCATCTGTAAGTCTACGTCGCACATGATCAAATTATTGTAGTGATTTTCTCTTATCTTCTCTTCTATAGAGGCTACGCCTATCTTAGTACGAATATCCTAGTTTCTCACCTTATCTCTCCTCGTGTTACCACACATCTAACGAAGCATGCACATCTCTGCTACACTCATTTTTCGAGCATGATATCTTTTTATAACCTAACATTCTGTGTCATATAACAAAGCTGGCTAATAACAGTCCGATAAAAAAATTTTCTTCAGTCATAACGAAATATTACGATCACATAAAACTCTTATGCGCTCCTCCATTTCAACCAGCCGGCTTGGATCTTATGGTTGACATCACTATTGATCTCCCCATCCTTTTAGATAATAGAACCCAAGTACTTAAAATGACTGCTTATCGGTATTTCTTGACCATTTAGCGTCACAGTACTATAATTTCGGATTCTCTGTTTACTGAATTTACACTCCATATACTCTGTTTTGGTCCTACTTAATTTAAAACCTCGAGATTTCAGAGTTTCCCTCCATAACTCTAATTTTGTATTTACCCTATCACTCGTTTCATTGAATAGAACAAAATCATCAGCAAATAGCATGCACCACGGTATCTCATCCTGAATAGTTCTAGTAAGCTCATCCATCACTATGGCAAATAAAAATGGACTCAATGCAGATCCTCGATACAATCCCAATGTGATAGAAAAATCACTTGTTATGCCTCCTCCACAAGTTATGACATTTGCCACTACTACACCGTAAGTTATCCCAAAGGAGTTATCATGCACATAAAATTAAAATATCCCAAAGGAGTTACCACCAAAGAGATCATGTTCTTGGTATTTCTATCATAAGAAGTGATTAAAGGTAAGTAGACATCCTGTAGGATGTTTGTGTTTCTCCTGTTTGAATACTCTACCTTTTTTTTTTTTATAAATAACCTTTGAGTGACATTGTCAGCACTGGGTCCTTGAGAATACGTAAAATTGATGATAGATTGAATCTCACCACCTGAATCTCATGTGTTTCAATATAATTGGTTAGTCTGGGAGTGTAATCTGTCACCTAAAGCCAGCATATGAAATAGTCATGCATCTCTAAACCTATAATTATTTTTTTTGCTATTTGCAGGTTCTCATAGGTTGTGATGGATCAAATTCGGTTGTAGCTAAATCACTAGGACTGGAGTCCCCAGTGCTCTTCCCCATGTATGCAGTGCGAGGTTTCACAAATTATCCAACTGGCCATCTTTATGGAAGTAATGGCTTTCGGCTTAGGGAAGATCAGGTTGCCTTTGGTAGAATTCCAGTTGATGACAAGTTGGTTTATTGGTTTGTGGGCTGGCGAGGCACCCCTAAAGGTGATGTTGCCAACTCACTTGAATCTTTCAAGTACTATAATTCTCAAATAGAACTTTTCAAAGATGTGCTAACTTCTTTCTCTATATGAAATGCCAGACTCAGAAGTTCTTGAAAAGTTTCCTCAACGCATCCGAGATGTCAGTCTAGAGCGTCTAAATGGATCACCTACAGATGTGATCGAAATGGTGAAACATTGTGATCTTGATTCTCTAAGCTTCACTCATGTCAGATACCGAGCTCCATGGAATCTTCTCCTCAGTAACCTCTGCAAAGACACAATGACAGTCGCGGGGGATGCAATGCACGTGATGGGTCCGTTCCTTGGCCAGGGAGGTTCTTGCGGGCTGGAAGATGCGGTCGTGCTGGCAAGATGCTTAGCTCGGGAGCTACACTTGGGCCAGGATCATGAGATTGATGACCGCGAGTTCAAGAAGAGAGTTGCAGTTGCACTTAAAGAGTATGTGAAGGAAAGAAGGCTCAGGGTGCTGAGATTGTCAGTTCAGTCATTTCTTGTAGGTTCAATGGTTGTGTCTTCATCCTGGGCCAAGAGAGTATTGTGTATTGCCATCTTAGTGGCCTTTTTTGGTGGCATGTCCTTTAGCCATGCCCGCTTTGATTGTGGTCCTCTCTAGGATGAAAATGATATGTCTAGGTTCTTCTATAGCAGTGTATACGATCAGATCATATTACGTGCGTCTACATAGGTTATGTTTATGTATAATTACTTTCCTAAAAATGGATGTATTGTGTTTAATTCTGCTATTTGTATGTGTGAAGCATTTGCTAGTGCTCAACTGCAGAATGCTAGGACCACAGCAATATGGAGACATGTTTACCTGGAATGGATGTGACATTTTCTGCGTAAGTTTCTTGTGAAGATAGGTACATTCCAAAATCTGCAAACCACTAGTGCAGATTCTTTGGGATTTTTGTAGGGACGTCGAAAAAAGATCTGCCCGGCCGGGCCCAGCTGATTCATCTTTGGAACCTCGCCAACTGATCGGTGAACAATCAGAGCTTAGCGAGGTGGTGAAAACTGTCGCTTTTGCACGCAATTTAGATAGCAATGATGAGGAGATAAAGCTCAAGGCAGTATCAGTTTCAGGTAGTAGGAAGTGGGGGGGGGGGGGGGGGGGGGGGAGGAGAGAGAGAGAGAGAGAGAGAGAGAGAGAGAGAGAGATGGGGAAGCAAGAAGAGCATCATGATATTGTGATTGTGGGAGGGGGAATTTGTGGGCTTGGCACTGCACTTGCTCTTCACAGGTACCTCACTACCGTATCTCTTGTGTAGTTCAGTTCCTTATCTTTTTATCTTCTGAAAATTGTGACAGTCTCATTTTCATGATTAAAAACTTTTTAATATCTCTTCGTGATTAATCAAAATGATTATCTTACTCATGAGTATTCATGCATTTTTTCCTTTAATTAATTTTTATCAGTGTGTTAACTTCAAATATTATTTGTCTTTTATACTGAATCATCAGTTACCTCCTCTAAATTATCAATTTGCTTAGATCCATAGAAGTCTGAGGGATGCAAGTTTAAACCAATTTAGTTATCAGATACTCTAGATTGTTTCTTAAAAAGTCATACAAAATAATTTACATCAAAATAGTTACATCTCTTAAAAAGAAAAAGAAAAAAAAAAATCAAATACAAACTCAACAGATACTCCTAGTTAATTAGATTTCATTTCCAGAATTACATCGAAACAATGTTCCTTGTCCAATTTGAGAAGCCAAAGAAACCATGTTTAAGAACTCTTGCACCTACTGAGCATATGTTCTTAAAAAACTAGCTAAAAACTTCCAAGATTTGACAACAAATCATGATGATTTCATAAACAAAAGCACATTGCAGACATTTTTCTTTTTCTTTTGTTTTTTGTGAGTTAAATGCACATGACAGTCCTAATTTATTAAACATCAACCAGTGAAAACTTCATAGACTCTGACAACAGAGACTTGGTCAGTTTATGAATAAAAATACATTGCAGTCTTTTCCTTTTTTTGTCAAAATGCACACGTCTTAATTTATTATACATTGAGTTTGGAAATTAATAAAACAGCAACCAATACTCAAATTTGATTGCTACATGAATACAATATATATCCAACTTGCATTTTAAAATGAAGAGAAGAAAACTCAATAGATCTTGGTGACTGAAAAAATAATACCAGTTTCAAGAATTAGGAAGAGAGATGAGGAAGCAAGAAGAGTGTCATGATATTGTGATCATTGGGCGAGGCATATGTGGGATTGCTTCTGCACTTGGTCACCGTCGGTGAATATATTTCTATTCTCTACTGTACAACTTATTTCTTGTTCAAGTTGGTAACGTTACACATGGTTTTGGATTTCAAAGAAATATTGGCAATTTATGAATCTAAACGATGAGTCTTATCTGCCATGCAAAATTTTCACAGAAAAATATTTTGGTTGAGGCAAAACTCAAATTAGGAATCTCTCTGTTTTTTTTTCTTGGTCTTAGTGCAATAGCTGAGTTTACCATGAGAGTGAATTTCTGACAAACAAGTTATGCTGGTTAACTCGAAGTAATCTTCTTATGTTAAAAGCCGAAGATGGTAGTAGCTAACCTTTAGTTTCTGTTTCGAATATGTGCAGGAAAGGTATAAATAGTCTAGTTTTGGAGAGATCTGATACCCTAAGAGCTACAGGGGCCAGCATTTCGGTCTACCTTAACGGTTGGCATGCACTCGACCAACTTGGAGTGGGTGCACAGCTGCGTGCAAATTCTATTCCTATTACAGAGTATGCACCATCTTTTTCTTGAAACATGGTTTGCAGATTCGAGGACATATGCCTTGTTACTCTGTTGTATCATAAACATCATCATCATTGGCGTGAATATGTGCACGTGAGTGCACATATGCACACACTGATGAAGCATAATTTCTTGATAACTCTTTTAAGTCTCAAAATGCATAAAAATTTGGTCTTTTGTATGTAGGATACATGATGAATCCGTTTACAAGGAGGGGACGGAAGTGATACCAATCAGGTACATTCGAGGGGAACTTGTTTGCATATAATGCTCTTCCCTAACAGTCAGTTCAAGACAGTTAGGCTTTTAGCTTTTAGATGAAAGATCAAAATAATATAACCACTTATGAGTTGAAATTATCAGAAACTATCCAATATTTTGATTAAAAGGTTAACAATTTAGTAAAGGAATACAGTAGTAGTCCTTCACCGATCTCCAATTAGGTTTTAATATGACATGTAGTAGAGTAAACCATGAAAAAAAAATTCAATTTTGAATAAGGAAAGATGGCTATTGAGAGCATCGCGAATTGTACTTACTGAACATTCTCATTTCTTTTCATGTTCTAGTAAAGAAGGGCTACAATGCGTGAAAAGAAGCGATCTCATTGAGACCTTAGCTGACAGTCTGCCTGCTGAATCAATTCGTTTTGGGTGTCAAATTGTAGCAATTGAGACTGATCCTATTACCTCCTTTCCCATTGTACATATTGCTGATGGAAGCATCATAAACACTAAGGTAACCAAAGACTTGAAATCTTCTTGCTGTTGCACACTTAAAACTCCATTGCCTTAAATAACACCTGCAACTAAAAAAAAACATTCTGCATGATTGTATTTTACTGCCTTGGAATAATCTATTTAATCTTGTTTTATCAACCTTTTCTGAATATGCATGTATCAGGTTCTGATTGGATGCGATGGCTCAAATTCAGTTGTAGCAAAAGCACTGGGGCTAAAAGCCCCAAAGCTCTTTCAAACACGTGAGGTGCGAGGTTTCACAAGTTATCCCAATGGACACAGCTTCTCTAGTCATTTCCTACATCTACGCGGTGACAAACTGTTCATTGGGAGAATTCCAGTTGATAATAAGTTAGTCTTCTGGTTTGTAGACCAAGAGTTCCATCCTAAAGGTATTCTATCGAATATTTTTTAACTAGATACCAATATTTTAGTTCCATGTTAAACTCATGAGAATATACTTCCAGATTTGGAAACGAGAAAAGAACCCAAACTCATGAGAGATAGGACTGTGGAGGCAATCAAGGACTGCCCTGCGGAGGTGATTGAAATGGTGAAGCGTTGTGATCTCAGCTCACTCTCACTCACTCGTATCAGATATCGCGCCCCATGGCACCTAGCATTCAGCAACCTCTGCAAAGGGACAGTCACTGTGGCTGGCGACGCTATGCACCAGATGGACCCGTCCATTGGTCAAGGAGGCTGCGCTGCGCTTGAAGATGCAGTCGTGCTGGCAAGATGCTTGTCACAGGAAATGCCAATTAGTGTCCCAAAAGATGAAATCAGTGACAAGGAGCTGCATATGAGAGCAGAAATTGCATTGAGAAAATACACAAGGGAAAGAAAGTGGAGGATACTCATCTTGTCGACTAAGTCCTACCTCGTAGGGTCATTGTTCGGTGCTTCATGGCTCAAGAGGCTAGCGCTCCTCACCATCTTCACTACATTCTTTGGGGGGAGGTTCGGCCACACTCAGTACAACTGCGGCCATCTCTAGAAATCTTTTTATAGACGTCAACGGAGAAAACACATGCTAGTCAACCATTACCATTTCCAACTATACAGTACTCTTCCAGCTATCAGATGTTATCAATATGATGAATCAAGGATAATGAGACATGAAAACAGGAATGCAACTGACCAGGTAATGTTTGTCAAGTTGCATGCAGCAAGTAACAAAAGGAAAGAGTGTGATATTGTTCTTCTTAAGGAAAGAGAGTATGCGATATTGTTCTTCTGTATGCATGATGATAAGTTACTCATCTGTTTGAATATCACTGCTCTCTTTGTAAACCCTTTTATACATGTTAACAGAGAAAATGCAGATCAGTTAATGATGATAATGCACAAAGATAGTCAACTCTAATACCCCAAGTTAGGGTAAATAGTCCCACATAAAATACTTATTGAGAAAGTCTCTAATATATAATAGTTTCCATGACTCAAGAATTAATCATAACTAGCATTTTTTAGGAGAATAGTGGAAAAATATAATCGGGACGTTACATCAACCATTACAGTAATCATTCTTTCAACTATCTTATGTTCCATCAGATGTTATGAATATGATGAATCACACCCATTTCATAAACTCAATCATTTCTTCTATCAATGAGACAGCAACAAAAAGAAAATAATGGAAAGAACGGATAACAAGTGAGCCTCCATATTTCAATACAACTTTAGACTAAAATGGCTCATTGCATCAAATGCCTCCCTTTACTCAGTCATTGAGACAGCCAAAAGAATGAAACTATATAATTGATTGGATGTTTAGAAGATAATATACGTCAAATTTCTGATGACAACTAAAAAGTACAGTAATTTTTCAAGACCTGCCTTGCAAGATCTACAGCCCCACTCTTCTTGTAAATCAAATGTAAATTGTATGCAGCCTCTCTATGAAGACTGCAGTAACCTGGTTTCTGATCTTTTGGGACTTTTGGGTTCTCGTTGGGAAGCTTCGGAAGGGGGTGGTCCTTCTCTTGCATTGTAAGTACCTTTTCATAGTATGAAGCAGCCAGAGTAACTAGACCTACATGATGATATGCCCGGGCAACGTTGTACAATGCTTCCTGCAAACATCCCATAAGCTATTTCAATGATGGAGATCAACACCTCAATACTTTATATTGTATTGCAAGGAGAAATAATCTGCTATTTCTAGGAGCTAGTAATTTATGGATCAAGGCAAAAATAATTAATACATATTGGATAAATTCATTCCAGCAGGATGTTGAGCATTTCCTAGATGGGTTCACACAAATAAATAAATAACTTCAATAAATTTGAAGATCAGTCACATTGCTGCAAGGAAAGTACAAACTACAAAGTTATCTGCGGCAAACAAATCTGTGCAGTTTAAAGAATACACTGGAGGTTCATTGATACTAATAAAGTTTTTTTTCATTCATATAACTTCTAGAAGAAACAAGAACATAGTTGAAAAGCAAAAAGGAAAGATGAATGCAAGAAAACCGAACGTGTTAATGGTAGAATTTATGGAAAGAAAAAGAGAGAAGACGAAACTATTATTGCAACTATACAACCATGTTTAAGTAAGGAATTCATTTCATAGCACATCAGACCTGACTGTTATTGCAGATGCGTAGATAGTTGTAGAGGAATGCAAAACCTTGCACAATGCACCGATGCTTATTGTGAAGCCGAAATCCAAGAGCTAAGTTAATTAAAGCAGTCCCTGCCACAGAGAAAGAATAGCATGCTGACCACAATGCCGACAAAGAAATTCATTTTTGTTTTTGTAATACACAAGAATCGATCAATTCTCATTATGCCATACCAACACAAAGATTGATGAGTGGATTCTCTGGTTGCAGTTTATAAGCCTCCAAATACTCCCTGGCAGCTGCTTGATGTTGGCTAATGGCGGTGAACTGATGCCCGCTAATGATCACAGGAGGTGCACAATCTCCATGCTTCACCCGCATACGATGCATAAATTTTCCATGCTTTGTTAACCGAGATTCCAATCTACAACAGAGATGGAAAACACTATAAACATTTCTAAATCTATTTCAAGGGCATTTCAGAACTGCAACTCCATAAAAAGATTATATATAATGTGTTGAATCTAGACACAATATTAATAGATTTTATTCCGCATATTATTAGGGATTGTTTAAGGTGATCGAAACGATTGGTTGGGCGACTTGCATAATTGTGACTTGGAGTGAGTATACTTCGACCTCACCTCACCTCAAAAAAATGGCTTAGTAGTTGTTAATATTCTCTCATAGTTAAATTTCCAATTATCAAAAGTTATGATTAGACATAAAATTTAATACTATTTTTATATATGAAAGATTAAAAGAAAAGGTCTGCTATGCAATAATCACATGCTTTTTATTTCAATGTCAAACATAAAGTGTTCTTATGCGATAATAGCATAAAGTGTTCTTATACGATAATTAACACGAGTTTATTTAAAATACATGCTCATCAAGTGTATTTCTTTGAAAGATTATAGTTTAAAAATGTTATATGAGTGAGTGAAATTTGAAAGTATATGATTAATAGTTAGTAATCATTATAAGCGATTTGAATTTTTTTTATTGCTATTCTAAGCATGAGAACTTGAATTTTTGTAAGTGGTATAGTTATTTTAAATGTTTATTATATTTCAAATCGAATTAGTATTAATAAGTATATCGAAAAATGAGAAGTGAAATTTTTTTTTAGTGTTAAAAACTCTCAAAAGTCTATCATGAAGTGAAGTGACTAAGCCTATCATATGATATTAAGTGTACCACATAAGTGGTCTTCGAGCAATTGAGTGAACTTTGGGCATGCTAATTGGCCCTGGACAACTTATGCCATGTTGGTACACTCTCGGGCGACTTAACTCTTAGTGATTTATGCAGTGCGCACTTTACCATGCTACTGGGCCATAATTTGTAGCCTTAGCTGGACAAAACAGCTTGTTTAATGAAACACAAGAAGATGTATAGTTACCATGTGACAATGTTTATTATCATTGTTTTTCTTTATGATTTGTGTAAAGTAATTTGGAAGTCAAATATTGTACTACATACATTTGACACCTCATACTTTATTCTATAATTCTTGTATTTTGTGTTAAGAATAAATGGGCCCTCTCTACCCTCCCTTAATTCTGCTAAGGTGCATACAATTGAACAGGATCAAGACTAATAATTAACATAAGTTATATGAATTACCTCGAAACAACTTTATAGTAGCAGTTCCATGCAGTTATGCTATAAGGTTGTCTGTTAACTACATAACGAGCATAATCATATCCGTGTTCTGGATCCCCAGAGTTGTAGGCTATTTCTGTATTTCAAGAAGAAAATGGAAAACATTTCAGACACAACCATATAAACTTTACATTTATAGTAAAGGTGAAGGTGTAACAACATGTATAAATGAACATACAAGTTAGCAATTTTGAATAAATTGTTAAGTTGTAGATAATAATTGATTGCTAAACTACAAAGAAAAACATAAATATGCGCGCGCGCGCGCGCACACACTTACGTGCACCCAAGGAACGAAGCTCTTCTTTTTTCTCGGCTGATAACGTGCTGTCCGCTAATTTCAGAGTTAGATTTATAATCTCTATCGATTCCCAATAGCGACAGAAGGACAGTAGTGCTTTACAGAGCTACAAAAAAGTTATACTGAATTAAGACAAAATCATGTAGTTAAAACAACAAGAAGGCCACTCATCCCAATTTTCAGGGTCGCCATATGAATGCTTTTCTCCACTCACCTCCACAAGGCCATTTCCTCACCCATATTTAAATATCAATGCAAGAACTTGTACTAAATCCTCAAAGAAAAATAAAACGTGCTCTATCAACAATTAAAGGTGGTAAGAAATCAAGAAACATCATAAAATTTAATTAGAGAAGCAATTCTATTCATAACCAATGGAGACATAGAGAGCACCAGTCTCCACAATTTTTGTGGTGTTTCTGTGATTGTTGCATAACATGAAGGAAACTCATGACATGACCAATGTAAGATAAGAAACTATGTATATGGTGCATGGTTTAGCATGTTGGATATTGAGGTGGTACAGCAACAACAACAATAAAGACTTTATTCCAAGGAGGCTCCAAGAAAAAAGTTGTATATCAACAATGCAAATATTGAGATGCTCATGTATGTTTTCATCATATATCTAGGGTTAAATGTAATCAATATAACAATATCCCTTTTATGTACTTATTTCTACTATGCACAAGTCATAGACTCATAGTTAATAGGATAAATTGCACAGAAAACCTGTCAACTTTCTGAAGGAGTTAACACTGTTAAATCTCCATCCACATATAATTATGTTTTCAAAACTACCCACCACCGTCTACTCTAATAAGTAATAACACTAAACACATCAAAAAGACCTAGCATCGGGGCGGGGCGGGCGCGCCGCCGGGGTGGGGGGGGTGGGGGGGCTGGGGGGGTGAGGATGAACTTGGATTTAACACTAACAAATCATGGGTTTGAACTCGTAATTGTTCAATGTGATAGACGTAAATGAAATATTAGGGTCTCCAGAATATCATTCTACTCCTACACCTCAACCACAACTGCCATATCAAGTAAAATCTGATGCAGCCTTCTCAAACTCCTCTTCAGCTTACTCACTACCTTCTCCTCCCCTCTTCTACTTCAAGTTCCAACCTTTATATCACTCACTCTCTATACAAACACCTCCCTATACAAAAGGGCTTAAACTGTTGATTCTCAAATAACTTAACTTCATATCAGAGCAGCAGTAATAGAGGATTCAAAATTTCCTAACATGATGCAATAGGTCAGTCAAGTGCCTGATGACTATAGTGAGCAGCTATGCAGAACATAGTTGTTAATGTCTACAAAATACTGTTGTCAAGGCACTATTATCCAACAACAAACTGACCCTATAGATTAGAGGATTCTAGATCCAATGTTAAAATAATTATAGGACAAGACAGCATTGACTCTATTGTTCAATAAATATAATCAATAAGCGCACACAATCAAATATCACATAATTTGAGTAGAATCTAAAGGTGTTTGGGCATACTAACATCTATTATCAGTTGATGATTTTCATCATCCTGTAGAAGTCCTGGCAGAGGAGGTTCTTCCGTAGCTTTCTCCAGCTAACATCAACCAAAACATAAGAGATAAGAGCCAATGTCAAATAATAATAATAATAATAATAATAAGAATAAGAAAAGAAGAAAGGCAAACAACAACAACAACACAACAAACAATAATAAAGAGACAACATAAAACTGCACAGAATACTACTGGAGCCTCATCTTCTGAATCATCACTTGGCCAATCCATCCCAGCAGCTATAGCTTCCGTTTTTTTCTCTTCTCGCTTTGCGAGTAACTTCTTGGCTCGAGATGCCTTCACCCTTTACAGGAAAAAGAAAATATGAAATCATTTGTGTGTCCCTTGTGTTGTTCTCAATCAGACAAATTATTAGAGTAACTGAAACCTTTTTCCATTTCTAGTATTAATAGGAAATGTGGTCAACATTGCAATAACCTAGGTCTTTGCTCTTACTAAGCCTCACCTTAGAAAGATTTTTCGTGAAACTTTCTCCCAAATTTGTCTATTAGCTTCCTACATAATTACAAATGCCTTGGAATTAGCTTCTTCAGTTGCTTTCTACACTTTACTTCTTTGCTGATTTTGTCATTTTCAAAATTTTCACTTAGTACACTGTTTCTATTCCTTTTAAATCTCCCTCTAGCCAGTGAGGCCTGGCTCACTAATTAAAGGGTGGGAGTGGGTTCTCAGCAGTCCCAAGTTCAAGTCCTGGCCATAGCCTATGTTTCAAAAAAAAAAAAAAAAAGTTCCGTTTTTTACTTATCTTTTGAATGTTCAATTTCACCAGTAATTTTCTATTGAAGGAAAGGTAATGTCTACAATTAAAAGAGTAACATATTCATATTCTGACTGCACAGGCAGTGGCATGGGACTCAGTTCAAAACAGATACATAATAGCACGAGTAACTCCCCGAAAAGACAAATAATCATTTCCAATCTATACTCCTATCATCATTTGATCAAACATTCATCAAAGAAGAAACTGAAAAGCAACACTAAAAGTACAAGGATACATCCACAACCACATATTTTAAACAAAACAGGGGGAAAAACTCTACTTGGACTTCTTTAGCTATTTTAAGGGCTGCAAGAAAATCTGCAAAATTGAAAACTGATATGATGGGGAAAGACTTGATGCTTAATTGCATGGGACCACCAAATTTGTTCCAAGTTTGTTGAGCTCCATTCTTGGTCTGTTTACGACAAATTTAACCATATCCAATGAGTAAACATGTTTCTTATTCAACCAAGAACACAACAATTCATGATTGTGGCCTTGCTACCTATATCTCTCTGTTATTATAATAGAATAATCAATTTGCATATGGTTACCATTTGCACATCCTAAGAAAAGGCATGTCAGTGGACCCCACATCTGCTTCATGATTACTCTCTTATTATTACCAACTTAGCGCCTCAGACGGCCCCAGGAAACTATCTCCAAACGACTTTTTAAATTGCATGTCCATGGCAACATGCTAGAGAGTCTAGTGCATGATAAATGACAAATGCCATGCACATAACAATGTCCTGACAGCCTCATTGTACATAACTAAGCCCCAAAATGCAGGAACCAAACATTTTTTGTCCATAGGACCAACTAAGCACTTCTTCAAGACAAACACTGAATGGCAAAAAAAAGAAAAGAAAGAAAAGAAACACACACACACACACACACACACACACACACACACACAGGATTAACAGAACAGAAAAAGTCAAAATCCAAAGATTATGATTATCTAAAGCTTTCTATGATTTCTTGGAGAAATTCACATGCCGGAAATACATAACGTACAGAAAAGAAAAGAAAATATTGTATGCCATATGCATAATTCCATAAAGAGAGATGTTTTGCAGTGTACAAGCAAGAATAAATACTTGTGGAGTACAAAGAGCTCTAATATTTCCATGTAACATACAACTAAAGCAAAATCTGAATAGCCCAGTAAAGGACCTAGAGGATGAATGATATCTCATGAACAGGAGAAGATATTCCCTTTTCCAACAGCAACAATGATGTGATATACTTACATTACTTAATTTAGGCTAATAGATTATCTAATTTCGGATTGTTCAAAGAAAAGTGTTTTATTCTGCGAAAACAGAGCTTTCAATAGTGCTCGATTAGAAGATGCCGTATTAAAGACTTAAAAGCAAAAGCAGAAACTAAGATTAGACATTTTGGTTCGGGGAACTAGTTCCTGGGCGCATGGAAATGGGCGGGCGGGGGATGGGTTAAGTCCATGACTCGTTCTTGGATATCTTTTTCATACTGTGGTACTCAATTTATACTTTTTTAATGGTCCTAAGCAACTAATTTAAATCCCCTAACAAAATCAGTAGAAGCCCCAAACAATATGGAAATAAAAAAAGACTCCGCAAAAGATGGTTCCTATTCCAGTTAATTAAGCTAATTTTAACAGCTAGTTTTGAGTCCATGAAAACAAAACAAGTACAAGATCCAACGCATTTTCACAAGCTGCCCAGTAAGTGACATTGCATCGTGGTAGATACTCTTCTATACTTTCTCAATACATCACACAATCCAGCTTTAGCCCTTCAAATCCTTTCATATGACCAAAAGTAACTGTGCATACTGGCTGCTGCTGAGAAATGCAATCACCAGTTTTTCAGATAGCGTAGAATAGCGTAGAACAGCCTAATAGGCTACAGCATCTAAGAAAATTCATAGTGATAGTGGATATTGAGCACTACAGCGGGCAGAACCTATTACGTAAATAATATATTATACAGCAACCAATTCATCTCAGGTTGACAAATCTTAACAAAATCCTTAACTTAGAACCAAATCAAGGAAAATGTCAAAAACATAAACCTAGAGTTCACATGCTAATCAGGGAGCTTAAAGGAAACAGGGAAAAGGAACTAGGGTTTGGGTTCTTTTAGTAAGTTTTATATACTAAGTTGGCAGTATTAAGTCATGTTCTAGTTTTAAACCCAAATCAATTTAACCCAAAGGCTGCAATACTGCAACCATAAAACTCAATTTGCTAGCATTTGATATGCTGTTACATTACACAGCTGATCTTGTCAAAATTTCAGCTGACAAGACTAATATATGTCATCTGATGTAATTGATATAGCAATTGATAGGGTTGAAACAGTACATATTTTGGCTACAATCAATACTGTACATCAACAGCTTTTCATGGTGTTTTTGGATTGTAATAGACTATATCTTAGAACAATGCATGAGACAAATATATCAGCTACTAAAAATCATATTTAAAATTAGCAGCTAGCACTCGAATCATATCCATACAATGACCATCAGTTTACCAGCCTTAGCCTGCCTAAGGGCAATGGAGTTGTAAATACTACCTTTAGAGCATTTTTATATCATGAGAGGTCATCATCAGTAGTGCTCCCAGAAAATGAGGCACAGTCACATGTGGCCGCATATTCCATGCTTTAGAACTACTTAGACTATAAAACCATATCCCTTTGGAGTTTTGGTCCAATGGCAGGGATTTTTAGACGCTATCAAAGTCGCCTAAGTTCAAATCCAACCAGAAGAACACATTATAAAAAAGAGAATTATAAAAACAAAAAAACAAATAACTACCACTGAGCAAAGCCCCAGGTTTCGGCTCACACATGTGGCCGCATATTCCATGCTTTAGAGCTACTTGGACAATAAAACCATATCCCTTTGGAGTTTTGGTCCAATGGCAGGGATTTTTAGACGTTATAAAAGTCGCCTAAGTTCAAATCCAACGAGGAGAATGCATTTAAAAAAAGAGGATTATAAGAACAAACAAATAAATAACTACCACTGAGCAAAGCCCCAGGTTTCGGCTCACAACAAAGGGCCCTCAATCTGGCGCAGGGGATGGGGGTGGGGGTGGGGGGAGGTATTAAACTATTACAATATATCCTTCAACCCTTGCCACAACTTCAAAGCTTTGGTGCAGTTGCAAAAACTTTATGATTGATAAATATCATATATCTTCTAAACAAAAACCAGAAGTTTCTTGTTGATAATTTTTGCTCACTTTAATCTAGTCAAACAAAGTAATGATGAAGCAGAGAAAATAAGGCATAGCAAGAATTTTTATGATAGATAGTAGCATAGCAAGAATTTTTATGATAGACAGTAGCATTACTCTGTGCATACAGGTCAGCACAATAGTGAATTAATTAAGATGAAGTTAAAAAGAGTGACCACTAATATGAATTTAACATATGGGAGAAATGTCATTGTAGATGAAAAAGGAATTATTCTTATTCACTGAAAATCCTGCGATTCTTTCTTATTTTCCTTTTTATTTTGTACTTGAGGATTGTGTGTGATCAATTTATGAATTATAGCATCAGTAATATATGTCAATTTTAATCGTGATACAAAGAATAAATATATAGAACCTCTGAAACAACTGAAATATGCTACTGATAAACTTGATACAGAATTAGCAGCCATCACATGAAGCTAAGGAAAACTATCGTGCTTACAATGTGCACACAGTTAACATTAATTTTAAAAGAATAAAACATCAACTTTAAATGCACATAGTGGCTACGGTCCAATGGAAGTTAGAAAAGGGGAGCAACACTCACAGCTCTGATTCTTTTGCAAGTGGCTTCAACTTATGAAACACGTTGTCAGCCTGTTGATCATCCAAGATCTTGGCTCTTTCTGACAGAACACTTCTCGTGAGTCTTTTCCTTGTGATCCCACTATTTCTCACTCCTTTTTTGCGCTTAATAATAAAATTAATATAAAATAAATGAAAAGGGCTGTGATCAGCATAACTATCTGTATACACTGACTCAAAATGAAATAGAAATGTTGCAAAGTTAAAAATAATAATCAAGAAGCCTAAATAAAAATATCATGTAAATGCTAACCAATTTCAAGCGTTATTTGCATTCAACAGACATAACAGTGTTAAATATCCACTTGCAACACTCGGGAAACAATGCAAGCATGTGAAACATTCGACAACTTACTAAATCTAGAAGAAAAACTCTGAAATAAAATGAAAAGATTGCACTCTGTTTTGCGATCATTTTTAAAAAAAAGATCACTTTGCACTTTTCTCACTGGATACACACCAAGGAACTGGGATAAAGGCTTTGCTAGGTTGAACAACAAATTATGCTAAGTGTTTGGATAGAACATGCAAATTCTAAACGGGTCCCTTGCAAAGAGTGAAAAAGAAACAAGAACATGTATATGAAAGAGCAAAATCATTGATTTCCTTGGTGCCACTTGGACTCCTATTTTGATTAAAATATTAAAAAAGAAAGAAAGAAAGGATTTTATATATTTGTCATGTCTCAATGTTGAGAGGTTACAAGAAGCCAATTTGTGATTGGCTTACTCCACGTGGGATTAAGATGGGTGGGTGCATCATTTCTTAGGGGAAGATTCTACAGTAGATGACCAAAGTAGGGTTTGAGATAGAACAATTTCTCAAAGGGCAGCATGATCTGTTTTCCAATTGCAAACATATGTGGGGCATTGTGCAAGTGTTTATGAACCAACAAAAAAGAAGGATCAAATCTGTTCAGATATCAATGCAATTTTTTTTTTGAGGTTTTACCTTTAAAGATGTGTTTATACCAAAAAATTCAATACAATATTTGTTTTTCTTATTTAATGCAA
>JAVJIF010031302.1:0-123080 GCA_038442645.1 Agave tequilana | reverse complement strand
GGGAATATTTTTAAAAATCGGATGTCAAAATCAGACTGTAATACACATATCTTCTTGTCTTAAATCGCATCTCAATAAGGCAATATATGCATAAATTATATAAATCTACATAAAACATCATACTTATATGTTTAAGATATACTTAACTCAATAACTTGCATTAAGCCTATGATTCCATAATCACTACTCAAGTGTAGAATCTTCAAAAATGTCACTTGTCACATCACTCGAATTACCTAAATATCTAACCTAAAAATTTGGTGTAAAACGTTATATCGGGTCCAAAATCGCCGAAATTGCGGCCGTTATATCGGATCCATGCCTATTTATCAGCGGTTTTGGATGAAAAATGCTATATCGATTTGGATGTGCCAAATCATTGCGGCTAGGTGCCGTAAACGCAATATCGGCGCAATATCGGGGTTATATCGGGGATATTTAGAACACTGTCTAAACTCAATAAAAAGAGGTTTTATCCTCAAAATCAATAAAAGTTAAGGTTTTAAGAGATCATCAAGCGCAATAAAAGTTGAGATTTTAAGAGATCTTCAAATTCAGTAAAAGTGAAACTCAGTGAAAAAACACCAAGGAACACACACATAGACTTCTTTCAAAGTAAGTAGTTCATTACATTCAGTTTACAGGCAACTTGTAGAGTCACAATATCATGGCCATCCTTGTTCTCAATCATGAGTGCATTCAAAAACAAGTAGAAGAAATAATAATTTGGAAAGAACTAAGTAGATCAAATTAAAGCAGGAACAAAACATGTTACCACACAATCAGCAAATCAGATTAGATTTTAATGACAGAGTAGCAGTATCAGATAGTTGCAAATGGCGCAATAGAAGCATCAGATAACCATAAAAAATCATCAAGAGGTAGTAGATACCATAGATGATGCTGATGTTTGTTACAAGGGTGATAGAAGGTACTGGAGCTAGCAGAGGCAGTTTCTATATGTTCGACAGCAGAACAGGAACACGAAACATCAGCAGAGGTGGCAGACAGCAGAACAGGAACACAAAATAAGGCAGAACATAGTACAAAACAAGGTAAAACATGGGCGGATGGATCTGAGTTTCTGACAAAAAAAACAATTAATAGGGCAGTGACAGCAAAAAAAAACAAGGAAGAAAACACAGGCAGGTCTGGGTTTCTGACAGAAAACAAAGGTTGACAGGCCAATGATAGCAGAAAACAAGGCAAGGGGTGGCTCTGCGTTTTGTGGATGAAAAATCAGAGCAGCAATGACAGAAAATAAGGGAGATGTTGGTGGTTGATGGAAAGGTGACTAGGGTTAGAATTCATAGAGAGCGGTAATGATATTGATTGATACATGATGATGGAAGCGGAGATGGTAATAGAAGAGGAATCACTCTAATCCCATGTTAGGTTTTGGAGAATAGCCAGCTTAACCTTGATCGGATTAGCCTATCTTTATATAGATGAAGAATAAAAAAGAAAATACAAGATACCCTTACATACTCTAATAGAATCCCAATTAATGCTTTGGCATTCCCAAAAGAAAAAAGTTACTGCTTTTGACTAGTCAAAAGCCAATAATGCACCAGATTAGCACTTGCTTACTATTTGTATATGTACATACGACCACAATGCATAATGAACAAACTTACATTATTATTAGTTGTAGTTCGTTCAAGCATAAAGTAGAACTTCAGAGCATGATCATAGTGCCCAAGCTTCACAAATGTATCACCAACTTCAGTAATCAAGTCATACTTATCTTCAGCTTGCTCCATTTGCATTTCTTTGAGAAGGACCTATAAAAATCATGTAACGGATACTCTTCATAGTTTGAAAGGATAAAAGATTGGCTTTATTAAATGAAGGCGTGCATCAGTAATGACTGATATGTTATCTTGTAAAATACATGTGAGCAATGCATCTTACCCATCATCTAGCAGCCTGAAGTTAGTTTTCTGGGAATTTATTCATCTCCATTCTTAATAATAAAAGACAAAAATAAAAAGAAAATAAAAGATATACCAAAAGTAAGAAACAGAGCAAACCTCAGCATGTTCAAGATTTCCAAGATGAGCATGGCAAATTACTGCTTTTGCTTTCAAATACAATGGCAATTCGTTTCCAGAGCCATAAGACAAGCATGTGTGATCAATGTGACGGAGTGCTTTAATATGTTCATTATTTTCCATTTGCAAAGTAATAAGCAGGTCAATAACTGTCTGATCAGCTTGCGAAAAATGATCAATCACAAAATCCTCCAGAATGCTGATGGCCCTGTCCAGCAGCCCACACTGTTGGAACATCTGCGGGGAAAAAGACAATAATGAAAGAGTTAAGACTAGGAACTTGTGAAAGGTATACCTTAGTTCCACATCCCCTACGGCTTCTACTTAGCTCCTAACAGAAACCGAGTTTTCAATCAGCAAGCAACAATGAATCTTCATAACAAAAATAAGAGAATAAATATTAAAGCATGGTTTGAGGATAATATGTAAAAAAAAAATGTTCATAATCAGTCATCATCTAAGCCTTCTCCCACCAAAATGGGGTCGGCAATGGAGAAAGATTCGACAACTTTTTACGACCGGTTGTCCACCTGACATCAACCCTCTCTTGGTTAATCCCAAATTCCTAGAGGAATCTATGGGCAAGCGAGGGGCTCGTAGTAATCCTAATAGACCAAGTGGTGTCCTCCAAATTCTCCTAGAGTGTGGAAAAGATATAGAAGAGGAAAATGATAAATTTGCAGTAGGAAATTAATTTCAACTCCGAGGCATGCATAAACTGAGAGCCAAACAGAATACATTCCCATGGATGTTAATAGATGCAAATAAAATTCAATTTAAGATTTGAATGGCACCATACATGATAACATGACAATAAGGTTGGCTTTGTGAAGCAATAAGCAGTCAGGTAAAGGAAAAGAAAAGGTTTCTATGTATCTTCCTGGAGCACAAGAATTTAATAGCTGAAAGAAATTTGATGAAGATTATATCATAAGATCAACAAAATGAAGGGATTAGGGTCTTCCCTTGTGTTGATATATAGAAAGACTGTTTAAGTGATTAATTCTTGGTTCATAGCTTACTAGTGACACGACATTACTCCAAAGTTCTTATTGGACGCAGTTCTGATTGGAGAGAGATTAACAAATTCATCATCTTTGGGTGTTGTATATAACTGTCATAACGAAAAGTGACAATATGTATAGATAAGTGGACTACATTTCACCAAGATGCCTGAAATAGCCGACTGACCATGGAAGCTGCACAGGCTACATAATGACCTGTTAATTTGTTACAGGACCTCCACAAAAGATAAAATTTATAGATGTATAATTGTTTTTTAAAATTGAAGTGCAATGAGAAAAGAGCGAACCAACACAAGATCTTTCAACAGTACTTTTACTCAATATACAAGTCCTACTATTACCTTTGCATTTATATAATAGTTTATATCAGCTTATTATAAAATAATATTACCTTTGCAGCCATCTTGCGGGCCACAATGTTGCCAGGGTACAGTCCTACTATTTGGCTGTATAATCCTGCAGCTTTTTGATACTCTCCAAGTTCAAAGTATAGTGATGCAAGGTCAAATCGAAGGCCAACATCTTTTGGATCAGCAGTTATCGCCTTTGAAAGACAATACCTGACCTGGCCAGCATTGTTTTGTTCACTGCACAAGGGAAAAAAATAATATTGTCATGTAATGTCACCAATTAGATAATGATAAAAATACTCCTATACATAAGATATTAGTCAAAATATTGCACATAATATAAAGAAAATATGAATGTTGTGCGCTTCTATCGAACACGTATGACAACTATCCTTAAATTGAGATAAAGATCTGTCATTTGAAAACTTGTATATGGATCACTCAAATGTAAGTCATAATCATGGTTTGAAATCTCAGAATCAGAGTCAGCCGATAATTTTCGATATCAGAATCAGTCATATTAGTCATTTTGTCTCGGTGATATTAGTCTCAAACAAAAAAAAATTAAATGTTAAAAAGCTCTTCAGATAATTAGTAGCATTTGACATATTTTTTAAAAATTAAGATATTCTCAAGATACAATTTATAGGTACAATCAATTAAAAGAAATTAATAGATTCTCAAAAAATAAATATTTCCAAAAAAAGTAAATATTTGATAAATCAGTTCATGTATCAATGTTTATGATTGATAATATTTCCCTCATTTCTATTGTTTTCTTTATAATTGATTCTAATTGGCCTTAGGGAAGGAAACAGATTGATGCGAGGCAAAGAGAAAAAGAAAGGTCGTTAGAGATAAAACATAAACTCCGCAACTAAGATTTAACTTGTACAATCAACAATTTTGATTTGCTATGAATAACTCTTGTAGAGGCAAAAAAAAACAGTTGTTGAGATTTAACCTTTGTTCTGAACAAAAACAATTAAGTATTTTTTACACGTGCTTTTTCCCATCTCTCTCTCTCTCTCTCTCTCTCTCTCTCTCTCTCTCTCTCTCTCTCTCTCTCTCTCTCTCTCTCTCTCTCTCTCAAGCATCAGCCAGGTAAGAGATCCCAACAACGCAGCGAGAGAACCCGATCTCTCTCCCCCCACTCACGATCTCTCTCCCCCACTCACGATCTCTCTGTCGCTCGCTCCCTCTCCCTGAGCCATCCCCGATCTCTCACGGCAACACCCCTCTATCTGAGCAACACTCCCCCCCCCCCCATGTGCCCTCTTTCTCTTCCCGGTTTCTTTCTCCTCTATCTCTCTATCAGGAGCCACATCGAAGAAGAATCGGTTGGTATCATCTCCCAACCAGACGTTATCAGTCAATATCGACTGATAACGTCCAATTCTGACTGATTCCCATGTTTTTCAGGTGATTCTTAAGCGACTTGGCAAACTCTATTAATATCGCCATATTCCACATTGGGCATGGCCGATCCCGATACGAAACAACCGATTCACATCGGAATCAGCCAAGATTTTGAACCATGGTCATAATGTCAAAAATATAGCCAACCATAAGTTATAGCATGATAAACAAAGATGACTCTTTGAGTGTTGTTTTATGATACCAATTGTTTGAAATCTAAATGGGTGCAATGTTGCAGATGATAATATTTAACTATCTTTCTTCTAATAAGTAAGCCGTGATGGCTTAAGAATATATGTGATTAGTTTAGTGAATACACATGGTAGTAGCCTAGTAGCCAACTTGTCACTAGTTATTTGCTTCACTGTGTTTAGATTTATGGTATGTGAAAAGATGCACTTTTAATATCACCATACAATACTAGTGTCCATGTATATTCCAAACTCTATCTTAATTTTAAAAAGGCTGCCAATCCAATTAAGTCTTCTCCATATTCTCAACACAGAAATACAGATACAAACTAGAAATGGATCTGTGGTCTCAGTTGGCAAGAACTAAAGAAAGTAGCAGGTGAATATTAAAGATATGCATTGCACAGAATGACATAAATAGCAGCAATCCTACAATTTTAAGATGAGAAAAGGTGCAACATCGATGTTAAAGAAACTTCACCATCAAAACTTTTAAAAAGCATATGATATAGGTACACAGACAGAAATATGCAATGGATTACGGTCAAGGATCAAGGTTCTCTATGGTATAGCAATTCTCGCCTGCCATCTTGTAATTACTTCAAATTACATGCAGGAAAAGTAAATCGTTCAAAGAAGCCAAAGGCCAAAAGCTAAACTAAATCTGTCAATATGTGAAGCTTTAGTAGGTTCTTTTTAGGACATAAAACTACTAAACAATGCTTTGCAGTCAATGATAACTAAGTGTTTAGCAATTAAATTTGATAGTATTGTCGAAAGGCATCTCAAAATTAATCTTTCATCCAGTAATCTTCAAACTAAGAATGGCTCCTCCATATTTTGTAAAAGCCCAAATTAGATAAAGGATATGAAAGCAAGAAAGGACGCAAAAAAAGACTGTATTTTCAGGTATTTCCAGAAAGAAAATATACCAAAACACAAAAGTCGCACATCAAATATATTTATTCAACAATCTAAACCAAAAGGAAATGAGGAAAGACATTTGTAGAAATTAATTACATGTTTTTAAGGGACTACAGAAAAACAATTATTATACTTATAGTACCAATAGAATAGAGGAAAGGACAAAAAAAACCACAATCTAATGTTTGAAGTAAACATGAAGAACTAATAACGCAAAGCAAACACCACACTCGGAGAAATATAAAGAGGTGCTCACATGGACCAGGCCACAAGTTTTTTCCACAGAGATGAATCCTTGGGAGGCAGGTGAGCAGCAATCATATGAAAGTTCAAAGCTTTTTTCCTGTCACCCTTAGCATCGTAGATAAGACCAAGCATATAGTATGCATCAGGAGCACATGGTGCAAGCCGAACAATCTCTTCCAATAAATGAATTGCCTGCATTCAACAAGTAAGATATCAGAAACATCATCTAATTGGAACATGTGTGTGATCTAAATAAGTGACAATAATGTTTTGGCTGCCCAGAAGTATCCAACAAACTATGGAATAACAAGCAAGTATGCTGGCTAACAAGGTTTGACCTCATCGTAATTTTCAGATGCATAATGAAGGGTAGCATCACCGATTTTTCTAGAGACTTCTGGACTAAGGTTATTCTTTGACCCCTTTTTTCTTCCCCTTTTCTTAGGCTGCAAATATAACACAGAATAAACAATGTCAGCTTCGGTTGTGCAGGAAAAATTATAGAAAGAATCATTAGTTGGGTTATGAGTTAGCACTAGCAGACTTGAAAAGGTCAAAATGCCATGGACGCAATGAACAAACAGCAGCCATATGAAAATTATGGAGGGGGGACAAAAAAATAACACAGCTTAATTGGATCATAGGTGTTTATCTAGGACAAGGATGGTTATCCACTTGTAGTGCAACTAGAAAGATTTATGTGGCAATTAATCTTGGGAATAATTAATAGAATGATCTGCCTGGTTATTTGTATCCAAACTTGTTCACTAAAAGAACATAAATACAAATACATAAATGCATGTAGCTACTCCAAATCACCCGTAGGTATCAGCCCCTAGAGCATCACCAACACCAAGGCTAAAACTGACTAGAGACACCCGCCGAACAACCTATTCACGGGATTCTTAAGTTTTCTTAAGCATTATGTATTTCTTTCTTCTTTTTTTTCCCTTTTCTCTTTCCTCTTTTCTCCTTTCTCTTCTCTTCTCTTTTTTTTTTAATTTTTCTTCGTCTTTCTTTTTTCCCCTTTTATCTCTCTTTGCCTCCCTTTTCCCTCTATCTCTCTCTTCCTTTTCGTTGGTTTTCCTTTACATTCTTCCATTCTTGTCATTACATACTTCTATTATCCATTTATATGTTCAATTTTATTTCTTTTGTTTTTCTTCTTTCACCATTAAAAAGTCTCATATCTAGTTTAATGGGAACAATTGGAACAGAAATGACATATATTTTAATATTTCCCCCTTCTCTTATCTTTTTATGTTCATTTTCACGTATCTAATTGTATGTTGTTTCTCTATAAGTAAATGGAGCCCATAATAAGATTTTAGATTAACCTCCAAGCCCTTGAGTCACATAAACTTAATACATATGTTTATATTTCTAGTTCATTTAGTGTTATCAGATTTGATAGCAAATATCTAATCTATATTCTGATCATAAATCAATGGTTCTCCAAAGTTTATTGGTTACCATAGTTTATATTGACAGAAAGATTATGATATAGAATATAACCCTATTTCCAAGTTTCAAGAACTCGGGTACAGTTTCTTTTATAAAGGTTTTGATCAGTTACGAATGCGGACAATGGAAAGAAGATATGACAAATCTTTCATCGTTGGAGAAGACGCGCCATCTCAACATAGATCCAGTAGTTCTACTAGCATCAGGATTTTTAATTTATATTTCTTATATTTTTTATTTTTAGTAACTGTTTGTAATAGGACTCTAGTTTCTTTTTTTTCTTTCTTTTAGACTTTTGATTTTTTTTTTAAGATTAGGATTATGTAATCCTAATACAAGTAGAAGATGCAATTTTGTAGCTTATATAAAGGCCACCATGTATTCAATTTTTTTACAATAAAGATGATAAATGAAAATTTGTCATTCTCTTTGTGAGTTGGCTATGGATCTTAAATCCTCTTTCTAATAAATCCCGATTAGTGGTGAGATGCCCTAATTAGTTTATCATAATTCTATTTCTTCTCTCTCAATCTCTCCACAATCCTCTCTAAAAATGTTGTCGAATCTCTTTCTCTCAACATGTCTACTGCCGATCTCGACGCCCATTGTTACTTTCTTCCTCACCACTGAAGCCGAGGTCATTCAGGCCTTCTCCACGCCACCCAAATCAAGAAGAAAACAGATTCACGCGAGCAAAATTCTACACCAGCAAACTTCCTTATTCGGGTCATATCTCACTCATCCGAAGTCTAAATCACGCACCGTCTGAAGTGTTGGATTCGTGACAGAAAGGGTTACAATACTGAAGAATCTCAAAGCAAGAAAACGGAGAAAACTAAATTTATTTTAAGAGGTACAATTCCAATCCATAAATTATTTATTTACAAGTCAGATATACATCTCTAACTTATTATCAATTTTGATCTATTGTCCACTTTAAATTGCGAGTATGTGATATGTTTCTCCTTTGTAGTTTTTTTTTTTTTTATTGACAGTGGAATCTGTTACCTACATCATAACAATATTTAATTAGTACTTTGATATTTGAATTGATTTAATACATGCATGTTAAAGAAACATAACTAATATTAACTGTTTTAAACTTTCCGACCAATGATCGTTCTTGTTGGTGACACATTTAATTGAGTTATTTTATCTATTGATTCCGCACACGTACACGTTTCACATCAATTTCATTAGTTTTACAGTTTCGATTTTGGCATCGGTGTATATAAATATGCAGGTGTCTTTGATAATTTGCATATAGTAACCCAAAAGCACACAATATAAACATGTAGGTTGAGTTATTGTGAAATCAATAAAATAAACTTTGGATAATTTTCTTTTACTGTCAAAAAGTCCAGAATATTTTGAATAAAGTTTAAGGCCTAGTTTACAAATTTAAATATATTTATATTGTTCTCGTCTCAATATATGAGTTCTGTTATTTACATCTGTTACATCATGATCAGGTATTCATATGTAAGCATAACGTAATTAGCAAGCATTAACATCTTTCCCTTGTAATGAACCTCTAAAGTCAAACTGTTATACTCATGGTTAAGGAAATATTCTTCCAGATCCTATTAGGTTATTTATAAATGTATTAAGATAACTTTTTCTTTTAGCATCTCCCTTCAATGAGCACGGGTCTACCGCCTTTCACCTCAGGAAACTAAGTTGCCCATTTTAACTTTAAACTTCTATGTCAAACCAAAACAGAATAAACAAGTGAAAATTTTGGAGGACAGAACAAATCAAAACTGCCTTATCAAGCATGACCAAAAAGGGAAGGTTATGCAATGGTCTGTGAAGAATGGTGGGGATGGATATTCATCTAAAGGAATATAAATTTGAAACTTTGAATGATATGATGTTCATATAGCAACCATAATGTTGTGTAAGGTACCAAATGCAGACAAGAGTTGACTTCAAAGAAGAACAGTGAAAAGGGAAACCAATGGATGGGTTAATCAAATAGATATTGTCAATGACTTGGCACCCTCCAGAGAAGAGAAATTAACAAAATGTTTGATAATTTTGGATCAAATATGATGTAGAATAAAAATATTAAAGTGAAGATGGTATCAGTACCATGTGAGATGAAAACTCTAACATGGGTTAGTTAATTGCAATAGAATGGTCCTCATGAAATGTGAAATGTTGGCACGGGTTGTTTAGCAAGCACAGGTCATCAGAAGGGCTGACTAATTCTACGTCATGTTTCTAAGGAAAGCTTAGAAGGGTGAACCTCATAGTACACCAGGTGGAAAAGCCAGATGGGTAACGTGAAGTATCCTGAGGTAGCATAATCAAGGGAGCACCAATGAGTGAATTTAGGGGCCGTTTGTTTCGCGTAACACTCCGTAATTCGTAAATGACTTACTACCCAGTTACAACTACGGCGTTTGTTTGGACCGTAATTCGTAAAAGACTTACGTAACTCAACTAACACTCACTTGCAACCCAGTTACCACTCACTTACAGCCCAGTTACAGTTAATTTTGTGGTCATACAAATTTGTAATATTTTTTTATATTAATATTAAAAATTTTTAATATTTAACTTTTTTAATATTTATTTGCAGTATTAAAACTTTTAAAATCACCAAATAGTTAATTTTGTGGTCAACTTTTTCACTTACGACTTATACATTACGACAACCAAACACCGTAAAGTACAATACACTTTCTCACTTTACAATTTTATATTACCAACCAAACACCGTAAAATTTACATACATGTAACTCATTTACAATTGTAAAAGACTTTACTAATTACAACTACGAATTACGGCCAGTTACGACAACCAAACAGACCCTTAAATAATTTGAAATACAAGGATAATTGGTCTCACAAGAAACCCTATAAGGACATTTTCAAGGGCATAAATAACTTTTTCCTTTCCTTGAAAACATAGAACAGATCGCGGAAATTTAAAAATGTATCCTAATCCGTGAACAATATTTTTCAACTGACCTCATTGCTCACTAGGTTCATATAAACCGGAATCTGAATTTTGTAAAAAATTTGGTAGCTTGATAGTTTCATGTAACAACAGATAGAGAGCATCACCAAAACGTAAATAGTAAATACAAGTATGCAACTTCCATATATTTTGAGACCAGAGGCGCAGGTCGCAGCTATAGTCATATTGATGGGTTTGAATCAGATATATTGACACATTCAAATCTGAGGTCAGGAATTATGATCTTACCTCCTTTGATCTTCTTCGCCGGCGACCAAGATTCATAAATTCGTTAATCACTTCCATTGCAGCACCCTCTTCCTCTCTAAGCCTGCTGGCACTGTCATCACTACAACACAAAAGAAATTCAAAAAATGTTAAAAAAGGAATAGAAATTAGAAATATTTATAACACTCCATGCTAAAGACTGCTACAAGACATAAAAATGTGTATCAAAACATTAGGGCTTAAAATTCTCAAATTTCACTCGAAATTTTGATTTTAAACAGTACAGGAGCGAAAAGATTAGACTTTTTTTTTTTTTTACCGATTTCGTGGATCAAGGAGGGCTTTCCGCTTCCTCTCGGCGAGGGCTTCGTACTCGAGGCGCTGGAACTGCTGGTAGATCTCGTCCCCGTTGGATGAATCCTTGAGGGCGAAATCGAGGGGATCCATCTCTCCATAGAACTTGAGACTGTAGCTCTCGTTGCCCTCCTCCTCCTCCTCTTCCCCTTCCTCTTCGTCCTCGTCCATCTCGTTCTCAATGGGCGCGTCTTCTTCGAATTCCTCGTCCAAGGCCATGGCTTCTTCGCTCGTCTCCTCTTCCGCCATGGGATGCCCTCGGGGTTTAGCGCCTCCGGCGATCGATTGATGATGATCCACAAAACCCCCAGTTCATGTGTTAGTGGAATAGGGTACCAACGGGTCGGAGCCAGGTCTGAAAATTATAATGTTTTGGATCGGGTATGAATACCGGCTTTCAAGTGGGTTCAGATCTCTTTCATAAAAAAAATGGGCACGGATCAAACTATGGGACTCATATTAAGATCTTTTTATTACATTTTCTTTTTATGTTTTTTCCTCTTTATTTTTTATTTTTTTGCGAAGACTTCTATATTTTGCAAAACCGATCGAAGGGAGATTTTTTGTCTTCATCTAAGAGAGAGAGAACAGTATCGTTCCCCTCCTTCTTCATCTTCCCCCTCCTCCTCCTGACTGATCGGTTTGTTTCTCACCAAAACGTTGATGTACTAGTATATTTTTTTCTTTTTCGTGTGATAGTCATCATTGTTGTTGTAAGCTCTACTTTTACACAGATGTTCTTTAATGTTTCAAACCTAAAACCATAATCAAAACTATTATGAAATTCTTTTTCTTTAGTGCTTGTAATTTAGATCACACATTATTTAGGAGTGGAAGTTAGTGACATCCATCTCTCTCAAGAGGTCGGTCTCAAATTCAATCTCTGTTGCTGTCTAACGGGGATTTAACTTGAATAATTAGTAAATGAGTGTGTGAGTTTAGCATGAGGTTGATCTCCATCCTGTCCATCCTATTTCTCAAAAATATGTTCTGTGATTTTATTTTTATTTTTTTCAAAAAAGGAAAATGGCACAAAGGAAAAGGCCATACTCCTTCACGAAAATCTGAAAAAGATTCATCATGGAAGTCTCCAGATTTAACAAAAAAAACTAAAACCCGCGGTATCACAATAACCTTAATCATACATTCACACCATTTGATACTAGATTAAAGAGAAAACAATCATCATCAAACATGAAATAAGTGTAAATTACAGTGACTCGCTATTCTTAGCAATTAAACAATGGAACAATTATTGCTCAGAAGGAAACAATATGGAACAGTTGAATTCATCGGTACCACTTCATATTGAAGTATGACTGCAAATTCTTCCCCAATTCTTTCATACTTACAGTCACTAGAATTAACCCACAAATAATTGTGCAGTTCACAGTAACACAGTATGAGGAATTGGTCGAGAATCTCATACGTTGTTTTATTTCAAGAGTTCCTTTCCCAGTTACACTTACCATAAAGATCAATTTTCATACATAGTGACAAGTACAACTTGTACATATTCCACGCCATTCATATAACGATATAGACATTGGATGTATATTACAATCCCTTGACAACTCTAAATAACTGAGAATTTTTGAAGCCCATACAATTCCATTGAATGCAGTTCATTTTCAGATATCCTATGATCCAATAAGTATCACCAGAAAAAGTTTACTTGGTTAAAAGAAGAGCTCATACATAACTGAAGTTGAAGAGTGTCGGCTCCACAGAAATTGTTACCTAAAGCTCAAAGATCGACCATGATTGAAGTTTCCTGTGCAAACTGGCCTTCGTGGCACAATTAAAATGAACATGCTCATCCACGGGAATAAACCTTGCAGGGAAAAATACGAGACGGGAGCAAGAGAGCTTGACGGATGTACCTTCAGTCTCGATAGCTTTGATGAACAGCAGATGACTGCAATCGTTCAAGGTATGGAAAGATTCATTTACATCTCAGCTCGTCACTAGACACTGCATTTAAAACAGTGATTCATAACAAATTGCAGGATAGTCTTGCATTGTTGCTAATGCTTTCACTACTCTTCCTTCAGGATTTATATGCTTGCATGCTTTTGCTACCAATATTTGTGAGATCAATATCATAGAAGGACTTCAAAACCTTTTATTAGGTATCGACTCCCAAAACAATCAGAAACCATCATCCTTAACAATATCTCAGGTAGTTCACTTGGGCAACCTCTGTGACTCGGCTAGAAACATTCATGAGTAGAAAGCATGGGAATGCAGCACATTGTTTATGAATGAAAACTTGATAATCAATCAAAACATAGTAAAAAGAAGCTCTTGAAAGCATATGTTTCTCTTTTAAGGTACACTATACGCAAAACCCTGAGGAAACAGATCCCTTACTAGATATGAACTTCTGTAACAATACAAATTCTTCTAAAGATGCAGAAAATACAATACTTTGAACATTTGGACACTTGATAGATTCAATTTATGTAAAGGGAAATGGCACTATGCCTTGACAACAAAGAAAACAAGCCTTCTGGTGTGAAGTGTTGCTACAAATTCTTTCTTTAACAAAGTAACCAAGCAGCTCAAGTTCATTGTAATTTTATTTTTGTTCACTCAAAAATATTATTCTTAGTGCCAAGTTTATAATGCCTGTATAGAGCAGGAATCTCAAATACAGCAATCTTCCTTAAGGTAAGAGATATGCCACTAGGGAGTAACATTTGCATTATTTAAAAATCCAGCAACTGCTGAACACTGGTAGAAAAGAAGAAAATTCTTTGTGACATATATGCATGTAGTTATTTTCTACTACAAGGAAGGGAATGGGGTAAATGTTAATTTCAAAGATTAACAAAAAGGTTTTCAGAATAGGTTAAGGTATTAAGCAAGCAAAAACAATAGATACAATAGATACAACAGATAACTCTGATGAGGATATGGACAAAAATCAAGGAGGACTAGAAAATTACCTCCTCTCCGCAATACTACTCAACCAAGTAGTCTGCACATATAAGCTTGAGATTTCAGCTGAAGAACACGGAGTATCATGGATTAGGTTAATGAAAGCTCTAGCTCTTATGGACTTCAGCTGAGAGTTGCTAATTTGTTATGGGATCTTATATCTTCACACAAAATGTGCTGATACTAAACAAAAAAAGTTGAAAAGTCAGATATTAGCATAGTTTCCAGTTTTTCTCGCATGGTGTGAATCAAAATATAGAAGCATCCTGCAAGTGTCAATTTTCTAAGGAAGGTCTCTAGTTACTATCTGCACTAAAAAACTTAAAATAGGGTATTCTCAGAGCTCCACAAGAGATTTTCTTTATAATTGTAAATCACGGAATGTTAGTTCAAGGTGTAATGCAGTTAAGCAACTTTCTAGTGTCTAATATGCTGTCTTGCTCTACCTGCACGCATATCTTGGCATTTCAATGTAGGCGATAGCTCATACACAAACTCCATGCTATAATATTTTAATCTTATACCTTCTCAAACCTTTGTTATCAGCTACAAGTTTAGAATGCTTTAAGATTTTGCAGAGCAAGAACTCACTGATTCAGGATTCTAAGTCAACACCTAGCTGAAGCCACAAACTATATGTCTATAACCTACACACTTACACAACTAATACCAAATTCCTATTTATGCATTATATCCAGTAAACAAGTAGAAATTTGAAAACAAAACATCAATTCACTGGCAGATACTGCTCATCCAGATAACAGAAGCAAATGGCACTTGCAAGATATGGATCACAGACTGAGAGTTTAGTGAGCTTCTAAATGAACCGAAATTCATTTTGAAAGAGTCATAGTGCTTTCATAAAAAAAAATTATAATGTGAATGACACTTCATTGGGTGAGGCAGATTATATAATCCTGTTAAATGCGAGTATATATATGAGATTCAGAGAATACAACTAAGAAGAACCTTCTATGGTAAAGCACACTAATGGTCCACGGCACTGTATATATTAAAATACCCCATGGAGAAATTTGTGAAATGTTCCATTTCTAACCCAAAAGAAGAAAAGAAAAAAGAGAAGACGTTAGAGAATAACAAAACCAAGTGTACAAAAAGGAGCATTTTAGAGTTGATTGTTGTCTTCTATTCCGTAAGATGATTTACTATGACATGATCTCACAAATTAGAGAGTTTAGAATTTGCCCTGAGTTATCTCTAGGCATGAAAGTTGCAAGAAAGTAACAGCCAATTGCAATAGCAAGATGAAGATAAGCTAACATGAATCTATTCAAGAATATAAAGAAATTTCATGAACAAAGGTAAGGCACAATTATTATTTTTTTTGACATTAATCAATTCGAATATAATTTTTCCTTAAACTTTGCCCACATTCTAGGTCCTTGTGGATGACTATTAACAAGCCACTTTTTAAATCTCTCATCAGAACAAGCAAGTATGCTACTCAATGCCAATGAAGTTGTAACTTTTCCTTCATCCTTGAGCCAATTGTACATCAAGAACCTGAGTTTAACCCTTTCTACAGTGAACGTCAAGTACTTTGGAAACTCCACAAGTGAACTTAACGGAAAACCCAAATCTTTTATCAGAAAATTAATCTTTCTCTCGAGGGCATCTACCTTCAGGTTCAAGACATTTGGACTGCTTTTGATCATATTATACACATCATTCGGCTCAAGCCCACATTTAACCAAAAAATCATATCTCTCCTGAAGCTCATCACCTTTGCCACGGAAATTTCTCAGTGCCTTCTGCATCTCCTTGGAGTTCTCTACAAATCCTAATGCAATAGAAACTCCCTTTTCCGCATACGAGATGTCTCATCATCTCGAGTTCTACGAAGAGGGCAAAGCCTAGAACCTTTAACATACTTCTTAAGTTGATGAGGATCCTCCTGTATTATCATTCGTAACCTCCTGTAATTGGTCTGTAGTAAGCTAACAACACTGCTAGGTTTCTTCAAAGTATGCTGACCAAAAATTCTATATAAGTACTCAAAAGCATTTTGATATCCTCGGGATCCATTTCAATCTCAAGTAGAAACAGAAAACCCTGACGCAAATTTTTTAAGAACCTCCCAACTTGAATTTGAGGAAACTGTCTTAGAAGACTGAATATCTCCTTTCTTGTTGCACCTACTTTCAACAAGAACCCAATCAACGAAAAGAATGCTTTCCCAGAACCGTCCAGCATGAAATCAGGATGTTTTCTTATCAAAGTCCCCAGTTCTTGTTTAGTGAACCCCATGTGCAAACAATATTGCAGTACTATGAGCATTCTACCCCAATTATAGAAATTTTTTTCAGACAAGTACCCTCCGATCCAATCTCGCTGGACTCCAGCATCCTCCAACTCCTCTAGAACCTTAACAAACTCTCTATTACCATCCCCAGTCAGAAGATTTGGACTTGAAGCAACGATCTTAATAACAGTAGTCTTACTCAGACCCAATTCTTCGTAAGCTTGAAGCTTCAGCTCCACTACACCACGCTCATACTTGAAAATTTCAGTAGCCTCCTTGTAAATCCTTCCTATCTTTCCACGATCAATCCCATAATTACAAAAAACATGATAATTATCGAACAATTCCATATCATCATTAAGAAAATTCAAGTCTCGAGGGAGGAACAAATTAAACTCAGACGGTTTCAGACCCATGCTCTCGAAAAGAAGTTCGAATTCGTTAGGAGGGTGATACCTTAAGAACCGCGACAATGCCCTGCCAATCTCTTCCTCTTCCTTCTCCACCTTGTTCAGGACCTTATCAAGAAGTTGGGAGAGTGTTTGCTCATGTGATCGGCATCGGAGAACTCTAAGCCTGCTGTGAAATGAAGGTAATCCATAAGAGCAGCTTGGGCCTGAGATATAAGGCGAGAGCTCCGAACTGCAGGCTTCGGATCATCTGGAGTAGCAGTCCCAGTGCAAAAGCCTCTAGGACCACCCACAACATAGAAGTTAATGTGAGAACCTCCAGATTTCGATGGAAAAACTCCATATTTCAAAGAAATCTTAGGTACCCATTTGGTAGAAGGTTCTTCTTTGTAATAATTTGATAGCAAAACACCATCTTTCAGAGAAATACGAGATGCCCAGTTGTTAAAGGATGCATCTTTGCCACAAGGAACTGTGTCACTAGGCAAAAAAATTCGATCTTTTGGAGAAATTTGAGGTGCAGAGTCGAAAAAATGCACTTCTCTGCGATACAGAGGTCTAAAAGTTAGGAATTTTGATGATGTGAGGTGTTCTCGTGAGCAAATTCGAGGAACCCATTTGAGAGGAGATTGTTTGGTCAATTTGAAGAGGTGTATCATTGCTAATTGCAAGATAATAAAAGGAGAATTGAAGAATCGAAGAGTATAGTACCTAAAACTAATTGATTCTCCCCCATTTCGATTGAGCCACGAACTGAAGAGCACAACTCATTGTCCTCTTTTTTTTAGGGCAATTCATGGATCCATGTGGCCGTGAGCAGAGGTTTAAGAGGGGGTTTGGGCTCGTTTAACTTCTGGCTGTTCCCGGGTTGGACCCGTTAAAGTGTCAAATCCAAGCCCAAGCCCACGCAGTTTGCAGTTAGCACCATTTTTCTAGGGTTTGATGTATGCCCCCAACTCTTTGAGATTTTGAAATTTACCCCTCAATTTTTCATTTTAAAAATTTACCCTCTCAAATCATATGGCTCTCTCAAAATAAATTGTTATTTATTATGCTATTGAAGATTAAAACATTCTGTTAAGTTGGTTAAAATATATCAAAAGGGATCACACTCGCTCATTTGCAAATTCGACTAAGTCCATGTTCTACAAATCCAATGACAAATACTATCTAATTGGCTCACTAGTTTCACTATCGATCGCGCTCTCCTGCGCTCTAAGAGTAGGAATTCAGCAGGAAATCGTGTTTAGCACTCTATAGGGGCTCCTTATCTCCTATAACCCAAAGAGTCTTCACAAGACTCTGGGAGCGCCATCTGAGCACTTCTATCTCCCTACCCCGGGCACCATAACTGCTTCTCCCTCCTCCCTCTCATCTATCCCAAAAGGTCTCCGGGAGTGTTGCTGGACCCTTCTATTTCTCTGCTCCAGATAACGTAATCACTTCTCCCTCCTTACCGGTTTCTATAAGAGTATTTGTAACGTGTATTTCCCAGTTGAAGTCTTATTTCCTACAATCGCAATGCATAAAGCAATCATTTGGACTTGTACGGTGTCGGAGCCACATATTGGCTGATTTCGTGTCAAATCTTTGTTTTATTAGATACATATGCTTTATTTTTATGCTGCAAATAATTATATATAGTGGAATATCTACTTAAACAACAACACAGTTATTATTTGCTTGTGTCATTATCTTGTCCTACTTAATATTATTTGCATGTCACAAACTCAATCACTACATAACGCACCACGCACCGGTTGCCACACCGCTGAAAAGCCAACGGTGCCGACCCCAACTCCATCTCCCGATTTGTGATGCGCGTGACTGAAATCCCGATATCCCAGAAGTGTTCGACAGTCGCCCGCCGCACTAACAGGCCAGGCAACAACAACGCCTGGCAAGATAACTCCTCCAAATTTGTGCATAGAACAAAGCCCTACAGGAGACTTCCTCAGCCAATGAGTCGGTGTTAAAAAAAAAAAATCCTAGCATTGCGTTCCAACCAAACAGACCAAGTGACAACATGAAAACTAAACATCCCACGACTTCCATCTGGGTCTTGGAATGTTAGCCACTCTCCAATCTTCCCCACATGTGTCGAAGAGATGATTGGCCATGAGAGGAGGTCTCACCGAATTGTGAACGAGGACCAAACTTGATTTGCAAAAGGGCAGAGTGTTGCGTGCGCCAGGCAACAACCAATTGAGGAACCCCAAACAACTGAGAGAGATGCACCAGAGAAGTACCCAAATGACAAGAATAAATAAACAAGAGAGAAAAGTCAACACAATATTTAACGAGGTTCGGCAATTTGCCTACGTCCTTGATCTTATTGATTCAATAATCAATTACAAGTTTTTGCCCATTACAATTCAGGAGGGCTCTACTCCTTTATTTATAACCAGAGAGTCCTAGGGTTTTAAGAAACCACAATTAGATTCGATTCCTTTTCAGAAACAAAGTCTGAATCCCAACAGGAGAAGTAGATTTGCCTGTCGGTTGACCGAGCCGGTCGATCGAGCCGGTCGACTGACCCTTTCATTCGGTCGACCGTTGCCGACAGAAACATGATGCATGCCAGCCGGTCGACTGCTTCGATCGACCTTTCCTTGCTTCGGTCGACCGAGTGGTCTATGCACGATGTGCATGCCGGTCGGCCGGACGGTCGGCCGGCCTCTGTTCTAGCATGTTATAAACTGCGTTCTCGCTCCTTCTTAACCCTAATCGCTGCACTATTTCTTTCGATGAGTTACAAAACTCTTCCATCAAGCTTTCTCAAAGTTTTATCTCCTCTCTTTCTACAATTCTCCACCTCGGTGAAGATTTCTCAAATGTGAGCGGAACTCAACACGGTACATGTCGACTCGAGCGGGATTGTACCTATGTGGCTGCCTACGTATCTTACCCAAGGATCAAGCCACCCGTAAGTCCATCCAAACGAGCTCCACCGAGCTCAAGCAACTAGAAGGATATGGGGCATCTCTTTACAATGTGTAGATTTTACTCTCAAACCTTCTTGGTAAGCATATCAACGGGATTCACCTTTGTGTGAATCTTTACTAACTCAAAGTTACCTTCATTAAGAATCTCCCGAACAAAGTGGAACCTGACATCAATGTGCTTCGTCCTTGCATGATGCACCTGGTTCTTTGCCAAATAGATAGCACTCATACTATCGCGGTTGATCTTCAAATCCTGATCAATCCTCAAGTCATCAAGCAACACTTGAAGCCATATTGTCTCTTTCTTAGCCTCCGTTATGGCCATGTACTCGGCCTCTGTAGTAGACAATGCAACGGTAGACTGGTAAATAGAGCACCAACTCACCGGTGCTTGGGACAATATGAACACATATATCATTGCTGACCAGCGTTTGTCAAGTTCTCCTACATAGTCGGAATTAACATATCCGACACACTCCTACTTACCCCTAGTATCCTTCTTAAATACTAAACCAACACCTATGCTACCCTTTATGTACCGTAAAACCCACTTTACTGCCTCCCAATGACCCCTCCCAGGATCATGTATATTTCTGCTAATCATCGAGACAGCTTGCGACAAATCAGGCCTTGTACACATCATTGCATACATTAAGTTACCAACTGTGCTAGTATACAGCACGCGAGTCATGTACTCACGTTGTTCGATAGTAGTAGGAGATATAGTGGATTTTAACTTGAAATGAGTAGCCAATGGTGTACTTACAGATTTCATATCACCGTTGATGTTGAACCTCTGAAGTACCTTCTATAAATACCCTTTTTGTGTCAAACTAACCTTGTCACTCCTTCGGTCTCGCTCGATCTCCATGCCTAGCACCTTCTTCACTTCATCAAGATCTTTCATCTCGAACTCAGAAGACAAGTCTTTCTTCATTTATCTATTGCGGATCTATTCTTAGAAGCAATGAGCATATCGTATACATATAACAGTAGATAGATGTACTCTCCACCGGTAGCTTATTGTAATACACACATGGGTCAATGGCTACGTATGTACTTTTTACTTCTTATGAAGCTGTCAAAACGCTTGTACCACTGCCTAGGAGACTTTTTTAATCCATACAGCTATTTCTTCAGCTTGCATACTATATTCTCTTTTCCTGTAGTTTTGAATCCTATCAGTTGAGATATATAAATCGCCTCTTCAAGATCGCCCTGGAGAAAGGTGGTCTTCACATCGAGTTGATCAAGATCCAACTCATATTGTGCTACCAACGCCAGCAAAATCTGAATCGATGAGTTCTTTACAACAGGTGAGAATACCTCATTGTAGTCAATGCCTTCTCGTTGTGCGTAGCTTTTAGCTACCAATCTGGTTTTATAGCGTACAATGTCATCTTTAAGAGATCCCTGTTTTTTTTTGCATATATCCACTTACAACTAATTGTCTTTTTTCCCTTGAGCAACTCTATCAGTTCTCAAGTGTTGTTCTTATATAGAGAACTCATCTCCTCCGTCATGGCATCCTTCCACATCTTAAACTCTGAACTGATTAGCTTCCCTATATGTAGACGGGATCGCCTCTTTAACGACTGAGAGAGTATAGGCCACAATCATATTTGTAGTGAGCCAACTAGGCTTACGTGGATTTCTTCTAGTTCTTCTAACTGCAATGGATTCATGGACATTACTCATAGCCTGTCCTTGATCCTCATCAGTATCCTGATCGGCTACATGATCACTACCCTGTGTTACCGTGAGGTATAATCTCCAATGATACTGATCTTTCTAGAGACAGTGAAGTAGCATCATTCTCCACCTACTGTGATACCCCTTTGGTCTTCTTAATTTTCACCTGCTGAGAGATTGTAGGCTTCAACATTGAATCCTCATTAACGTGACATCTCTGCTGAGGATAAACTTCTTATCCTTAGGATTCTAAATATTGTAGCATTTTACTGTTTTCTTGAATCCTACGAACGCACCTTTCTTCACTCTAGGGTCTGACGTGTCTTCCTTAATATGGTAGTAGGTCGGACACCTAAATACCCTTAGCGAATCATAATCATGAGCAGGTTTCCCAGACCAAACTTTTGAAAAGCACACCTAGAGGGGGGGTGAATAGGTGTACTTGCTAATCTAGAAACTAAATGCTCTAAATGCGAAAGCTAAAGCAAATTTTGCAACACACTTAATACAACACACAAGTGTAGCCGAATTCCCCGTGAAGGGCTCTGGACTAACTCCTCTTGATTCCCCTTTAATGGGGTGAGGTGCTATATGAAGCTCTTGTGGTTAAGTACAAGTGAGGCACACACAAACAACCAAGCATATAAGATGAATAGGCAATATGAATATATGCAAGGCAACACAAGCAATATGAATGATATGAATGACAATAAGGATGATGATATGCACAACACAAATAGAGAGAGAGGGTTAGAGAGACAATGGATCAAACGCTAACAATAAGATATGTTTCGAGATTCGAGCACCTAGCTCTACATCCCCGCCTACACCACCGTGTAGGATTTCCAATCCACTATCCCCACCGAGGGAACCTCTACCGAAGAGGATTTGTTACAACAAAGGGAGTACCGAACTCCTCTCTCAAACACCGCCTCACAACCGAGGGGTAGGCCCTTAGCCAATACAACAACCAACACCTCTACCGAAGAGGGTTTACAACCAATCTCCACCTCTCACTAGAGGGAGTAAACACAAACCTCAACCTCTACCAAAGAGGGAGCAAACACCAACCTAAATCAACAAACTCAACCTCTACCAAAGAGGGAGCAACACAAGAAATCAAGGGTTTACAACAAGTGGTATATCTCAACGACAAACGTCTTTCCTTTTTCTCTTTTCCACAAAACAAGGATCCTAATAGAATAGGATAGATGATAGCTCAAGTGTGAAAATCAAGGTGTTTTGGAAATCAAACAAAGAAAAAATCCTTGGGAAAATACTTGCAATATGATAGAAATGAAGATCTAAAGCAATATCCCAAAAAACTATTTTTCTTTGAATTTTCCAAACCCTTGAAAATAATAAAGATGAAATCTTTGAGGCTCTAAAACACTTTAAAAACTTATTTTTAAAACCAGAGAGTAGGAAATTTTTGCTCTTGAAAATCTTAGCCAAAACCCAAAGGAGTGGGGTTTATATAGGCCAAAACAGAAACTAGCGTTAGGCTGATCTGGCAGCCTGACAGGCTACCGGTCGGCCGGCCCGGCCGACCGCCAACGGTTAGAAATGTGACCATTGGGCAGACCCGGTCGACCGCCCGGTCGACCCAAATAAACAGAGAGCAGAGCTCTCTGGTCCGGTCGGCCGCCCGGCCGACCGTCCCTGTGTGTGCCAACGTGCACGGTTCTGTGCACGTCGGTCGACCGTACGGGTCGACCGGCCTATGGTTCGGTCGACCCATGCGGTCGGCCGAACTGGCCTGACAGACATAAAACTGGAACAGAAACACAAGTTAAAAATATTTCTAAAAATTCTTTTATCTCTTTTAAAATTACCATAAAAATTGTTTTATCATTTTGCATTGATATATAAATATGTGATAAAAATTTCAACTCAATTATCAAGCAATTTGAACTATTTTTGTGTCTTAACATTTTTACCAAAAACCAAAACATGTATTTTTATCAAACTTGGATTTTTCAATACATGAATAGGAAAGTCAAAGTAAGTTTATTTAGGAAGTTTAAGCATGCATGTATAGAAAGAATACATTTACTATACATATAAACCATGTAAACTTGTTTTGATCAACTATTCATGAAAACTAAACATAAAACGTGTGTGTTTGTGCACTTGAGCATATCAACTATACTAAGCTTTACAAATGGATTTAAACACACTAAACTAAACTAGGATACCTAAGTCTTCTTGACGATCTCCATCTTCAAGTCGACTCGATCCCAAAACGTGATCCGCCGAGTGCAAAGGTATGATCTTGATGCTTGGGCACGGGAATCACCAAGTGAAGGCTTCCAAACTCATCTTTTTGAAGCAATCACCAACTAATATATTGATCAATGATCTGTAACTAAAATCACAAGATAATTAGTAAACATAACTACATGAGTTAATCATCATCAAAACTAGAGTGGAAGGCCTTTGGGCCAACAACTTTCAGAGGAGTTTTACCTCCTATCGCAGACGAAGGTAATCTGTTAATGAGATAGCAAGCACATACCAAAACCTCAGATTAAAAATTCTTTGATAATCTGGCATTGGATATCATATATTGGACCTTCTGTAGGAAAGTACTGTCCATCCTTTTGGCTACCCCATTTTGATGCGGTGTTTTCCTTACTGTGAAGTGCGTTACTGTGCTCTCATCACGACAAAGCTTTAGGAAAGGATTACTCTTATACTCACCTCCGTTATCTGACCAGAACACCTTGATCTTCCTTCCCATGCTTTTCTCCATATTCTTCTTCCACTCCACAAATAATTTTAGGACTTCCCTTTTATGCTTCATGGTATATACCCAACATCGCCTAGAACAATCATCTATAAAAGTCACAAAGTAGTGATTACCTCCAATCGATGTCGTCTTGGTAGGTCCCCAAACATCGATGTGAATAAAATCCAGAATTTCCTCGGTGCAGTGAGTCGTTGTGCCGAATTTCACCTTGGTCTTCTTTCCGATGACACAATATTCACAAAATTCGAATTTGCAGGTTCTGGCACCTTTCAACAGACCTTACTTTGCTAGACTTGCAAAGACTTTTCACACATATGATCGAGCCTCATATGCCAAAACCTGGTTGAATCATCATCTGAATCTGTAGAAGTCGTCACTTGACCTATAACTGTATTATCCTTCAAATAGTAGAGATTATTTCGGCGGACGCCTTTCAACACCACTATTGAGCCTTTAATCAACTTGAGAACACCATCTCTTATAGGTACCTCAAGACCCAATGTTTTCAAAACACCAACTGAGATGAGATTCCTTTTAAGTTGAGGTACACACCTCACTTCCTTTATTTCCCACAGCATTCCATTAAATATCTTGATCTGGACTGTACCTAATCCTTCCATGTTACATGGGCGATCATCACCCATGATAACTGAACATCCATCTAACTTCTCAAAGTTAGAAAATCAATCTCTTTTTGGGCATACATGTTAGGTAGCTCCAGTATCTAAGATCCACACAGAGTCTCCTGAGTAACCAACAATAGGAGTAGTAACAAAAAAATAGAATACCGATGAGTCTTGAGTCTGATCCACCTGCTTGTGAAGTACTGGCTTGAGTATTGTTCACCTGTGCGAGATTTGTCTCGGTCTTCGACTCCATTTTCTTACCCTTGATTTTTGGACAATCAATCTTTCAGTGTCCTAACTCTTTGCAGAAGGCGCATTGGTTCTTCTTCAGATCTCTGAAACCTGGCCTGGCTTTGATCTCCTATGATCACCTTTGCTCTTCCGATTGAAACTCCTGCCTCTTATCGTCAATGCCTCTGCTTATGTACTCCTAGAAGAAGACAATTTGTCCTGCCTCCTTAATTCATAATTTACAAGATCAGCCAACACCTCACTGTAGTTAAGTGTTTGTCTATCATTGATCAAAGTTAGGGTGAAGGTCTCATACTCTTCGTCAGGAAGAGAATTCAATAGAATCATCGTCTTTTCCTCTTCTTTGATTTTCACATCCATGTTAACTAAGTCTGTAAGAAGCTTAGTGTAGTTATTCATATGTTCATCAACGGAGAGTCTTCTCTTCATCTGGAAGCGATAAAGCCTCCTCTTCAATTGCAAACGCGACTCGATGCTCTTTGTCAGATAATTCTTCTCTAGGATCTCCCACAACTGCCTTGTAGATGTTTCATGTAACACATGATACTTGATGTCTTGTGTCAAATAAGACCTTATCAAACCACATGTCATTCAATTCATCTTGTTCCAATCCTATTCAGAAGTAACCTCAGGCTTTTTCTCCAACTGTAGAGTGTCTTTGAGAT
This sequence comes from Agave tequilana, assembly GCA_038442645.1. Lineage (NCBI taxonomy): Eukaryota > Viridiplantae > Streptophyta > Magnoliopsida > Asparagales > Asparagaceae > Agave > Agave tequilana. The sequence goes on along the minus strand of JAVJIF010031302.1, from coordinate 97,309 downwards.
TTGATGTCGTCAATGCATCCATCACCTCACATCTCCACATCCCAAAGTTGTTCTTGTTATTAAACTTCATCACATCAATTTTCAATGGACATGGATTCATGGTTTTCATCGTAGATGTACTATCTCCAGCGATCTTCTTAATAGGTTCCTCAAAGTGAAACCCTAGGAGAGTTTCTGAAATGATCTACTCTACCAAATTTAATTCCTTGAGCAATCCAAATGTTATTCTGAGATCCACACACGATCCCACAAACAGTCCCAACGCTAGTCCAAGATCGACATACTATCTCCGTCAAACAACCACCAATGCTCTTGGAATCGACACACTATCCCACGATGAACCTGAGATGCTCTGATACCACTTGTTGGGTGCACCAGGCAACAACCAATTGAGGAACCCCAAACAACTGAGAGAGATACACCAGAGAAGTACCCAAAAGACAAGAACAAATAAACAAGAGAGAAAAGCCAACACAATATTTACGAGGTTGGCAATTTGCCTACATCCTCGGGGCAAGGGAGAGAGAGATCCTATTGATTCAACAATCAATTACAAGTTTCTACCCATTACAATTCATGAGGGATTTACTCCTTTATTTATATCCAAAGAGTCTTAGGGTTTTAGGAAACCACAATTAGATTCAATTCTTTTTCAAAAATGATGTCTGAATCCCAACAAGAGAAGCATATTCGCCTGTCGGTCGACGAGCTAGTCGACCGACCCTTTCCTTCAGTCGACCGGTCGGTCGACCGTCGCCAATAGAAACATGATGCATGCCAGTCGGTCGGTCGCTCACTTTGGTCAACCGGGCGATCTACCGAGCCGCTCCTATGAACGTTGTGCATGCCGGTCGACCGGACGGTCAGCCGGCCGGCCTATGTTCTAGCATGCTGTATACTGCGTTCTTGCTCCTTCTGGGCTCCGATCTATGTGCTATTTCTTTCGATGAGTTACAAACTCTTCTATCAAGATTTCTCAAGTTTTTATCTCCTCTCTCTCTCTCCCTACACAGAGGAAGAAGAGGCGTGTAGTAGACCCAGTGTGGTTGCCACAAAAAACACATGGTGAAAGCTGCCTAATATTGCGTCGATGGAGGTAGTCTCTCCAACACGGCAAGCCACATAGTGATCTTCACTCTCAAGGGATCAACACTCTCACAGTAGGCTTTTGCAGCTCTATCAGGCTGGTGGGTTAGTTGAAGGAGGCGGTATTAGGAAAACACACAGAATTTCTCGAAAGAGCCAGCATCCCAACTAATCTGACCTATCACCCGAATACGATCAGTTACCTCTGCTCCAGTACCCCCACCATAATACCACAAGGGATAGTAATCTCTATAATTTGCCCATCAGTGAACCCCTCATTTGGATCCTAAATCAGGGGGCGCGCAGATTCAAGCGAACAATTTGAAGTGAACCGATGTTGAGGAGGGGTTTGGTTCATATGTGTGAGCCACACACACATACAATAAGAGGACCAATCATGCATTGACACATGTATTAATTCTCTTATAATATGTTATGTGAATGGGTCTCACATATGTATTATAAGAGATTATAAGAGTTTCAATTCACGTGTCAATACCGAATTGGCCCTCTTATTGCATGTGTGTGTGGCTCACACATAAGAATCGAACCCGTTGAGGAATAGCGGGGGGTTCTTCAAGAGCCCTTACTCGACGACTTCCTGGAGATGCAACTTGAAGTGTTGGTAGGTCCGTCAAGCTCATGTACATCGCACTTCGACGCACGAAGGAGGGAGTGGTAGAGTTTGTCGGGGTAACCATTTCAACGTCGATGTGGTGTGTGCCACTAGGAGTAATGGCCTGCAGAGGCGTAGCCGAGATGGTGTCATTTGCCACGGGTGGGGAGTAGCAAGCTGCAGCGCAAGGGAGATATTGGGCGTCACGGGTAAGAGAAGTTGAGAACCTCGAGTTAGAGTCGCCTGATGCCGGAGTCCGTGGATAAACTATCTGACCAGCAGCCTGAGGCGAGAACGGAGGAGAGCATCCTGGCGAGTAGGGGCTGTAGAATGCAGTAGGGGGAGAAGTGGCTGCAGCCCAAGGAGAGGGAGTGGTGGGGGCGGTGGTGGAGGTTGAAAGAGTCTCCGCTGGCTGCGAGGGGAGTTGAGGTGAGGCTGGAGGAGGTGTTGGCGGTCGCGGAACAGGTGGGGGTTGGCGGGGTTGCCGGCGATGCACGATGTTGCGTAGTGCCTGAGTTTGCTCCACTCGTAGCACATGATGCCATCACAGCACTCTCCAGCCATATGACCTTTGCCACCGCAACAGAGATGACGGCCGGAAAGAGGAGGCGGCGACAGTGGTCTTTAGCTTTCGGGCTTAGTAGTGGCTTGGAATTGCGATTGAGAGTTTGAGAGGGAGTTTTAAGCTTTTCCTTGTAAGATACAAGAGCCCAATGGCCTGAGATGGTGGAGGGGCTAGGAGGAAGGCAGCGGCTGCAGTGGGAGGCTTAAGGATAGATCGAGGTGGGATTAACAGGCTGAGGGGTGGTGGGAGGGGAGGCAGAGGCTAAGGAAGGGGCGCATCGTGGTCGCCATGGGCAAAAAACACCCTTAATAAAATCATCATGAATTATAACTTGATTTCAAAACACTATTAAAAACTTTCAGAATGCAATAAACTATAATAAATTTCTATAAAAAAAGCCTAACTTTTTCACTAAACTACCTGAGAACTATGATAGTTTACCGTATTTCATTGCTGTTTTCTTGAAATCCAGTAAAATTTTATGATAATTTCTTGAAATTAAGCCTAAAAATAAGAGTATAAACATATTTAAGCTATACCCCTCAAAAAATGCCCTAGCCCAAATGGTAACGGGGCCAGGGGGGTTAATTTAAAAAATATGAAATTCGCTAACTAATAACCACAAATTGGTCTCTTCTCAAACGAATAAAACAAAATAAAAAAAATAAAGATAAACCAAAAACAAATTGATCCTTAATACAACAAATTACATAAACCAAAAGTAAATTTACATTGTCACACTTACTCTTATTGACAGTTACATCACAGTGATCACTCCCCGAATTAGCGTCCCCCAAGATACATTACAAATCCTCAATAAAAATGTATAACAATATTGTCAATTGTAAAATTACACAAGGGTTCATGATCACTAACCCCAAATCTCAACAAACAAAAGTAGAAAAATTAACAGAAAACCCAACCAGCTCCCCCCACTACTTTCCATACCCCCACAAGTCCATCTCCCCACCCCTTGGCTGCTGCTGTGACATCTGATTCATCTGATTCATGCTATCAAGAACAGCCCAATCATTCGTCGTGCCGGCGACTTCCCGGCCTGGATCGCTGACATTCTGGTCAATCTGCTCGCACCCATCGACTGAGAAGTCGTAGCCGGTCGGCTGCCGGGGATTTGGGAGCAGGTCCTGCACTTGGATTTGGGAGTAAGGGTTGGTTGGGAGCTGGTGAGAGTAGTGCAGGGCTAGTTCTGGCTTGTACAGGCTTGTTGTGGCCTGGGGGTGCAAATGGTGGTGGAAACTGCTTTGCTGGTGGTGGATGTAGAGGGCCCGGGACGAGTCGTGGCCCGTTGCGGCTGCCATGTGGCCCGTCTCGTGGCCCTGGCTCGAGCTCCCTTCGCTGCCGCCACCGGTCTTGAAGAAGCACTTCTTTTGAAGACACGGCACACTACCCATCCGTCCTCCTTCGAAAAAGCGCGAAAACTTTTCAAATGTTAGTTTGAAGATGGACCCATCATATAATTTTCTTTAAAACATACTTAGTATATTGCACGTGCTAAGCGCGTGCTTGTAGAAGTATGTGAGCCCCCAACTTTTAGCATTATCAAGTTGAGATTTTTTGCATTTAATTTGGCTGGTTTTTTTCATACTTTTTAAACTTGTATGGTTTCTCAGAAAACCCTATTTAACTTAAAAAGAAACTTGAAATAGCACCTCAAGTTTAATTTTCATAGTAAAGTATCAAAAAACTATCTCAAATTACTGTAAAGTATCAAAATTATCATAGTTCAATGTAGTTTTTTGAGATTTCTAAATTTGAGTGGTTTTTTTTTAGAAAACCATAAAAACTTTAAGGGGTATTAAGAAATTTAGCCATTAAATTTATCGCAAGACATAAAAACTTGGCAGGAGTTTGGAGAAGAGAGTGATTACATTGCCACCGCCTTGATCGTCGTCGTCTGATTCCTCGAGACGGTACTCGTGCATGATCCAGTCGGTCTTTTGGCCGTGGGGGCACGCCCACGGTAGAAGACCAAGGTCTTGCGCATGCCGATCTTCTTGTAGCTGGTACGAATGCACTTGTCACGACCGGTGGCCTTCCAGAACCCGGCGTTGGTGGCACGGTTGGTGCGCGATCCGGTAGGGTACTTGCGATCCTTGTGGCTGAAGAAGTACCACTCATTCTGAGGGGTGGCTCCTATCCTGCATCTCTCTGAACATATAGCAAGGATGTAATCAGTACAATACAATTAAGTTACAACTAGATTAGATTTTGCAGGAATCAGTTTTTTACTGCGAGTAGACTTAAGAGAATAATACATGCGCAAGAAATTTTTATTAGATAGAATCTCAAATTTTACATTTTACAGATTGTGAGAAGTATAGTCCAAATAGCGAGATTATTGTAATGGTTTTCACCAGATAAGACTCATCAGGTCATAATTATCCAGAGCCCCTATTTACTTCTCATCTAGGAAAAGAAACACACAGATTTTCCATGAATCAATATGTGTCTCTCTACTTGCATGTGGCTATACAGTATACACACACACTTACTGCTAGTTGGCTTATATGGCCATTACTGTAAACATAGTTGCAAAGTTTTGTCCTTAGGTTTGTAGATTGGTAGACAATTGCATGGTAGAAAGAGAAGGGCAAGGTTTAATATTAAGGTGAAATAGATTGTTGTCTCTAGATTTCTCAACAAATAAAATGAAGGGAATTGTATAAAATAGTTGGCATGCATTGAGATCAACACCTCATGGGCCTGTGGTTGATTGATGATCAAGTTGTGTTGTGATGGGAAGAAAGATAAGCATGTTGGTGGATTGGAAATCACTCTGTAATGATCCACCATCCACGTACTTCATGTCTTCTCTGGATATGTGTGTGCTATTTAATTACCTTCTCGGTACTTTGTTTTCAGGACAAACAAACGTCACAAAATGTATAGGATTTTTATGAATACATAGAAGAATGTTTATTGATAACAGAGAGATTAAAATGTAATATATGGAGAGTGGCTAATAAGACTATTTCATACTTTTATTAAACTATAAGATCCCAATCGATATTTGATTGAGATGCATAATCAGTACAAAATAGTAATTGATATTTGTGAGTTGTTGTTGTTTGGGGGGGGGGGGGGGGGGGGGGGGGGGGGGGGGGGGGGGGGGGGGGGGGGGGTTGTGTGTTTAATACACATAGGATGTGATAAGAGTTTACAGTCACTTATGAAAATACACCGTAACTCTCATATTTATGATCCAAATAATTGATTATGATCTACATGTTTTAAACTTATATGGATCAAACTTTATGTGAATTAAAAATTTCTAGCCCACAAATCAAGCAAATAAAAAAACTTGCTTTTTAGACTCCTACAGACCACCCATTTTTAGATCATGAGATGGAGAGACTAGAAAGTTTCAATCCATATGAAATTTGATCTATATGAGTTTTAGGTAATGTAGATCATAACTAATGATTTGAATCATGGATATGAATTGACTACGGTGTACCTTCATAAGCGTGTATAAACTCTTATGTTATATGTATTAAACCTTTCCTCCACACACACATATACACACGCAGTTCCAAACTTTGTTAAACGGAATCAATTTACAATGGTGTGCTTTTCAACTTATAAAGACAATTGAGTGAAATAAACGTCAAATCAAGTAGAAGCTAATATCCAAGAGTTTCGAGGCAAAAAATTTAGAGGTGCTCAATTTTTAGGAGGGTGTTTGAATTATGAAAAAAAAAGGAAGGTTACCTTATTTCTTAAAAGTTTTTAAACTAAAGAGATTCAGGAGGAGTTGGGAAATTTATAAACTCCAAATTTCCTGTCACAGAAATATCATTAGTGATACAAAATCACAAAAGATGTCTGCAATATCTTGAGGCAATTTATCTAACAGTATTAATTTCTAAGAATAGAGACCAAAATTTGCAAAGTTCTCACTCCTACTTACTCCATACTAATGAAAACCACAATTATGCATATCATAACTAACTATATGTCAATTATGCCTAACATAATTCTCAATTATTCATCTAATTAATTAAGTTACCTTGCAACTCCCATGGCTCAATCTTATTCAAGTCAACCTCTCTCATCACCTCAAGATCAAACTTCTCCAAGGACACCTTCTTCTTGAGGTAGAACAGCAGCAGCTCCTCGTCGGTCGGATGGAACCGGAACCCCGGGGGAACTCCGGTGCTCGACGAAGACGAAGAGGCCATCAATATTTACTCAATCAGTTCTTTGAAATGAATTGGAGTTGAAATCTTTTCTGCGTGGGGTGGTGCACGTACACTTATATACGTTCATGTGTGCCCAAAGAAAAAGTTGACGCCGGCAGCTACGCCGGCGGGGCTGGAATAAAAGCTGGGACACGTAAAAACTACGTTACGTGCATGAGGCTGAGCAGAGGTTTAGGGGTTATGAATAATGATTTCTTGGTTATTATAAGGGATAAACGATCCCGAGGATTATAATAGTGATTTCAATTTGTGTAGGATAATTTGATTGTGAGCAAAGCAAGGGTTAAAGAGAGAAGGAGAGATGATCAAGCTGTGATTTCTCTTGGGAATTTGGCGCTAGAACGTTGAATTTGTTAGAATAATGGGATTTATTTTTATTTTTATTTTTATTTTTTTTTGTGTGGGGGCAACCCCAGGCCCCCATTGACTTGGGAGTTGGAGAGAAATTTCTTAATTAAAAGTTGGGCGGTGTAAGCTGTGCCCTTTCCTCGGTGGTCTATTGGGTGAATAGCTGGGGAGTTTGTGCACCCAAGAAAAGAAAGTCCATGAATAGACTCTCTTTTTCTCATGGCTTAGAAATTGTAGGGTATTTTGTGGGAGGACTTGGGTCAAGCCTAGTTAGCTTCACGGGCATGACTCTGATATTAATTGTAAGACTTGAGATACCATTTAAAAAGTTAACATGTTAGGTAGAGTTGCTCAAATTTTTATATTTTAGATCATCTCCATGTCTAGCATCATCCATGTCTAGCTGACGTGGGACTATTTATTTGACATCCAACTCAAGTCAAAAAATTACTGTATCTAAAAGCTTAAGTTATTGAGCTGTGACTGACAATATATATTTATATATTGGTTTATCAAGCTTATTAACATTCTTGCTATCCTTTTACATAGACCTAGGGTTATCTGAAAGGTCGTGCTCCAGATCACATCACCGTCATCTCAATTTATATAGGTTTTTTTGAGAAGAAGATAATTAAAGAGATAATTGAAATAAATCATATTAAATTCAATTAATGAGAATGAATAAGCTAGCTCATATGAAAGGTTAAGAGGGTTATATGATATTTACATGTTTCTCTTAGAAAAATTGATCATCTGGCAGTTCAGGGGTGTAAGCGCTAGTTGTCATATATAGTATAGAAAGATTAAGAGTTGACCCCTCTACAATACAGAGATGTTTTATGAAATTTGCCTTTAACAAAATTTGACTATATAGGATAATAATGTGATACCTGAAATCTTTGATGATTTATCAGCACAGAAATCTTTATATTTGTATTTTGACTCCTAAATTCATTTTAGGTTGGATCAAAAACCTGCTTGCATTAGTCATGTCATCTGTATGTACGCCTGAAATATTCCGCTGTTAATTTCAGATCTTATCTAATCCATTATAAAATGATGAAATTAGCCCTTCACCTCCTCTATTTTTGAATCTCTGATTAACCATTTGAAGGTAATTTGTTATTTGACCTTCTCCCTGTTAAAAACATAAGATATAAAAGCGAGGGGAGTTTTATCCTAATTTTAAAAATATATAGATGTTGAAATAGTAAGATAAATATTTTAAAGGTGAAGACATAACTATAACAGATTTTGAGGTGTCAAAACGGATAAAACCCTATTAGAAAACAAACAAAAAGAAAATTAAAAATTAAAATAGAAGAGGATTAAAAAAAAAAACCTCATCCAATTTCTAGGGTAATGATCAAGTCTAATTTCTTGATCAAATCCATTTTGCCCACTTACAGTCTAGAGTAGTAGAGTTCCTGTTTTTGTATGTTGCATGTACATTAATCTTGAAGTTGCCTTCAGGAGATATCTGATTGTTGCCTTCTCTCTCTCTCTCTCTCTCTCTCTCTCTCTCTCTCTCTCTCTCTCAAGTTGGTATCCTCCAACACATCTCAAGCGCTACTCTTTGAGTCCTAGGCCCGTCACCAACCAATTTAGCCCTGCATGCGAGCGCGCGTACATATCTTTCTCCCAAATTTTACTGTTGACATCCTAGCCAACCCCAAACACGCAATCCCCAAACTGACGAATTTTTCTCCACTCATTGGGATCAGTGATAAATCAATCTCACATCTTGCATGAATCCAAGACCAGTGAATTAAACTAATAATTCAGCGGAAATCTTCACAGTATTAGTACTGTGGAGCCGCCATAGTTTGTGCTTGATCATGTGAAGAAGACTTGCGCGAATTGCTTGTAGTTGCAAGTGCACTTCATCTTCTTGATTGAGGTTCACTCTTTCCTACGGATCAGTGATGATCGATCATCATCAGTAATCTCTTTCTCAAGCAAGCGCGTGCGTGTGTGATGCTGGATAATTTGTTTATATTGTGTAGTGAATCAATAAAGGGGAATTTGAAGACCATGTGAATGCAGATGCAGCAAATGATTAGGGGTAGAGATTTAGGTTCAGCAGCAACCAACTATAACTGGCAGGTACCTCTTAGTCCTTTGCTGATTTAATTCTTACCTGGGAGACATTTTTTTAACCCAAGTTTGAAATGGGTTTAGTTTTATACCCACAGTCTCAAAATTATCAGTATACCATATTTTCATTACAAACAGAGCATGTTACATCCTACTGTGCATGGTACATCTAGAAAATTTTAATTATAAATAGCATATTTTAAGAGGTGGTACAAATTTAATTGAATTATGGGTGTATAAGCTAAATTAATAGAAAATATGTGGGTATAGAAATAAATTAGTTTCTAACTAAGGGTATATAACTATTTTCCTTTGCTACATTCTGGTGCTGGTGGTTAAAGCTTGCAACACTGTTAGTTCTAAGTTCAAGGTGGTTTGGGGGGTCATAATGATGATCAGTTGGCTACAGGAAAGAAGACAATCTGTGGGCAAGATTAATGTGCACTCTAGCATAAAATTAAGACATCATCTAATTGTTTTTTATAATGAATAATTAAGCAATAAGTGCAATAGATTGTGCAGGTGTCAAGGAGTGGTTTGCATAATGATGGAGGATTAGCATGCGGCTTGCGTGTGTAAAGTAATTTGTGGGCAGGCAATAGACATTAAGACCCACCCATCTCTTCAGATTCAAAAAATATTATTTAAGAATTAATATTTAATTTAATATTATTTTATAATCAACTTTGTGGTCAACTTTCTCACTTTTATTTTTTACATTACTAATCAAACACTGAAAATCACAATATATTTTTTCACTTTCACTTTCACATTAATTACAGTCAAACACTAAAAATAAGAATTGCACAAATCTAAAATTTCACTATATTTTCCCATCTTTCAACTTCATTCCACTTAAACTGTTAGTTAAAAAAAACGCATTTAAAAAAATGTTTTATTTTAAAAAAACAAACACATTTTGATGCCTCTTCATATAAAATTCATTTAAAAGAAAGACAGGCAAAAATTCACGTGTTTTCGGAAAATCCTTTTAAACTTGTTTTACACAATCATACGCAGTTTTTTACATTTTTTTAAAGAAATAATATTATATATGATTTTAAATAATTATTAATGTATTTATTTATTGATATTTTTAGTATTAGATGATATACCCATAAACTTTAGTATCGTACTCTTATTTATTGTAGTAGTTGGATATTGATGAGATCAAGACATGTATCCCGCCGCGTCAGAAGAGTCCCCAACTGATAATGAACTCGACATGCTAGCAGGACTATTATGAACCCAAGGAGAAAGTCTCGGGTCATGCTCCGAACTCACACTCGTCCCGAGTTACCGACACGAATCTGCGACTATCAGGTGTCTTTCTGGGACCACATTAGTTTGGCTCGTCCATCAGCATATTGAACTTGTCCAAAGCTTTCCGCTAGTCAGAAGCCCCAACCTCTACAATGAAGGCCCTCCGTGAAGACAGTCACTTCTACACTAATTATGGTTTAGTGGCAAAATCCCCGCGATTCATGAATTCAATTACACTGCCAGATCATTCTGATATTCTAAATGTTATAATGCCCATACTTCAATGCGGTTTGTTATAGATAGTGCGGATATCTCCACAGGACAATCCTTACAATCAAGGTACGTGATCTGGGCGGTTACAAGGAAATCACAATGTGTTGATCGTGCAGTTGCTGAGATCCGAAATACTCGGCGTACATTAACAGCTAGTCAGGTATTTATACAGCTCCTCCATCGAGAGGGGGTCGTTTCTGAATACCACCGAAAACACCATATACAAGTATTCTATGCTTCCCTCTAAAGATATTTATTCTCATGCTCGAGGGTCTTCGACTGGCACCATAGTGTTCATGATCTAAAAAGTATTCTTTCTTTCTCTGTGTTTTTGACAGAATCAATCGGGAGCGTCCAATCATCTGTGGTGAAAAATCCCCACCACATTTATCCATCAAGTTTTCTCTAAATTAGTGAAAAATAAAATAAAAGTGTTTAGTAATTTTTATTCCTACAAAATATTTTTTATTAAACATGTATAAATTAAAAAAATAACACACAAATTTGACATATGTATGATGTTTTTCTTTACATTCGATTTTTTAGAACTCAATCATTTTAAACACGAATTACTAACTATCCTTTTATCATATGTTTGAATTATGTTTATCCTTTTTTATCACATTTTTTTCACATAAATCCGTACCAAACATTGGTATTTCATGTTCCATTTTTTTTTTTAAAGTTTCCCATTCTGCTAACAATAACTCAAGAGGCCTTGATCCGCAGCCCAACCATCTTTTGGTGTATATTTTCACTTTGTTCTAGAAGAATAATATCAACTTCAGAACAAGAAAGAAAGAATATAAGTGGAATAATTAAATAAAATGTTTAGAACAATAAAAAATGGTGGGTTCTATAACGTAGGAGTCATGATCTAATCTATTAGCTGTTGAATCTAAAAGTTATGACATAATTTTGTGCATGTTTGAGTGGTTGGATGAGCTAATGTTTATTAACAAATTCTTATGCCAATAAAAAAGATGATTTGTTAACCAAAAAGAGAGATGAATTTGTTAATTCTCTGTTTTGAGAGATTAACTACACTTGAGGCACAAATTTTCTAAACACTTGCACTTTTTATTTGTGTGTTTGACATGTAAGGAAGAATTAAGTTTTTGAGGAAATAACTCCTCTTGGCACTTTAGGTCTTTAAATACTTGTGTTTTGCGCGTGTTTAGTATATTAAGGAAGAATTAAGTTATTTAATTGTGGTTTATTATTATTATCTTTTTGTGTGTTTGGCAGGGTTTTTTCCCCCTTGAGGGAAGTGTTTGATAGGTTAAGAAAGAGGTAACTCCCTTCTGTGGTTTTTTTTTTTTTTGAATAAAGATTGTAAGCTGATTTCGACCTTGAAACTACTCATTTCTCAACTCAAACTTTTTACCATTGAGTCAGGTGTCAAATGTCGCGATATTGCTTAATCTGTCACATTAACAATGACACTAGAAATATTATATTTGTATAATAATTTGATAATAATCTTTATTCTTGTCATATCCAAACGTATGCAAATTCACAACATTTTCTAATAAGGGACTACTTACTATAACTTTTTTTCTTACTTTTTTTTAGCTGGGATTGGTTATCTAATTTAATCCACTAGTTTAATCCATTTCCTTAAGTCGTTACTTAGGGCCTGTTTGGTTGTCGTAACTGGCCGTAATTCGTAAGTCGTAATTGGTAAATCTTTTACAGTTGTAAATAAGTTACATGCATGTAAACTTTATGGTGTTTGGTTGGTAATATAAAATTGTAAGTGGAAAAATGTATTGTATTTTACGGTGTTTGGTTATCGTAATGTGTAAGTCGTAAGTGAAAAAGTTGACCACAAATTAACTATTTGGTGATTTAAAAAGTTTTAATATTGCAAATAAATATTAAAAATGCTAAATATAAAAAAATTAATATTAACATAAAAAAATAATACAAATTTGCATGACCACAAAATTAACTGTAACTGAGCAGTAAGTGAGTGGTAACTGGGTTGCAAGTGAGTGGTAATTGGGTTGTGTAAGTCTTTTACGAATTACGGTCCAAACAAACGCCGCAGTTGTAACTGGGTTGTAAGTCATTTACGAATTACGGAGTTTTACGCGAAACAAACGGCCCCTTAATGAAACCCAAGGTCTCTTTTCGCCCATCTTTGTACATGAAACTTAACTTATCTGATCAATTAGCTCAGGTTATTTAAACCCTTTTACCCAAAAAAAATATTTGCATGTTCATGTTAGATTACCTTTTAGGGCTTGTTTGGTAGTTTGGAAGAGAGGGAAGAAGGAAAAGGGGTTGAAGAGCCGGGGAGAAGGAAGAGAGTGTTCTTCCTTCTTCACTGAATGAGGTGTTTGATGAGAGGAGGAGGAAAGGGGAAGAGGAAGGAGAAGGAAGAGAGAAAGGGAGAAGGATTAGAAAATCGATTTTCTAATTTAGATCGGCGAGCTCTGCCTCTCTTCTGTAGAGAGAGGAGATAAAAAGCTATAGTAGAGTTTTTTATTCATTGGAAGAAATAGTGCAGAGAAAGGCAGTCCAAATGCAGGCCAGCAGTGGCCGGCCGACTGCCCGGTCGACCGGCGTGCACAACGTGCACAGGCACAGCTCGGTTGACCGCCCAGTCGACCGTAGCAAGGAGAACGGTCGATCAGAACGGGTCGGCCGACTGGCATGCCCAAATTTTTGTAGGGTTCGGGCGACCGATCGGTCAGCTGAAAGGATGGGTCGGTCAACCGCCCGGTCGGCCTACAGGCGAATCTGCTTCTCCTGCTCAGATTCGGACTTCCTTTATTAAAAGGGGTCAAATCCAATTGTGGTTTTCTGAAACTCTGAGACTTTCTGGTTATAAATAAAGGGGTAGAGCCCTCATGAATTGTATCTCTCGAAAAACTTGTACTTGATCATTGAATCAATAAGATCTTTCTCTTCCTTGTCCCAAGGACGTAGGCAAATTGTTGAACCTCATTAAATATTGTGTTTGCTTTTTCTTTTGTTATTTGTTCTTGTCTTTTGGGTACTTCTCTGTTGCATCTCTCTTTGTTGATTGGGGTTCCTAATTGGTGCCAAGGCGCGCGTAATAAGTGGTATCAGAGCATTCCAGGTTCGACGTGGGATCATGTGTTGATTTCAAGAGCATTGGTTGCTGTTTGGCGGAGATCATGTGTCGGTATCGGAGCAGCATTGAGACTGTTTGTGGGATCTTGTATTGATCTCAGAACAACATTTATATTGCTCAAGGAATCAAATTTGGTGGAGTAGATCATTTTGAAAACTCTCCTAGGATTTTACGTTGAGGTAAAGATTCTATCTTTATTTAGTTTTTTAATCTAATTCTGTTTGCTTTTCGCATAGTTTTTGAGGAATCTATTGAGAAGATGGCTGGAGATAGTACATCTATGGTGAAAACAAATCCACACCCGTTGAAGATTGATGTGATGAAGTTTAACGGCAAGAACAACTTTGAGATGTAGAGATGTGAGGTGATGGATGCATTGACGTCATCAAACCTCGAAGACACTCTACGGTTGGAGAAAAAATGTGAAACTACTTCTGAAGAGGATTGAGACACGATGAATTGAATAGCGTGTGATTTGATTAGGTTGTGTTTGACACAAGACATCAGTATCGTATGTTATATGAAATATCTGCAAAGCAGTTGTAGGAGATCCTGGAGAAGAATATCTTACAAAAACATCGAGTCGCGTTTACAATTGAAGAGGAGACTTTATCGCTTCCAGATGAATAGAGGACTCTCCATTAATGCACACATGAACTGCACAAAGCTTTTTACAGACTTAATTAATATGGATGTCAAGATCGATGAAGAGGATAAGGCGGTGATTTTACTGATTTCTCTTTCTAGCGAAGAGTATGAGACCTTTATCCTAACCTTGATCAATAGTAGACAAACACTTAATTACAGTGAGGTGCTCTTGTAAACTATGAAGTAAAGAGGTAGGACGAGCTGTCTTCTTCTGGGAGTACATCAGCAGAGGCATGAGCGATAAGAGGCAAGAGTTCCAATCAGACGGGCAAAGGGGATCGTGGGAGATCAAAGTCCAAGTCAGGTTTCAGAGGTCTGAAGAAAAATCATTACTCCTTTTGCAAAGAGTTAAGACACTGAAAAGTTGGTTGTCCAAAGACCAAAGGTAAAAAGAAAGAGTCGAAGACCGAGGCAAATCTCGCATAGGTGGTCAGTACTCACGCCAGTACTTCACAGGCAGGTGGATCAGATTCAGACTCATCGGTAATCTCTTTCTCTGTTACTACTCCTATTGTTAGTTACTTAGGAGACACTGAGTGGAGCTTAGCTACTAGAGCTACCTATCATGTATACCCAAACAGGGATTTGTTTTATACCTTTAAGAAGTTAGATGGATGTTCTGTTGTCTGATTGCCCATGTTACATGAAAGGAATAGGTACAGTCCAGATCAAGATGTTTAATGGGATGGTACGAGAATTGAAGAAAGTGAGGTATGTACCTCAACTTAAAAGGAATTGTAACACCCAGCTCCCCGGTGTACGTATTACCGTATCGGTAAGCGATACGACGTACAAAATTGATTTGACCTCTGTAGTAGTCCGATTGAGCTGATTTCAGTTTCAAAAATTATTTTCTAATATTTGAGATTTTTCAGGATTTTCTGGAAATTTTCTGGATTATTTTGGAAAATCTCCGTAATCGGTGCGTCCGATACCGATAACCGACATTCCGATTTTTATTTCACAAACGGGGTAGAATTTTGAGAATCCGCTTTCACTATGCGTCTTAGAATCTCATGAGCTATGTTTGGATATTTTTGGGGATTTTTCAGAATTTATCGAAATCCGGTCAAAACCGGTGTCGCCCGTATCGGCGAGACGCTCCGGGATTTTTAATTTGCAAACCGGATTGAGTTTCGACAAATCGTCTTCATATTACGTCTCAGGATAATATTCTCTATTTTCTGTAATTTTTGGGTATCATTCGGAACTAGTCAAATTTGGAACCAACTTAAATAATATTATTTTAATTCTTTAACTATTTTTTTTATTCCTTTTCTTTCTTTCCCTTTTCCATTTCTCCAGCGATTTCCTCCACCGCCCTACTGTAGCACCGCCATTCACCCCCTTTTAAAAACCTAAAATCTCTCTCTCTTCTCCACTCTCTCTCTCGCTCCCGTTTCCTGAATCTCAACGCGGCGGGGCGGGCGGAGCCGCCGCCGGCAAGGCCGGGCTGGCCGCCGCCAGCCCGTGACCCCCTCCTCTCTCTCCCTCTCTCTCATTCACTCTCTCCCTATCTCTCTGTTGGCAGCAGGCCGCCTCCAGCCTTGCTGCCGGCGTGCCCCGGTGGCCGGCGAGCCACCGGGCTCCGCTTCCGGCGCGCCACCGCCGCCACGTTCCCCTTCCTCTCCTTCTTCTCCATTTTCTTTCTTCTTCTTCCCCTTTTTTTTTTTCTTTCTTTCTTTCCTTTCCCTGTAAATCTTCTCTCTCTCCCTCTCTCATACTCTCTCTCACCCTCTCCCTTGAGACTGACCGCCGCCGGCCAGCTGAGCTGGCCGGCCGGCCCGTTCATAAGCCCAGCAGCAGCAAGATGCTGCTGCTGCTGCTCCCTTTCCCTATGGGTTTGGGTTAGAACCCAGACCCATTAGCTTCTAATGGGTTAAGTTATAAACCCACTAACCCTTTCAACTCATTCCCGTTCACCCAATAACTTAAGTTAAGTGGGTTTGGGTGATGGATCCAAACCCGACCCGTTAAGAACCCAACCCGCGTCCACAACCCATTACAGGTATATTTACATAAAACCCCCTATGACATTTTATTAATTACATTTAAATGTTTTTATTACATATTTAACCCCATTTTATTCCTTTTCATATGTGGGCGATATCGGGAGCATCCGGACTCCGATTCGGGCGATTCTGGATCCGTTGCGATCGTGGGAATGAGAGCTACAGTCCTGTAGCCAGTTTGTGAGTGTTTTTCTTTTTTTTAAATTATATTTTATCATGATTAATATCTTGATTGGTTGCCTAATTAAGAATAAAACATGATTATCGGTAAATCATGAGCATTATTGTGATTCCTGCAATTAAGACATAATAAAACTGGATTTAATATACGGATTGATTGGTTAGTTAATGAGATGAGGTAATCATAGTAACAAGACATACGTTGTAGATAACTCGGACACAGATATCCTGCCTGTACCGTCACTGACCCACAGACCACTAGGTCCCCATATTAATGGATACCATTACTTCATGTAGCAGTTCACATTACTTTATCCTGATTCACGATACCTTATGACACTACACTATCACTAGACATGACTACTAGACCTCGTTAGTACATGCACTGATAACCTCCTTACACGGATACTGTAGTTCACTGGATATACACCGACCACTATTATTACTCCTATCACATATATATATGACACGGATTCGTGCTACACATATATCTTCCACTAGTACACCGATATACCAATGCACGGCATGTCGCATTTCATATTATTGTTATTATCGTTACATGAATGCTCCATACACTGTTATCTCATGTTCACGCATCACTGTGACATACGTTCACCACCGGGTGTACATGCATGTCTTGTTCTTCACTTATTATCATATGACTCACCGTGCATATTACCTAGATTATTGTTCCATGTTACTGTATTCATGTTATGTGATTGTTTCCTGTTATTGATATGGATATTCCGGTTACTAGACATGTGAGCTGTTGATATGCGATGTGTGGGTTCCCGTTACTGATATGGATATTCCCGATACTGGACATGATATGGATATTCCCGTTACTGGACATGACTGCTGTTGATATGCGATGTGTGGAACTAAGTGCCACGTGGATCCAAGCCACGGGGGCCACCTCTAGAATCCCACATCTATTGTTCCCGTTTCCCGGTATATTGTTCATGATATCTTGTTCATGTTATATTGTTCCTGATTCTCGTGATATTGTTCTATGCTATCAACAGAGCTCAGGTCCAGTAATCATGTTACCCGTACCATGTACTGTAATTGTTCTTGTTACATTGTATACTTGACATATCACATATCAGATCATAAAGATAACTTGGGTATGGGGGAGACTTGACGGTTGACTAGATCTTATCAGGTGGATGTACTGGATCCATATTGAGGTCCCACTGCAGGGGACCGGGTAGTGCTGGCTACCATCTGTTACTCATGTTACATGTTACAGCTCTAGCGGGCTGGCCCTGGTCTCAGCAGCCAGGGATCTGTTTAAGGCCGTGATCCCGGGTATGCACGGGATACATCCACCCGATAAGAACTCCTCGACCATGGGTTTCCAATTAACATAATAAAATAGTATACACGATAGTGACATCGGGAACATTTGTTATTTGGTTACTCTCTCGTTTGGATAATGGTACCCGTAGGCCGTGTCCGGATGGGTTCGACTGAGGTGCGGGCTTCAGTATGAACCGCCAGTGGTATGGGACACTGGAAGAGAGTAATTAAAATAGCAGGTTGTACTGATCGCTACTATTGTATAAATGACATGACTTTGACATGACCTGCCTGCCACATGTATAGTTGTACTTGTTACTGTTCCTTACCTGATACATGTTCTCTATTGTATAGTTGTACTTCTTGTTGTACCTGATCATTTATCCGATATCATGTTACACGTCTATTTATTACTTTACCCGATACATGTTACACTTTCTGTAGTAGCATACTATTCATGCATATGTGCATATATTCTATTTTATGTATATCTTGCATACATCATTACTATCTATGCACTACACCGGATACTGGTTAGGTAGCATATGCCCATCTGCATATTCACTGTTATCACAGCACCACTAGCATGTACACTCGTCATCACTAGATAACATTATATATTCTATAAACTGGATATGATTATAGACATGACCTAATAATAACCGGCTAGATAGTGATGGTAATTAAAAGATGACCTGTATATATATTTCTATTGCTTACATATTTATCTTTCTACTGCTTATGATATCTTTATAATATGGTATCACTAGTCCCACATTATGTATTATATATTAGTATCGTGCTTGTATTACTATTGTATATATTACTGCCTCCTTCATTTTACCACTCACTAGGTCGCTTTCTGACGACCCTGGGTTTGCGTGCCCAGGTTGGAGATCCGAGTTACCGTAGCTTCAGAGAGTGCCTTGGAGTCACATGGGAGATTCCTCATCGGGACTATTCATAGGTATCATAGTGATTTATTCTGTTATCTTATTTGTTCTCTTTTTCATATCTGTTATGATCGCTAACCTCTTCTGCAGGTATTCTTGTACTTACTTCATGCTGGAACCCATGTATATATGGAGGTTATGTACTGTATTGAGGCTTAACGTACGCGTGAGCGTGTTTACACCTCGCATATGTACGTCGCCATAACGTCCCCGTACCTGCGGGATTGGGGCGTTACACAGTGGTATCAGAGCCTAGGTTCACACCTGGTGTGGGTAACCATCTGGGTCAATCCTCGGGCTCTTACCAACAGTACAATCAGGTTCAGATTAACTGATCTGTATCTGAATTTTGGATTCCAGCAACGAGTACAAGAATACCATGACCTTGACAATTCATTTCTTGACTCATTTGTATTCCTTCTTTCCTTCCAATTGTCAACCAGAACATCCGTTTTACTTCTCATTTTTCCTGCATCGTCTTGCTTTCCATCCGTTAGGATTAGTTTACTACCATGCTGCTCCGTCCCGAGTTCCTGATAGATATCAGAGTGCGCAGCGGAAGTGTCGTGGACCCGTAACCTTTAGACTTTGTGGTTGGAAATCTTGTTCTCACACCTGATTGAAATTGCGAGGACGCAATTTTTTGTAAGGTGGGGAGAAATGTAACACCCTGCTCCCCGGTGTACGTATTACCGTATCGGTAAGCGATACGACGTACAAAATTGATTTGACCTCTGTAGTAGTCCGATTGAGCTGATTTCAGTTTCAAAAATTATTTTCTAATATTTGAGATTTTTCAGGATTTTCTGGAAATTTTCTGGATTATTTTGGAAAATCTCCGTAATCGGTGCGTCCGATACCGATAACCGACATTCCGATTTTTATTTCACAAATGGGGTAGAATTTTGAGAATTCGCTTTCACTATGCGTCTTAGAATCTCATGAGCTATGTTTGGATATTTTTGGGGATTTTTCAGAATTTATCGAAATCCGGGCAAAACCGGTGTCGCCCGTATCGGCGAGACGCTCCGAGATTTTTAATTTGCAAACCGGATTGAGTTTCGACAAATCGTCTTCATATTACGTCTCAAGATAATATTCTCTATTTTCTGTAATTTTGGGTATCATTCGGAACTAGTCAAATTTGGAACCAACTTAAATAATATTATTTTAATTCTTTAACTATTTTTTATTCCTTTTCTTTCTTTCCCCTTCTCCATTTCTCCAGCGATTTCCTCCACCGCCCTACTGTAGCACCGCCATTCACCCCCTTTTAAAAACCTAAAATCTCTCTCTCTTCTCCACTCTCTCTCTCGCTCCCGTTTCCTGAATCTCAACGCGGCCGGGGCGGGCGGAGCCGCCGCCGGCAAGGCCGGGCTGGCCGCCGCCAGCCCGTGACCCCCTCCTCTCTCTCCCTCTCTCTCATTCACTCTCTCCCTATCTCTCTGTTGGCAGCAGGCCGCCTCCAGCCTTGCTGCCGGCGTGCCCCGGTGGCCGGCGAGCCACCGGGCTCCGCTTCCGGCGCGCCACCGCCGCCACGTTCCCCTTCCTCTCCTTCTTCTCCATTTTCTTTCTTCTTCTTCCCCTTTTCTTTCCTTTCCTTTCTTTCCTTTCCCTGTAAATCTTCTCTCTCTCCCTCTCTCATACTCTCTCTCACCCTCTCCCGTGAGACCTGACCGCCGCCGGCGGCCGGGATCGCCGCGGCAAGCCGGCCGCCGCCGGCCAGCTGAGCTGGCCGGCCGGCCCGTTCATAAGCCCAGCAGCAGCAAGATGCTGCTGCTGCTGCTCCCTTTCCCTATGGGTTTGGGTTAGAACCCAGACCCATTAGCTTCTAATGGGTTAAGTTATAAACCCACTAACCCTTTCAACTCGTTCACCCGTTCACCCAATAACTTAAGTTAAGTGGGTTTGGGTGATGGATCCAAACCCGACCCGTTAAGAGCCCAACCCGCGTCCACAACCCATTACAGGTATATTTACATAAAACCCCCTATGACATTTTATTAATTACATTTAAATGTTTTTATTACATATTTAACCCCATTTTATTCCTTTTCATATGCGGGCGATATCGGGAGCATCCGGACTCCGATTCGGGCGATTCTGGATCCGTTGCGATCGTGGGAACGAGAGCTACAGTCCTGTAGCCAGTTTGTGAGTGTTTTCTTTTTTTATAAATTATATTTTATCATGATTAATATCTTGATTGGTTGCCTAATTAAGAATAAAACATGATTATCGGTAAATCATGAGCATTATTGTGATTCCTGCAATTAAGACATAATAAAACTGGATTTAATATACGGATTGATTGGTTAGTTAATGAGATGAGGTAATCATAGTAACAAGACATACGTTGTAGATAACTCGGACACAGATATCCTGCATGTACCGTCACTGACCCACAGACCACTAGGTCCCCATATTAATGGATACCATTACTTCATGTAGCAGTTCACATACTTTATCCTGATTCACGATACCTTATGACACTACACTATCACTAGACATGACTACTAGACCTCGTTAGTACATGCACTGATAACCTCCTTACACGGATACTGTAGTTCACTGGATATACACCGACCACTATTATTACTCCTATCACATATATATATGACACGGATTCGTGCTACACATATATCTTCCACTAGTACACCGATATACCAATGCACGGCATGTCGCATTTCATATTATTGTTATTATCGTTACATGAATGCTCCATACACTGTTATCTCATGTTCACGCATCACTGTGACATACGTTCACCACACGGGTGTACATGCATGTCTTGTTCTTCACTTATTATCATATGACTCACCGTGCATATTACCTAGATTATTGTTCCATGTTACTGTATTCATGTTATGTGATTGTTTCCTGTTATTGATATGGATATTCCGGTTACTAGACATGTGAGCTGTTGATATGCGATGTGTGGGTTCCCGTTACTGATATGGATATTCCCGATACTGGACATGATATGGATATTCCCGTTACTGGACATGACTGCTGTTGATATGCGATGTGTGGAACTAAGTGCCACGTGGATCCAAGCCACGGGGGCCACCTCTAGAATCCCACATCTATTGTTCCCGTTTCCCGGTATATTGTTCATGATATCTTGTTCATGTTATATTGTTCCTGATTCTCGTGATATTGTTCTATGCTATCAACAGAGCTCAGGTCCAGTAATCATGTTACCCGTACCATGTACTGTAATTGTTCTTGTTACATTGTATACTTGACATATCACATATCAGATCATAAAGATAACTTGGGTATGGGGGAGACTTGACGGTTGACTAGATCTTATCAGGTGGATGTACTGGATCCATATTGAGGTCCCACTGCAGGGGACCGGGTAGTGCTGGCTACCATCTGTTACTCATGTTACATGTTACAGCTCTAGCGGGCTGGCCCTGGTCTCAGCAGCCAGGGATCTGTTTAAGGCCGTGATCCCGGGTATGCACGGGATACATCCACCCGATAAGAACTCCTCGACCATGGGTTTCCAATTAACATAATAAAATAGTATACACGATAGTGACATCGGGAACATTTGTTATTTGGTTACTCTCTCGTTTGGATAATGGTACCCGTAGGCCGTGTCCGGATGGGTTCGACTGAGGTGCGGGCTTCAGTATGAACCGCCAGTGGTATGGGACACTGGAAGAGAGTAATTAAAATAGCAGGTTGTACTGATCGCTACTATTGTATAAATGACATGACTTTGACATGACCTGCCTGCCACATGTATAGTTGTACTTGTTACTGTTCCTTACCTGATACATGTTCTCTATTGTATAGTTGTACTTCTTGTTGTACCTGATCATTTATCCGATATCATGTTACACGTCTATTTATTACTTTACCCGATACATGTTACACTTTCTGTAGTAGCATACTATTCATGCATATGTGCATATATTCTATTTTATGTATATCTTGCATACATCATTACTATCTATGCACTACACCGGATACTGGTTAGGTAGCATATGCCCATCTGCATATTCACTGTTATCACAGCACCACTAGCATGTACACTCGTCATCACTAGATAACATTATATATTCTATAAACTGGATATGATTATAGACATGACCTAATAATAACCGGCTAGATAGTGATGGTAATTAAAAGATGACCTGTATATATATTTCTATTGCTTACATATTTATCTTTCTACTGCTTATGATATCTTTATAATATGGTATCACTAGTCCCACATTATGTATTATATATTAGTATCGTGCTTGTATTACTATTGTATATATTACTGCCTCCTTCATTTTACCACTCACTAGGTCGCTTTCTGACGACCCTGGGTTTGCGTGCCCAGGTTGGAGATCCGAGTTACCGTAGCTTCAGAGAGTGCCTTGGAGTCACATGGGAGATTCCTCATCGGGACTATTCATAGGTATCATAGTGATTTATTCCTGTTATCTTATTTGTTCCTCTTTTTCATATCTGTTATGATCGCTAACCTCTTCTGCAGGTATTCTTGTACTTACTTCATGCTGGAACCCATGTATATATGGAGGTTATGTACTGTATTGAGGCTTAACGTACGCGTGAGCGTGTTTACACCTCGCGTATGTACGTCGCCATAACGTGGTACAGTTGCAGATAAAGTGGCAACTTCTATAGATTCAGATGATGATTCAATCAGACTGTTGCATATGAGGTTCGGACATACAGGTGAAAAGTCTTTACAAGCTCTTTCAAAGCAAGGTCTATTGAAAGGTGCCAGAACCTACAAATTAGAGCTTTGTGAACATTGCGTCATCGGAAAGAAGACCAAGGTGAAATACGGTATAACAACTCACTGCACTGAGGGGATTCTGGATCATGTTCACTTTGATGTTTAGGGACCTATCAAGACGGCATCAGTTAGAGGTAACAATTACTTTGTGACTTTTATAGATGATTAATCTAGGCGATATTGGGCATATATCATGAAGTACAAAGGGGAAGTCCTAAAATTGTTTGTGAAGTGAAAGAAGAGTATGGAAAGAAGCACAGAAAGGAAGATCAAGATACTCCGGTCAGATAACGGATGTGAGTATGAGAGTGATCCTTTCCTAAAGCTATATCGTGATGAGGGCATAGTAAGACACTTCACAGTAAAGAAAATACTGCAACAAAACGGGGTAGCTGAAAGGATGAATAGGATTTTGCTAGAGAAGGTCCGATGTATGTTATCCAATGCCGGATTGCCAACAAATTTTGGGCTGAGGCTTTGGCATATGCTTGCTATCTCATTAATAGGTTGCCTTCGTCTGCGATAGGAGGTAAAAATCCATTGGAAGATTGGTTAGGGAAAGCTGCTCAAGATTATGATTCGTTGAGGGTATTTGGATGTCCGGCCTACTACCATGTTAATGAAGACAAGTTAGACCCAAGAGCGAAGAAAGGTGTGTTCGTAGGATTCAAGAGAGGAGTAAAAGGCTATAAGATTTGGGATCCTAAGGATAAAAAGTTTTTCCTCAGTAAAGATGTCACATTTGATGAGGCTTCAATGCTGAAGCCTACAATCTCTCAGCAGGTGGAGATTGAGAAGACAAAGGGGTATCGCAGCAGGTGGAGAGTGATACTACTTCACCGTCTCTAGAAAGATCAGTATCATTGGAGATCATACCGCGATGACACAGGTAGTGAGCATGTAGCCGATCAGGATACTAATAATGTTATGGGTGATGTTCATGAATCCATTGCAGTTGGAAGAACAAGAAGAAATCCACGTAAGCCCAGTTGGCTCACTAGAGATATGATTGTGGCCTATGCTCTCGAGTCATTGAAGAGGTAATCCCGTCTACTTATAAGGAAGCTGAAATCAGTTCAGAGTCCAACATGTGGAAGGATGCTATGGTGGAAGAGATGAGTTCTTTTCACAAAAATAACACTTGGGAACTGACAAAGTTGTCCAAGGAAAAAAGGCAATTGGCTATAAGTGGGTGTATGTAAAGAAACAAGAATCCCTCAAAGGTGATAATGTACGCTATAAAGCCAGATTGGTAGCTAAAGATTACACACATTGAGAAGGCATTGACTACAACGACGTAATTTTACCTGTTGTAAAGCACTCGTCAATTCGTATTTTACTGGCGCTGGTAGCACAGTATGAGTTGGAACTTGACCAGCTCGATGTGAAGACCGTCTTTCTCTATGACGATCTTAAAGAGGAGATCTATATATCTCAGCCGATGGGGTTCAAAAATGCAGGAAAAGAGAATATGATATACAAGCTGAAGAAATCGTTGTATGAATTAAAGCAGCCTCCTAGTCAATGGTATAAGCGTTTCGACAACTTCATAAGAGGTAAAAAGTACACACGTAACCATTATGACTCATGTGTGTATTATAATAAGCTTCCCGGAGGAGAGTACATTTATCTACTGTTGTATGTGGATGATATGCTCATCGCTTCTAAAAGTAGACCTGTTATAGATAAATTGAAGAAAGACTTGTCTTCTGAGTTCGAGATGAAGGATCTTGGTGAAGCGAAGAAGGTTCTAGACATGGAGATTGAGTGAGACCGAAGGAGTGGCAAGGTTAGCTTGACATAAAAGGAGTATTTGAATAAGGTACTTTAGAGATTCGACATCAACGGAGATGCGAAATCTGTAAGTACGCCATTGGCTCCTCATTTCAAGTTAAAAGCCACTATGTCTCCTACTACTGTTGAAAAACGTGACTACATGACTTCGTGCCACATGCTAGCACAGTTGGGAGCTTAATGTATGCAATGGTGTGTACACAACCTAATTTGTCACAAGCTGTCTCGATAATTAGCAGATACATGCATGATCCTAGGAGGAGTCATTGGGAGGCAGTGAAATGGGTTCTATGGTATATCAAAGGTACTATGGACGTTGGTTTGGTATTTGAGAAGGATTCCACAAGTAAGCAGGAGTGTGTCGAATATGTTGATTCCGACTATGCTGGAGATCTCGACAAACGCTGGTCTACAACAGGATGTGTCTACATTGTCCCAAGCACCGGTGAGTTGGCGCTCTATTCTACAGTCTACCGTTACATTGTTTACTACAGAGGCCGAGTACATGGCCATGATGAGGCTATGAAAGAAGCAATATGGCTTCAAGTGTTGCTCGATGACTTAAGGATTGACCAGGATCTGTTGAAGATCAACTGTGATAGCATGAGTGCTATCTATTTGGCAAAGAATCAAGTGTATCATGCAAGGACGAAGCACATTGACGTCAGGTTCCACTTTGTTCTGAAAATTCTTGATGAAGGTGACATTGAGCTATAAAAGGTTCACACAAAGGAGAATCTCGCCGATATGCTTACCAAAGTCGTTTCAAGGGTGAAATTTATACATTATAAATAGTTGCTCCATATCCTTCCAATTGCTTGAGCTCGGTAGAGCTCGTTTGGATGAACTACGGATGACTTGATCCCTTGGACAAGGTACGTAGCAGCCACACTGTAACGCCCCGATTCCACGGATACGGGGACGTCACTGCGACGTATATACGTAGGTCAGGAATTGCCCCCACGTATATACGCTAAGCATAAAAGTACAAGCAAGGATCAGAGTACAACACAAAGCGTGGTATACATACATATGCCAACATGAAAATACATGTACAAAGCTATACAGGATATGATAACTAT
Source organism: Agave tequilana (assembly GCA_038442645.1). Lineage (NCBI taxonomy): Eukaryota > Viridiplantae > Streptophyta > Magnoliopsida > Asparagales > Asparagaceae > Agave > Agave tequilana. The sequence continues at coordinate 70,993 of JAVJIF010031302.1, read as the reverse complement.
TACACTTTACAAGTGTCATTTATCACAACCAAGTCCAAAAGAACAAGATACAAGAATGTATACAAAAAGCTCACGAGTAGAAAGAAGATCCCGTGAGTCAAAAATGAGGAGTCTGGCACAAGGGAACTGGAACTAGTCAGCTTGCCCACTAAGATAGGCTCGATCCTCAGCAGTTGGCTCCACTTCGGTCCAAGCTTCGGAATCTGAATATGCAAATCCAAGGGAGTCAAGACATATAAACAATAAACGGACTACAGCCAAGTGGCTAAGAGGCATGAATAAGTAGTATGAAACAATATAAGGAATATCAGCTAACAAGTATGAAAAGCATGAAGAGATAAAGTCCTAATACATTAGATCCACAGTTAACATCTTATTATTATTACTTGTCTTACTGTGATATCTAGCTATGTGACCCAGCGTCCCAGAGCACATAGATCCATATCCTAGTAAAGCAAGGTTGTTATTGGAAATCAGCGGTTGTATCGACGAACTATGTTTACAGTGGACCCCGTACATGCCCGGGATAACGGTCCAGGATTGTTCCGTTGCTTGGTGACGGAAGCCAGCCGCTAGGCTAAACAGGAGGGACTTATGTATGCCCTTATCATGATGGTACCAGTAATAGAGGGAGCAAGCACTCCCCTCGGTCCCCTGGAGGCCCACAGGTCAGACCGGAACATGAGTTGCACAACATTCCTAAAAGCCACTGTAAACACGAACACATATCGATATCCGCATGTTTTCCCCCGACCCATATGTAAGTTGGTCCATTTTATGCAAAAGTCAAGTGTATCATGCTTGGTTCAAGTGATGGCATGATAAGTGGTGATATTCACATTTTAACAAGTTATGGAGCGATGATATGTAATAACAAGTCATGAAGTAATATGAGATAATGTCTATCAAGTAACATGTCATGTAGTACCAGTTAAGAAGCATGAACAAGAATAATATGCCACACATGTATCAATGATAAGATCCAATCCCAGAAAAGAAATCAACTAAGTCAAACAGTCAGAATTAGTCGACTATGTGGAAGGATTAGTCGACTAATAGGGGTCTTAAGTCGACTAATGATCTGGGTGAGTCGACTAAAACTGGGTTCCAGAGAGTTGGAATTCTGTTTCAGGAAAGTTAGTCGACTAGGGTTGTAAGGGTGGTCGACTAACAGGGAACTACTAGTCGACTAATGGATACTTAAGTCGACTAAGTCTGTGATACAGAGAGTTGGGGTTTACTTTAGGAAATATTAGTCGACTAAGGTAAAAATGGTAGTCGACTAATGGTCTCAAGTCGACTAATATCTAAGCTAAGTCGACTGGAGCCGAGAGTTGGGTTTTCTGGTTCAGGAAAAGGTTAGTCGACTAGGGTCAAGATAGTAGTCGACTAGGGGTCTCTAGTCGACTGGTAATAGGATCTAGTCGACTAAAACTGTGAAATCAGAAAATGTTACGTTTCAACTAAGGTGGGTTAGTCGACTAGTCCCTAGGTCTAGTCGACTAATCGTGGGAAAACAGCAAACAGAACAGATTTCTAGGGTTTTGTTTGAGGGTCTAAAAATATGATTTTTATGTCACAAGTGTGCATGATTTGTCAACACAAGTACACACAGGAGTTTACAAGTCTTGGTGAGTAAATATACTCACCTCGAACGGTTAATCGAAGTTCTATGCGAGTTCGGAAGAGGTCGTAGTCGACGGTATCACCCACTCGATCCTTGGCGATACTTCCGACGAAGAGAGATGCGATCCAAATTCAAGGTAGAGATGGTTGCTAGAGATGGAGATGAAAACCTAGGTGAGCTTTGGAGTTAGGGTTTGAGATGGAGAAGGAAATGGTGAAGGCTATTTTCTTGGTGAAGTGAAGAAAAGAGTAAAAGAATGTAAAGGAAAACTTATATAGGATTTGATTTTGTAAAGGAGATGCAAATAAAGAATTTGAGAGGGGGTTTTGTGCAAAAAGGGGAGGTGAGGTGTCTCTCCTAGCCACCACTTGGCCGGCCATGGGAGAGAGAGAAAAGATGGGCATTTAATGAGGAAGTAGGTGAGAAAATGTGTGGAGTTGAAATTTTTGGAGAAAATGGAATTTTGGAAAATGGAAAAAACTTGTGGTTGTGGAGGAAAGAAATAAGGAAAGGAAAAAGAAAAGAAATCATAAAGGAGAAGATATTTTCTCTTGGATTTAGAAAATAAAATATTGAAAATACAAGTTCCCGGGTTTAAGTCGAGGATGCGGAAAACATTTCGGGAAATACCGAAATCGTCCGAAATTCAAGTATCTCGGAACGACTCGTAAATTTTACCAAAAATCAATAATAATATATGAAGACGTATAGTGAAATCCGTTTGAAGAAATACTTTATAGTTTTAAAACTAAAAATCCCGGAATCAGTAATTTACCGACTCCGTTGAAATTTTCATAAATTCATAAAATTCTCAGAAAAAGTATTTAAGTAGGAAATATCATTCTAAGAAATAAGGTCTAAAGACTCTTCTAGAAATTCTTAACCGTTTGTAAAATAAAAATCCAGGAATCGATCAGCGACACTGGTCGACACCGGTTTTGAAGAAATTTATTTTAATTCAGGAAAAATCCAGAAAATCATAGAAAATCTAATATATTGGAAAATGATATTTGAAATTGAAATCGGTCAAATACAGGAAGTAAATCGAAAAATACGGTCGAAAACTGAATACGCAACTAAGTACGTATTCTGGGAACAGGGTATTACAATCCACCCACCTTACAAAAATTTCGTCCTCAAAATTTCATAAGGTGAAAGGTAACAGGAAAGGTAACAGATAGATAAGGAAAAGAAGAGAGATAACAGTAGAAAAGAATAGAAGGAAGGAGTTTTTACCAAATCAAGATGTGAAGAGTTGAGGGTAACGCTCTCGGATAACATCCTCTCGTTCCCATGTGGCTTCTCCCGGTGCATGTCTGTTCCAAGACACCAATACCAATGGTATAGCCTTGCTCTTCAGTGTCTTAACACTCCTATCCAATATGGCCCTCGGCTGCTCTTGATATGACAAATCCGGTTGTAGTTCCAGTTCGGAGTGATCCAGGATATGACTATCATCCTTTACATACTTCCTCAACTGTGATACGTGGAAAACATTGTGCACTCCCTCCAAAGATGGAGGTAAAGCCAATCTGTACGATACATCTCCCACACGGTCCAAGATCTCGAATGGGCCGATGTACCTCGGACTAAGCTTTCCACGAGTACCGAACCGGATAACTCCCTTGGTAGGTGATATCTTTAAAAACACATGGTCACCTGCCTGGAACTCCAATGGCCTTCTCTGTGTGTCAGCCCAACTCTTCTGACGGCTCTGTGCTGCCCTGAGGTGGTCTCTGATGATTCTGACTTTCTCTGTGGTCTGAATCAGAATCTTTGGCCCCAAAAGTCCCCTCTCACCGACTTCATCCCAACAAATCGGTGACCTACACTTCCTTCCATACAATGCTTCAAATGGTGCCATCTTGATACTTGCCTGGTAACTGTTATTATAAGAAAATTCAGCCAAATGAAGATGGTCTTCCCATGATCCCTGGAATTCAATCATGCAGGCCCTTAGCATATCTTCAAGAATCTGGATAGTCCTCTCAGATTGTCCGTCTGTCTGAGGATGATATGATGTACTGAATTTCAGACGAGTTCCCAAACTTTCTTGGAGACTCTCCCAGAAATGAGATCTGAATCTTGTGTCTCTGTCTGATACAATACTGACTGGAACTCCATGCAGACGAACTATCTCCTTCATGTACTTGTCTGCCAGAACCTCTGTTGACTGACCTACCCTGAATGGTATGAAGTGAGCTGACTTGGTGAGGCGATCAATGATGACCCACACAGCATTGTTACCCTTGGGACTACGAGGTAATGCCGTGACAAAATCCATAGTGATGTGCTCCCACTTCCATTCGGGTATTGGTAAGGGTTGTAGAAGTCCAGCTGATCTCTGATGCTCTATCTTTATCTGCTGGCACACCAGGCACTTGGCTACAAACTGGGCTATCTCCCTTTTCATAGCATTCCACCAAAACTGCTTCTTCAAGTCCTGATACATCTTGTTTCCCCCTGGGTGGATGGAATATGCTGAACTGTGTGCTTCTGCCAGAATCTTCTGTCTAACATCTCCTTGAGGGACACAAATCCTGCTACCAAAATATAAGGCACCATCTGGATGAATACAGATATCAGTCCTCAATCCAGCCTCTACCTGAGCTCGGAATTTCTGTAATCTGGGATCTTCCTTTTGAGCTTCCTTGATCTCATCTATCAATGATGACTGAATCTGCAAAGCCATGAACTGTCCTGCCTTCTCAGTTCCTCGAGCTATCATCAAGTCCAATCTGATAAAGTCTTGAATCAACTCCTTCTGCTGAGTGATTTGGACAAGCATTCTATTCTCTGGCATCCTGCTTAGTGCATCTGGAACTGTATTGACCTTGCCCGGATGATATTGCAAGTCAATATCATAGTCCGCCATCAGTTCAAGCCACCTCCTCTGCCTCATATTCAACTCTTTCTGTGAGAAAATATACCTGAGGCTCTTGTGATCAGTGTATATCAACACTTTATCTCCCAGAAGATAATGCCTCCAAATCTTCAAGGCAAAGATAACAGCTGCTAGCTCCAAGTCATGAGTTGGGTAATTCCGCTCATGAGTCTTCAGTTGCCTTGATGCATATGCTATAACATGACCATGTTGCATAAGCACACACCCCAGGCCTTTACCTGATGCATCACTGTAGATGACCATCCCTCCTCTACCTGAGGGAGTCCTCAAGATTGGAGCTGAAATGAGCCTCTGCTTCAATTGCTCAAATGCTGCAGTACACTCCTCAGTCCACAAGTACCTTTCTCCTTTTCGAGTGAGCTTGGACAACGGGGCTGCAATCCTAGAGAAATCTTGGACAAAGCGTCTGTAATATCCGGCTAGTCCAAGAAAACTCTTAATCTCAGTCACCGTCCTCGGAATTGGCCAATCCTTCACTGCCTGGACTTTGCTGGGATCCACTGAGATTCCTTCTGCTAAAACAATGTGCCCAAGGAAGGCTATACTGTCCAACCAGAAATCACACTTGTTCCTCTTGGCATGAAGCTGCTCCTGCTGGAGAGTCTGCAATACAATCCTCAAGTGTTCTGCATGCTCCCTATTGTTCCTTGAATAAATTAAGATGTCATCTATAAAAACAACAACAAACTGATCCAGATAGGGTGAGAACACTCTGTTCATCAAATCCATGAAAACTGCAGGGGCATTGGTGACTCCGAAAGGCATAACTAGAAACTCATAGTGGCCATAACGGGTCCTGAATGCCGTCTTCGGAATATCCTCCTTCTTCACCCTCAGCTGATGGTAACCCGACTGTAAATCCAATTTAGAGAATACACGGGCTCCATGAAGCTGATCAAACAGATCATCAATCCTGGGTAAAGGATACTTGTTCTTGATGGTAACTTTGTTCAACTCCCTATAGTCAATACAAAGTCTCTTACCACCATCCTTCTTATTGGCCAACAGTACTGGAGCTCCCCATGGTGAAGTACTTGGCCGAATCAATCCCTTGTCTGAGTATTCCTGCAGTTGCTTCTTCAGAATCTCTAACTCCGTCGGTGCCATCCTGTACGGAGCCTTGGATATAGGAGCTGCTCCTGGAACTGTATCAATGGAGAACTCAATCATCCTATCCGGTGGCAGTCCTGAGATCTCAGCAAACACTCCTGGGAATTCATCCCACACCGGAACCTTCTGCTTCTGAACCTCCGAAGTAGTCATCCGAGTCTTTCCCTTGGTAGACTTCACTTCTCCACTAAATTGGAATTCAGGTTGATGAGGGATTCTGAAATTAATCTTCCTCTCCCTACAATCAATCACTGCATAGTACTGACTGAGCCAGGTCATGCCTAAGATTACGTCGTACCCTTTGGTGTCTAGTACGAGCATATCTATGGCCAAGGTCTTATCACAAAGTTCTACTGGACAATCAGTACAAACTCTAGAAGATATGACTACCCCATTCCCTGTACTTATCTCCCATTTATGGTCTAATGATCTAACAGGTATAGAATGCAAAGCCACAAAATGGTCGGAGATGTAACAGTGGGATGCACCTGAATCGAAGAGAGCGAGAACAGGTTTTGAATGAACTCTGATGTTACCTGTTATCACTTCCTCTGAAGTCTCAGCCTCTTCTGCTGTCAGATTGTAAGCCTGACCTCTACCACGCCCTGCTGCAGTCCTGGCTCCTCTCTGGACTGGGCGAACATCATGCTGTGGAGGAAGGGGAAGAGCTCTCCTCATTGCTGGTCCTTGGTTCCTCTGCCCAAGTGGCCCTGGAATTACCCTCTGTCCATTCGGTCCTTGTAGTGCTGGCAAGGCTAGACTGGCTATCCCCATTCTCCGGTGTGGACAGGCTTCAATGGAATGATCTCGGGAACCACACACCAAACATAGTCCATTTGCCTTTCGGCAATTCTGTCGGATATGCCCTGGCTTCTGACAATAACTGCAGAAAGAAACTGGTTGGGCCGTCTGGTAAGGAGCTGGCCTGAAAGGTTGCCTCTGAACTTTCGCCGCTCTATATGGGCCTCCTCTTCCCATTGGTACAAATGGCCTCTTCATGGCCTGGTTCCCCATCTGGTCAACTTTCTTCTTCTCAAGCCCACGCTCAACTTCTCGAGCTATGGTGAGAACCTCCGAATAAGTCTTCAACTGCTGGGGCATCAGGAAAACTTGTATGTCCATCTGCAGACCCTGCTGGAACCTGCTTGCCCGCTTCTCCTCATCCGTCACCATGTACGGAGCAAAGCGGCTCAATCTAAGAAACTCTGCAGCATACTCGTCCACGGACTTGCTCCCTTGCTGAAGCCTGATAAACTGCTCTTCCATGTCCTTCTGAGCAGTAGCTGGGAAGAATCTGGCATAGAAGCTCTTGGAGAATGTGTCCCAGGAGACAGGCTTCTCCAGTCTGGCCTCCTCAGCTAGCCACCAAGTTCTGGCTATATCCTTCAACTGAATCTTGGCGACCTCCACCTGGTTATCCTTTGGTACTCTGGCTGCGTTCAACAGATCTGAGGTGTCCGTCAGCCATTGCTCAGCATCCAGGGGTTTCTCTCCACCCGTGAAGATGGCTGGTTGCAGCCGTCTGAAGTCCGATACATTCCCCGGCCTCTGTTCCTTTGGAGCTGTCAATTCTTGCCGAAGGAGTTCGGTTTGTTGCTGCTGGTTCTCCATCATCGTCTGAATGACCCTCAGAATATCCACATTCTCTCCAGTGGGTCCATTCGAGGCTTGCCCAGAGTGGTTACGACCCGATCTTCTCTCCATACCGAGTTGGGAATAGAAAACTGGAATTTGGAAACAAATGGAAGGAGTTTAGGATATAAGGAAAGGAATCAAGAAAGAATCAAGAAGGACTCAATAACTTTATACATTGTAGTTGGCATTAGCAAATTACTAGAATTTGCCGCTTGATTGTACTTTAGGTGTGAGAGCCTAGGCTCTGATACCAACCTGTAACGCCCCGATTCCACGGATACGGGGACGTCACTGCGACGTATATACGTAGGTCAGGAATTGCCCCCACGTATATACGCTAAGCATAAAAGTACAAGCAAGGATCAGAGTACAACACAAAGCGTGGTATACATACATATGCCAACATGAAAATACATGTACAAAGCTATACAGGATATGATAACTATTACACTTTACAAGTGTCATTTATCACAACCAAGTCCAAAAGAACAAGATACAAGAATGTATACAAAAAGCTCACGAGTAGAAAGAAGATCCCGTGAGTCAAAAATGAGGAGTCTGGCACAAGGGAACTGGAACTAGTCAGCTTGCCCACTAAGATAGGCTCGATCCTCAGCAGTTGGCTCCACTTCGGTCCAAGCTTCGGAATCTGAATATGCAAATCCAAGAGAGTCAAGACATATAAACAATAAACGGACTACAGCCAAGTGGCTAAGAGGCATGAATAAGTAGTATGAAACAATATAAGGAATATCAGCTAACAAGTATGAAAAGCATGAAGAGATAAAGTCTTAATACATTAGATCCACAGTTAACATCTTATTATTATTACTTGTCTTACTGTGATATCTAGCTATGTGACCCAGCGTCCCAGAGCACATAGATCCATATCCTAGTAAAGCAAGGTTGTTATTGGAAATCAGCGGTTGTATCGACGAACTATGTTTACAGTGGACCCCGTACATGCCCGGGATAACGGTCCAGGATTGTTCCGTTGCTTGGTGACGGAAGCCAGCCGCTAGGCTAAACAGGAGGGACTTATGTATGCCCTTATCATGATGGTACCAGTAATAGAGGGAGCAAGCACTCCCCTCGGTCCCCTGGAGGCCCACAGGTCAGACCGGAACATGAGTTGCACAACATTCCTAAAAGCCACTGTAAACACGAACACATATCGATATCCGCATGTTTTCCCCCGACCCATATGTAAGTTGGTCCATTTTATGCAAAAGTCAAGTGTATCATGCTTGGTTCAAGTGATGGCATGATAAGTGGTGATATTCACATTTTAACAAGTTATGGAGCGATGATATGTAATAACAAGTCATGAAGTAATATGAGATAATGTCTATCAAGTAACATGTCATGTAGTACCAGTTAAGAAGCATGAACAAGAATAATATGCCACACATGTATCAATGATAAGATCCAATCCCAGAAAAGAAATCAACTAAGTCAAACAGTCAGAATTAGTCGACTATGTGGAAGGATTAGTCGACTAATAGGGGTCTTAAGTCGACTAATGATCTGGGTGAGTCGACTAAAACTGGGTTCCAGAGAGTTGGAATTCTGTTTCAGGAAAGTTAGTCGACTAGGGTTGTAAGGGTAGTCGACTAACAGGGAACTACTAGTCGACTAATGGATACTTAAGTCGACTAAGTCTGTGATACAGAGAGTTGGGGTTTACTTCAGGAAAATATTAGTCGACTAAGGTAAAAATGGTAGTCGACTAATGGTCTCAAGTCGACTAATATCTAAGCTAAGTCGACTGGAGCCGAGAGTTGGGTTTTCTGGTTCAGGAAAAGGTTAGTCGACTAGGGTCAAGATAGTAGTCGACTAGGGGTCTCTAGTCGACTGGTAATAGGATCTAGTCGACTAAAACTGTGAAATCAGAAAATGTTACGTTTCAACTAAGGTGGGTTAGTCGACTAGTCCCTAGGTCTAGTCGACTAATCGTGGGAAAACAGCAAACAGAACAGATTTCTAGGGTTTTGTTTGAGGGTCTAAAAATATGATTTTTATGTCACAAGTGTGCATGATTTGTCAACACAAGTACACACAGGAGTTTACAAGTCTTGGTGAGTAAATATACTCACCTCGAACGGTTAATCGAAGTTCTATGCGAGTTCGGAAGAGGTCGTAGTCGACGGTATCACCCACTCGATCCTTGGCGATACTTCCGACGAAGAGAGATGCGATCCAAATTCAAGGTAGAGATGGTTGCTAGAGATGGAGATGAAAACCTAGGTGAGCTTTGGAGTTAGGGTTTGAGATGGAGAAGGAAATGGTGAAGGCTATTTTCTTGGTGAAGTGAAGAAAAGAGTAAAAGAATGTAAAGGAAAACTTATATAGGATTTGATTTTGTAAAGGAGATGCAAATAAAGAATTTGAGAGGGGGTTTTGTGCAAAAAGGGGAGGTGAGGTGTCTCTCCTAGCCACCACTTGGCCGGCCATGGGAGAGAGAGAAAAGATGGGCATTTAATGAGGAAGTAGGTGAGAAAATGTGTGGAGTTGAAATTTTTGGAGAAAATGGAATTTTGGAAAATGGAAAAAACTTGTGGTTGTGGAGGAAAGAAATAAGGAAAGGAAAAAGAAAAGAAATCATAAAGGAGAAGATATTTTCTCTTGGATTTAGAAAATAAAATATTGAAAATACAAGTTCCCGGGTTTAAGTCGAGGATGCGGAAAACATTTCGGGAAATACCGAAATCGTCCGAAAATCAAGTATCTCGGAACGACTCGTAAATTTTACCAAAAATCAATAATAATATATGAAGACGTATAGTGAAATCCGTTTGAAGAAATACTTTATAGTTTTAAAACTAAAAATCCCGGAATCAGTAATTTACCGACTCCGTTGAAATTTTCATAAATTCATAAAATTCTCAGAAAAAGTATTTAAGTAGGAAATATCATTCTAAGAAATAAGGTCTAAAGACTCTTCTAGAAATTCTTAACCGTTTGTAAAATAAAAATCCAGGAATCGATCAGCGACACTGGTCGACACCGGTTTTGAAGAAATTTATTTTAATTCAGGAAAAATCCAGAAAATCATAGAAAATCTAATATATTGGAAAATGATATTTGAAATTGAAATCGGTCAAATACAGGAAGTAAATCGAAAAATACGGTCGAAAACTGAATACGCAACTAAGTACGTATTCTGGGAACAGGGTATTACAATCCACCCACCTTACAAAAATTTCGTCCTCAAAATTTCATAAGGTGAAAGGTAACAGGAAAGGTAACAGATAGATAAGGAAAAGAAGAGAGATAACAGTAGATAAGAATAGAAGGAAGGAGTTTTTACCAAATCAAGATGTGAAGAGTTGAGGGTAACGCTCTCGGATAACATCCTCTCGTTCCCATGTGGCTTCTCCCGGTGCATGTCTGTTCCAAGACACCAATACCAATGGTATAGCCTTGCTCTTCAGTGTCTTAACACTCCTATCCAATATGGCCCTCGGCTGCTCTTGATATGACAAATCCGGTTGTAGTTCCAGTTCGGAGTGATCCAGGATATGACTATCATCCTTTACATACTTCCTCAACTGTGATACGTGGAAAACATTGTGCACTCCCTCCAAAGATGGAGGTAAAGCCAATCTGTACGATACATCTCCCACACGGTCCAAGATCTCGAATGGGCCGATGTACCTCGGACTAAGCTTTCCACGAGTACCGAACCGGATAACTCCCTTGGTAGGTGATATCTTTAAAAACACATGGTCACCTGCCTGGAACTCCAATGGCCTTCTCTGTGTGTCAGCCCAACTCTTCTGACGGCTCTGTGCTGCCCTGAGGTGGTCTCTGATGATTCTGACTTTCTCTGTGGTCTGAATCAGAATCTTTGGCCCCAAAAGTCCCCTCTCACCGACTTCATCCCAACAAATCGGTGACCTACACTTCCTTCCATACAATGCTTCAAATGGTGCCATCTTGATACTTGCCTGGTAACTGTTATTATAAGAAAATTCAGCCAAATGAAGATGTCTTCCCATGATCCCTGGAATTCAATCATGCAGGCCCTTAGCATATCTTCAAGAATCTGGATAGTCCTCTCAGATTGTCCGTCTGTCTGAGGATGATATGATGTACTGAATTTCAGACGAGTTCCCAAACTTTCTTGGAGACTCTCCCAGAAATGAGATCTGAATCTTGTGTCTCTGTCTGATACAATACTGACTGGAACTCCATGCAGACGAACTATCTCCTTCATGTACTTGTCTGCCAGAACCTCTGTTGACTGACCTACCCTGAATGGTATGAAGTGAGCTGACTTGGTGAGGCGATCAATGATGACCCACACAGCATTGTTACCCTTGGGACTACGAGGTAATGCCGTGACAAAATCCATAGTGATGTGCTCCCACTTCCATTCGGGTATTGGTAAGGGTTGTAGAAGTCCAGCTGATCTCTGATGCTCTATCTTTATCTGCTGGCACACCAGGCACTTGGCTACAAACTGGGCTATCTCCCTTTTCATAGCATTCCACCAAAACTGCTTCTTCAAGTCCTGATACATCTTGTTTCCCCCTGGGTGGATGGAATATGCTGAACTGTGTGCTTCTGCCAGAATCTTCTGTCTAACATCTCCTTGAGGGACACAAATCCTGCTACCAAAATATAAGGCACCATCTGGATGAATACAGATATCAGTCCTCAATCCAGCCTCTACCTGAGCTCGGAATTTCTGTAATCTGGGATCTTCCTTTTGAGCTTCCTTGATCTCATCTATCAATGATGACTGAATCTGCAAAGCCATGAACTGTCCTGCCTTCTCAGTTCCTCGAGCTATCATCAAGTCCAATCTGATAAAGTCTTGAATCAACTCCTTCTGCTGAGTGATTTGGACAAGCATTCTATTCTCTGGCATCCTGCTTAGTGCATCTGGAACTGTATTGACCTTGCCCGGATGATATTGCAAGTCAATATCATAGTCTGCCATCAGTTCAAGCCACCTCCTCTGCCTCATATTCAACTCTTTCTGTGAGAAAATATACCTGAGGCTCTTGTGATCAGTGTATATCAACACTTTATCTCCCAGAAGATAATGCCTCCAAATCTTCAAGGCAAAGATAACAGCTGCTAGCTCCAAGTCATGAGTTGGGTAATTCCGCTCATGAGTCTTCAGTTGCCTTGATGCATATGCTATAACATGACCATGTTGCATAAGCACACACCCCAGGCCTTTACCTGATGCATCACTGTAGATGACCATCCCTCCTCTACCTGAGGGAGTCCTCAAGATTGGAGCTGAAATGAGCCTCTGCTTCAATTGCTCAAATGCTGCAGTACACTCCTCAGTCCACAAGTACCTTTCTCCTTTTCGAGTGAGCTTGGACAACGGGGCTGCAATCCTAGAGAAATCTTGGACAAAGCGTCTGTAATATCCGGCTAGTCCAAGAAAACTCTTAATCTTAGTCACCGTCCTCAGAATTGGCCAATCCTTCACTGCCTGGACTTTGCTGGGATCCACTGAGATTCCTTCTGCTGAAACAATGTGCCCAAGGAAGGCTATACTGTCCAACCAGAAATCACACTTGTTCCTCTTAGCATGAAGCTGCTCCTGCTGGAGAGTCTGCAATACAATCCTCAAGTGTTCTGCATGCTCCCTGTTGTTCCTTGAATAAATTAAGATGTCATCTATAAAAACAACAACAAACTAATCCAGATAGGGTGAGAACACTCTGTTCATCAAATCCATGAAAACTGCAGGGGCATTGGTGACTCCGAAAGGCATAACTAGAAACTCATAGTGGCCATAACGGGTCCTGAATGCCGTCTTCGGAATATCCTCCTTCTTCACCCTCAGCTGATGGTAACCCGACTGTAAATCCAATTTAGAGAATACACGGGCTCCATGAAGCTGATCAAACAGATCATCAATCCTGGGTAAAGGATACTTGTTCTTGATGGTAACTTTGTTCAACTCCCTATAGTCAATACAAAGTCTCTTACCACCATCCTTCTTATTGGCCAACAGTACTGGAGCTCCCCATGGTGAAGTACTTGGCCGAATCAATCCCTTGTCTGAGTATTCCTGCAGTTGCTTCTTCAGAATCTCTAACTCCGTCGGTGCCATCCTGTACGGAGCCTTGGATATAGGAGCTGCTCCTGGAACTGTATCAATGGAGAACTCAATCATCCTATCCGGTGGCAGTCCTGAGATCTCAGCAAACACTCCTGGGAATTCATCCCACACCGGAACCTTCTGCTTCTGAACCTCCGAAGTAGTCATCCGAGTCTTTCCCTTGGTAGACTTCACTTCTCCACTAAATTGGAATTCAGGTTGATGAGGGATTCTGAAATTAATCTTCCTCTCCCTACAATCAATCACTGCATAGTACTGACTGAGCCAGGTCATGCCTAAGATTACGTCGTACCCTTGGTGTCTAGTACGAGCATATCTATGGCCAAGGTCTTATCACAAAGTTCTACTGGACAATCAGTACAAACTCTAGAAGATATGACTACCCATTCCCTGTACTTATCTCCCATTTATGGTCTAATGATCTAACAGGTATAGAATGCAAAGCCACAAAATGGTCGGAGATGTAACAGTGGGATGCACCTGAATCGAAGAGAGCGAGAACAGGTTTTGAATGAACTCTGATGTTACCTGTTATCACTTCCTCTGAAGTCTCAGCCTCTTCTGCTGTCAGATTGTAAGCCTGACCTCTACCACGCCCTGCTGCAGTCCTGGCTCCTCTCTGGACTGGGCGAACATCATGCTGTGGAGGAAGGGGAAGAGCTCTCCTCATTGCTGGTCCTTGGTTCCTCTGCCCAAGTGGCCCTGGAATTACCCTCTGTCCATTCGGTCCTTGTAGTGCTGGCAAGGCTAGACTGGCTATCCCCATTCTCCGGTGTGGACAGGCTTCAATGGAATGATCTCGGGAACCACACACCAAACATAGTCCATTTGCCTTTCGGCAATTCTGTCGGATATGCCCTGGCTTCTGACAATAACTGCAGAAAGAAACTGGTTGGGCCGTCTGGTAAGGAGCTGGCCTGAAAGGTTGCCTCTGAACTTTCGCCGCTCTATATGGGCCTCCTCTTCCCATTGGTACAAATGGCCTCTTCATGGCCTGGTTCCCCATCTGGTCAACTTTCTTCTTCTCAAGCCCACGCTCAACTTCTCGAGCTATGGTGAGAACCTCCGAATAAGTCTTCAACTGCTGGGGCATCAGGAAAACTTATATGTCCATCTGCAGACCCTGCTGGAACCTGCTTGCCCGCTTCTCCTCATCCGTCACCATGTACGGAGCAAAGCGGCTCAATCTAAGAAACTCTGCAGCATACTCGTCCACGGACTTGCTCCCTTGCTGAAGCCTGATAAACTGCTCTTCCATGTCCTTCTGAGCAGTAGCTGGGAAGAATCTGGCATAGAAGCTCTTGGAGAATGTGTCCCAGGAGACAGGCTTCTCCAGTCTGGCCTCCTCAGCTAGCCACCAAGTTCTGGCTATATCCTTCAACTGAATCTTGGCGACCTCCACCTGGTTATCCTTTGGTACTCTGGCTGCGTTCAACAGATCTGAGGTGTCCGTCAGCCATTGCTCAGCATCCAGGGGTTTCTCTCCACCCGTGAAGATGGCTGGTTGCAGCCGTCTGAAGTCCGATACATTCCCCGGCCTCTGTTCCTTTGGAGCTGTCAATTCTTGCCGAAGGAGTTCGGTTTGTTGCTGCTGGTTCTCCATCATCGTCTGAATGACCCTCAGAATATCCACATTCTCTCCAGTGGGTCCATTCGAGGCTTGCCCAGAGTGGTTACGACCCGATCTTCTCTCCATACCGAGTTGGGAATAGAAAACTGGAATTTGGAAACAAATGGAAGGAGTTTAGGATATAAGGAAAGGAATCAAGAAAGAATCAAGAAGGACTCAATAACTTTGTACATTGTAGTTGGCATTAGCAAATTACTAGAATTTGCCGCTTGATTGTACTTTAGGTGTGAGAGCCTAGGCTCTGATACCAACCTGTAACGCCCCGATTCCACGGATACGGGGACGTCACTGCGACGTATATACGTAGGTCAGGAATTGCCCCCACGTATATACGCTAAGCATAAAAGTACAAGCAAGGATCAGAGTACAACACAAAGCGTGGTATACATACATATGCCAACATGAAAATACATGTACAAAGCTATACAGGATATGATAACTATTACACTTTACAAGTGTCATTTATCACAACCAAGTCCAAAAGAACAAGATACAAGAATGTATACAAAAAGCTCACGAGTAGAAAGAAGATCCCGTGAGTCAAAAATGAGGAGTCTGGCACAAGGGAACTGGAACTAGTCAGCTTGCCCACTAAGATAGGCTCGATCCTCAGCAGTTGGCTCCACTTCGGTCCAAGCTTCGGAATCTGAATATGCAAATCCAAGAGAGTCAAGACATATAAACAATAAACGGACTACAGCCAAGTGGCTAAGAGGCATGAATAAGTAGTATGAAACAATATAAGGAATATCAGCTAACAAGTATGAAAAGCATGAAGAGATAAAGTCTTAATACATTAGATCCACAGTTAACATCTTATTATTATTACTTGTCTTACTGTGATATCTAGCTATGTGACCCAGCGTCCCAGAGCACATAGATCCATATCCTAGTAAAGCAAGGTTGTTATTGGAAATCAGCGGTTGTATCGACGAACTATGTTTACAGTGGACCCCGTACATGCCCGGGATAACGGTCCAGGATTGTTCCGTTGCTTGGTGACGGAAGCCAGCCGCTAGGCTAAACAGGAGGGACTTATGTATGCCCTTATCATGATGGTACCAGTAATAGAGGGAGCAAGCACTCCCCTCGGTCCCCTGGAGGCCCACAGGTCAGACCGGAACATGAGTTGCACAACATTCCTAAAAGCCACTGTAAACACGAACACATATCGATATCCGCATGTTTTCCCCCGACCCATATGTAAGTTGGTCCATTTTATGCAAAAGTCAAGTGTATCATGCTTGGTTCAAGTGATGGCATGATAAGTGGTGATATTCACATTTTAACAAGTTATGGAGCGATGATATGTAATAACAAGTCATGAAGTAATATGAGATAATGTCTATCAAGTAACATGTCATGTAGTACCAGTTAAGAAGCATGAACAAGAATAATATGCCACACATGTATCAATGATAAGATCCAATCCCAGAAAAGAAATCAACTAAGTCAAACAGTCAGAATTAGTCGACTATGTGGAAGGATTAGTCGACTAATAGGGGTCTTAAGTCGACTAATGATCTGGGTGAGTCGACTAAAACTGGGTTCCAGAGAGTTGGAATTCTGTTTCAGGAAAGTTAGTCGACTAGGGTTGTAAGGGTAGTCGACTAACAGGGAACTACTAGTCGACTAATGGATACTTAAGTCGACTAAGTCTGTGATACAGAGAGTTGGGGGTTACTTCAGGAAAATATTAGTCGACTAAGGTAAAAATGGTAGTCGACTAATGGTCTCAAGTCGACTAATATCTAAGCTAAGTCGACTGGAGCCGAGAGTTGGGTTTCTGGTTCAGGAAAAGGTTAGTCGACTAGGGTCAAGATAGTAGTCGACTAGGGGTCTCTAGTCGACTGGTAATAGGATCTAGTCGACTAAAACTGTGAAATCAGAAAATGTTACGTTTCAACTAAGGTGGGTTAGTCGACTAGTCCCTAGGTCTAGTCGACTAATCGTGGGAAAACAGCAAACAGAACAGATTTCTAGGGTTTTGTTTGAGGGTCTAAAAATATGATTTTTATGTCACAAGTGTGCATGATTTGTCAACACAAGTACACACAGGAGTTTACAAGTCTTGGTGAGTAAATATACTCACCTCGAACGGTTAATCGAAGTTCTATGCGAGTTCGGAAGAGGTCGTAGTCGACGGTATCACCCACTCGATCCTTGGCGATACTTCCGACGAAGAGAGATGCGATCCAAATTCAAGGTAGAGATGGTTGCTAGAGATGGAGATGAAAACCTAGGTGAGCTTTGGAGTTAGGGTTTGAGATGGAGAAGGAAATGGTGAAGGCTATTTTCTTGGTGAAGTGAAGAAAAGAGTAAAAGAATGTAAAGGAAAACTTATATAGGATTTGATTTTGTAAAGGAGATGCAAATAAAGAATTTGAGAGGGGGTTTTGTGCAAAAAGGGGAGGTGAGGTGTCTCTCCTAGCCACCACTTGGCCGGCCATGGGAGAGAGAGAAAAGATGGGCATTTAATGAGGAAGTAGGTGAGAAAATGTGTGGAGTTGAAATTTTTGGAGAAAATGGAATTTTGGAAAATGGAAAAAACTTGTGGTTGTGGAGGAAAGAAATAAGGAAAGGAAAAAGAAAAGAAATCATACAGGAGAAGATATTTTCTCTTGGATTTAGAAAATAAAATATTGAAAATACAAGTTCCCGGGTTTAAGTCGAGGATGCGGAAAACATTTCGGGAAATACCGAAATCGTCCGAAATTCAAGTATCTCGGAACGACTCGTAAATTTTACCAAAAATCAATAATAATATATGAAGACGTATAGTGAAATCCGTTTGAAGAAATACTTTATAGTTTTAAAACTAAAAATCCCGGAATCAGTAATTTACCGACTCCGTTGAAATTTTCATAAATTCATAAAATTCTCAGAAAAAGTATTTAAGTAGGAAATATCATTCTAAGAAATAAGGTCTAAAGACTCTTCTAGAAATTCTTAACCGTTTGTAAAAGAAAAATCTAGGAATCGATCAGCGACACTGGTCGACACCGGTTTTGAAGAAATTTATTTTAATTCAGGAAAAATCCAGAAAATCATAGAAAATCTAATATATTGGAAAATGATATTTGAAATTGAAATCGGTCAAATACAGGAAGTAAATCGAAAAATACGGTCGAAAACTGAATACGCAACTAAGTACGTATTCTGGGAACAGGGTATTACACACACAGGTGCAGCCATTTTGAGTCGACAGGTACTGTGTTGAGTTCGGCTCAGATTTGAGAAATCTTCACCGAGGTGAAGAATTGTTGGGAGAAAGGAGATAAAAAGTTATGGTAGAATTTTTTAACTCATCGGAAGAAATAGCGCAGAGATCGGAATCCAAAAGACTACGGAAGGCAGTCCAAATGCAGGCCAGTAGTGGCCGACCGACCGCCCGGTCGACAGGCATGCACAACGTGCATAGGCGCAGCTCGGTTGACCGCCTAGTCGACCATATCAAGGAGAACGGTCGACCGACTGGCATGCCTAAGTTTCTGTTGGGTTCGGTGGACCGACCAGTCGGTCGACCGCCCGGTTGGCTAACAGGCGAATCTGCTTCTCCTGCTTGGATTCGGACTTCGTTTTTGAAAATGGGTCGAATCCAATTGTGGTTTACTAAAACCCTGAGACTCTCTGGCTATAAATAAAAGGGATAGAGCCCTCTTAAATTGTATCTCTCGAAAATCTTGTAATTGATCATTGAATCAATAAGTTCTCTCTCTTGCCCCGAGGAGATAGGCAAATTGCTGAATCTCGTTAAATATTATATTTGCTCTCTTGTTATTTGTTCTTTTCTTTTAGGTACTTCTCTGCTGCATCTCTCTGTTGATTGAGGTTCCTCGTTGGTTATTGTCAAAGCCCGCGCAACATCTTCACGTTGAATTTAGGAGGAAGAAATTTGAGGAAGAAACTGATCTTGATCCAGAGTCAATGCCAGCTCAAATTTATTCTTTTCTTTTCCCCTCCTCTTCATCCGCGAGCCAAACACCATAGATTGAAAGAGGGATCGATTTCTTCTTTCTTCTCCTCTCTTCCTTTCTCTTTCAAGAAAACAAACATGCGGATTTTTTTGTTTATTGTTTACAAAATTTTCCTATATATATATATTCTTGAATAATATACACCTTTAAATTTTTAATGGAGATTTTTTTTTTGTGGGGGCTCACAATGCAATGGTCTGCCACTCCTTGCCCCCTCACATTCTCAGGACATTTTGGACCTTCTAATTGACTTTAACGACGCCTGCCACTTAATTAGTCGGCAGCTGAAAGAGCTGTATCTGGTAAAGACATTTATTATTATATCATTATTATTATCATCATTAAACTCGTCTCAAAAAGCCGTTACTTCATGTGTGCATTTATTAACAAAGGGATCAGGATAAAACAAAAGAAAGTGTAAATGTTGAAGTTACAAGTGAACCTTCTCAGCAATAAAAATCTCCAAAACTAGGAATAAACAAATATATTGAATTGTCTCTGGTCCTTCGATTTAGAGACTCTCCGAGACTCCGAGATGATAATATCAGCGGACCAGTTAGCTTAACATTGGTTTCATATGAAATAAGCGTAATTTTTCAGTGATTTTTTTTTAATTTTGAATTTAATTAAAAAAAATCTTTTAAATTTAATTATAAAAATTGACTTCTAACAGCTCATGTCAGTGCCACCTAAGATTTTAGCGATTTTGTTTTATTTGTGTGTGGCCCTGTGACTTTGAGAGGAGCATTTTTTTTTCTCCGAGTGTGATATATACGAAGGTAAAATTATTAACAGTTTAAAATCTGAATTTAATGAACCAAATATAAATTATAAACAGTTTTAAGTCTGAATTTAATGAACCAAAATATAAAATTATAACAATTTTAGATTCGAATTCACTGAATCCGGACATAAAATTAAGTGAATTTCGATAGCAGAGCTTCCTGAGCTTGTTCCTGACCAGCTCCTCGGCGTTCCCCTTCGCTCCGCCTCACTCTCCATCATCCTCGCCACATGGGCCCACTCCTCGTAGTCCCCGTGGTCATCATCTTGGAGTAGGTGAGCACGCCGTTGTGGAGCGAAAACCAACGGGACCTCCAACCCTGGCCGATGTTGGTCCACTTTTGGAGCACGCTGGCGGCGACAACGTCGGGCCCATCGGAGGCCGCCACTGCATTGCCCCCACCGCCGGGATCCGCGTCCTCGGCATCCGACGGCATCTCGGTGCAGTCGGTTGAGAAGCAGCAGAGTGGGTGCATTTCCCTCACCCGCATCCCAACCCGAAATTAGATCATTCCTCACGAATCCAAATCCAATTCGAGCCCCATTAGAGAGAGAGGGAGGGAGGCAGTTACGATAGCGAAGAAGAGAGAGAGAGAGAGAGAGAGAGAGAGAGAGAGAGAGAGAGAGAGTTACGATAGCGGAGAAGATAGAAAGAGAGTTATCGGGTCCGGGTTTCACAAAACCGCACTTAAACTAGTCAAATTATTTCAACGTCCGGGTTTTATAAACCTGAATAAAAAAATAGAGTAATTTTATGCCCGAGCTCGATCAAATTCGACTTAAATTGTCTTCTATTTATGTTCAAACTTATGTTTAAATTGTTGGAATTGAAGAATATAAATGCGAATTTTTGAGTTGAATTATGGTGAGATCCGTTGATCGAATCAATTGGATGATGGTTGGAGTGTGTTCTCCTTCCATTGGGGATGAACGTGGTATATTCACATGTTCAATTCCGACTTCGAATGAATGAGATATTCAAGTCTAAAGATTGCCTAATTCAAAGCCAAAACGGGACTAAAAGTAGCTAAAAGCATTTAGTCCCACATTGGCCATGGGATGGAAGTTTGTGGTGTATAAATAGAGAAAATTGAGAACAAAGGGCGTGCCCTTTGGGTACTTGGAGTTTTTGCGCGCGATTGGGAGGGATCTATGCCCGCCCGCACATGTGTGCATGCGCGCGCGCGCCGCCGCTGGCGGCGGCCGGCCCGGGCCCGGGTTCGGGTTCCTACCCTGCCTGGTTCTTTTTGAATCAGGTCTCAAGGGTATGGGCCACTCCGGATCCAAACCAGACCCGCTCCACTGTCAGGATCCTGAACCGATCCGCCAAAGGTTGCGAACCAATTGGACGGCCAAAGGTTGCAACAGTTCAGACTGAACCGTTGCATCTTTTCGTTGGGTTCGAACCTGTTGGTCCCTCCTCCTGGAGCGGTAAATATAGCACTTCAGTTTCTCATTCTAAACGCACCAAGAAAACAACTCTCTCTTTCTCTCTGAGTTCTGAACATTTCAAGTTTCTGCGTTCTGAACTGGGAAGTGGAGTTCTGAAGTGACTTCCAAAAGGGAAGTGGGAAATCCGTAACTCGGTTTCCGAAGCGACTTCCAAAGGAGATTCTGCAAAATTCGTTCTGAAAGAGGGCTCAGGAAATTCAACAGATTCTTTTAATAGAATTGTTGTCTGAATCTGTGACTTCTGAAGAAGAATATTCTTCAACCTTCCTTCATCCTCAACAGTGGGTGCTCCTCCAAAGTAAAGACAAATATTCATCCGAAATTTGTCCTTGTACCGTTGCTTCAACGATCCTGTGAAGGTACTGGTTGACTACGGTTCGACCGTACGGTGATTTGGTAGTGCTATCCAAATACCGTGAAGGAGTGTTGTATCTTGGGAGACCAGCGTCCATTATCCCGTTAGCACCGGTGCGGGGGACGTAATTGTCTTAAGGAGATTCGCTCTAAGCGTACCTCACTCCAAATACTGTATAAGTGGATTAAGTCCTTTATATAGGGGATATACTTTACAGTATATCGAGACTGATTTATATTCAGTCTAATTGGTGTTTAACCAAGGAAGGAAATTGAAAGGTGGTTCTTAAATTAAGGAACGTTCTATTGAACGGAAAACCTCCCACCTGATATTTGCCGACCTGGCCAATTAGATTGTTGATATCTCAGTGATCTTGATTAGTTGTCAGATTGATTCCTGTTAAGCAGAAACCAACATTCTTAAGACAATTAATATTGAAGTTTCTTACTTCTGTTCTGCTTGAACTTGCAGAAAATGTCTGAGACTAATCAAGATAGTACTAGTAAGGCACCAAACATGCAGCTACAAGCTTTGATGCCAACTCCACTTCCTAACCCGAAGCCGGAGAAGCCAGGAAAATTTGATGGCACAGAATTCAAGAGGTGGCAACAGAAGATGCTCTTCTACTTGACCACTCTTCATCTGGCCAGATTCCTGCAGGAAGATCCACCAGAGCCTGCAACTGTTGCATGGACTCAATGTGACTTCCTTTGCTGAAATTATGTTTTAAATGGACTGGATGACTCTCTTTACAATGTCTACAGTCCTATCACAACGGCAAAGAAGTTATGGGCCAGTCTTGACAAGAAGTACAAGACTGAGGATGCTGGTACCAAGAAGTTCGTCGTAGGACGATTTCTGGAGTACAAAATGGTGGACAGCAAGACTGTAATCAGTCAGGTGCAAGAGTTCTAACTTATCTTGCACGAGATAGAAGCAAAGGTATGATCCTACCTGAAACCTTTCAGGTTGCTACTATCGTGGAGAAACTCCCACCTGCGTGGAGAGATTTCAAGAACTACCTGAAGCACAAGCGAAAGGAGTTAAAGTTGGAAGATCTCATTGTGAGGCTTCGAATTGAGGAGGACAACAGAAAGTCTGAGAAAAGGAGCAGTAAGAACTCCTACGAAGCAAAAGCTAATGTGATCGAAGACTCGAAGGGGAAAGCGTCTACTTCCAAAGGCTTAAAGCGGAAGAAGACTTCTCAGGGGTACAAAGGCAAGGTCCAAGAAGGCAAGAATATGCGCTTCAAGGGAACCTGCTACATCTGCAACAAAGAAGGGCATAAGGCGAATGAATGTCGCAGCCTTCTCAAAAAGAACAAGAAAAGCCATCCACAGGCAAACTTGACCAACCATGAATCGCCAAGCCTTTCAGTTGTGGTGTCAGAAGTGAATCTGACAACCAACAATAAGGATTGGTGGGTAGACACTGGGGCTACTCGGCACATCTGCTCTGAGAAATTATTATTCTCTAAATATCAAATACTAGAGCAAGATGAGCAACTATTCATGGGAAACTCAGCCGTCTCAAAGGTTGAAGGAAAGGGCAAGGTCATCCTGAAGTGGACATCGGGGAAAGAGCTTACTCTTAACGATGTGCTTCATGTTCCAGACATCCGCAAGAATTTGATCTCCGGATCAATACTTAGTAAGAAAGGATTTAGAATGGTTTTGAATCCGACAAATTTGTACTTACTAAGGGAGGGATGTATGTGGGAAAGGGTTATCTTGTTGATGGACTTTTTAAAGCTAATGTTGCAGTGGTAGATAAAAAGTCTGTGTATTTGTACCCGAAGCTTATAAATAAAAGAAATTCTTCTGTTTATTTGCTTGAGTCTCCTATTTTGTGGCATGCTAGATTAGGGCATGTAAATTACAAGTCTTTGAAAAACTTGTCTAATCTGGGATATATTCCTAAACTCAACTTGAAAGAAATTCGCAAGTGTGAGATTTGTGTTGAGGCCAAGTTGGCGAAAAATTCATTTCACTCAATTGATCGAAATACAGAACCTTTAGGGTTAATTCATAGCGATCTGTGTGACTTGAAGTTTATGCCAACTAGAGGCGGGAAAAAATATTTTATTACTTTTATTGATGACTGTACAAGATACTGTTATGTGTATCTTTTAAACAGTAAGGATGAGGCAATAAATATGTTTATAACATATAAAGCCGAAGTTGAAAATCAACTCAACAAGAAAATCAAGATTCTAAAATCCGATAGAGGCGGAGAATATGAATCAAATGATTTTAGTGAGTTATGTGCTAATTTTGGTATAATCCATCAAACTACAGCACCATACACTCCTCAGCAAAATGGAATTGCTGAACGGAAGAACAGAACTTTGAAGGAGATGGTAAATTCCATGCTCGTAAGTTCTGGAGCTCCGCAGAACTTGTGGGGGGAAGCTCTATTAACTGCAAATTATATTCTAAATAGAGTACCCCACAAGAAACTTGGTCTTATACCATTTGAGTTATGGCATGGAAGGACACCTTCCTACCATTACCTCAAAATGTGGGGGTGCCTTGCAAAGGTGCTGACACCATTACCTAAAAAGACTAAGTTGGGAGCAAAAACTATGGACTGCATATTCATAGGCTATGCCTTGAATAGCAGTGCCTACAGATTTCTGGTTCATAAATCAGAGATACCAGATATTCATGTAAACATGATTATCGAATCTAGAGATGCTGTGTTCTTTGAAGACATCTTTCCATACAAACGGGAAGCAGATAAGACTTCTGGGAAAAGAACACATGAGATGGCGTTCAGGGACGAAAGCCCCGAGGAACCAATTGTTAATGCGGAAACTAAACCTAGAAGAAGCCAGAGATCTAGAATCTTAAAATCTTTTGGTCCAGATTTCATAGCATACGCTATTGAAAGCGATCCTCAAACATTTAAAGAGGCTATGTCAAACCCCAGAAGCACAAAATGTTATATACAATGGTAAGTCTAGACATATTCGTCGTAGACATAATACCGTGAAGCAGTTGCTCTCAAATGGAATTATCTCTATTGACTTTGTATCGTCAAAGGATAATTTAGTGGATCCGCTTACTAAAGGTTTAAGTGGAGAGCGTATAAACTGCGCATCGAGGGGAATGGGTCTAAAAGCCAATGTTGCAGTGGTAGATAAAAAGTCTGTGTATTTGTACCCGAAGCTTATAAATAAAGGAAAATCTTCTGTTTATTTGCTTGAGTCTCCTATTTTGTGGCATACTAGATTAGGGCATGTAAATTACAAGTCTTTGAAGAACTTGTCTAATCTGGGATATATTCCTAAACTCAACTTGGAAGAAATTCGCAAGTGTGAGATTTGTGTTGAGGCCAAGTTGGCGAAAAATTCATTTCACTCAATTGATCGAAATACAGAACCTTTAGGGTTAATTCATAGCGATCTGTGTGACTTGAAGTTTATGCCAACTAGAGGCGGGAAAAAGTATTTTATTACTTTTATTGATGACTGTACAAGATACTGTTATGTGTATCTTTTAAACAGTAAGGATGAGGCAATAAATATGTTTATAACATATAAAGTCGAAGTTGAGAATCAACTCAACAAGAAAATCAAGATTCTAAAATCCGATAGAGGCGGAGAATATGAATCAAATGATTTTAGTGAGTTATGTGCTAATTTTGGTATAATCCATCAAACTACAGCACCATACACTCCTCAGCAAAATGGAATTGCTGAACGGAAGAGCAGAACTTTGAAGGAGATGGTAAATTCCATGCTCGTAAGTTCTGGAGCTCCGCAGAACTTGTGGGGGGAAGCTCTATTAACTGCAAATTATATTCTAAATAGAGTACCCCCACAAGAAACTTGGTCTTATACCATTTGAGTTATGGCATGAAAGGATACCTTCTTACCATTACCTCAAAATGTGGGGGGTGCCTTGTAAAGGTGCTCGCACCATTACCTAAAAAGACTAAGTTGGGAGCAAAAACTATGGACTGCATATTCATAGGCTATGCCTTGAATAGTAGTGCCTACAGATTTCTGGTTTATAAATCAGAAATACCAGATATTCATGTAAACATGATTATCGAATCTAGAGATGCTGTGTTCTTTGAAGACATCTTTCCATACAAACGGGAAATAGATAAGACTTCTGGGAAAAGAACACATGAGATGGCGTTCAGGGACGAAAGCCCCGAGGAACCAATTGTTAATGCGGAAACTGAACCAAGAAGAAGTCAGAGATCTAGAATCTCAAAATCTTTTGGTCCAGATTTCATAGCATCCGCTATTGAAAGCGAGCCTCAAACATTTAAAGAGGCTATGTCAATCCCAGAAGCACAAAATGTTATATACAACGGTAAGTCTAGACATATTCGTCGTAGACATAATACCGTGAAGCAGTTGCTCTCAAATGGAATTATCTCTATTGACTTTGTATCGTCAAAGGATAATTTAGCGGATCCGCTTACTAAAGGTTTAAGTAGAGAGCGTATAAACTGCGCATCGAGGGGAATGGGTCTAAAAGCCTAACCTTACCGAGTCAGCTTAATGAAAACCTCACATAGCGACTGGAGATCCCACAGACTAAGTTCAAGAAGAAAAACTAGTTATGATTGACTCAACAAGTAAGCACTTGGGAGCTTGACTCCAATCCATTCCTAAGGTGCACATAAGTGCTTTTCTACAAGTGGATTAAGGATAAGCTTAATGCTTTTAATGATGCCTATATCTTGTTACTAAACAAGTGGAGTAGAGTAGACTACTCTTAATAGGACCATCACCTATGTGAGTATAGAGTTGGGTCGGCTCTTTGGGAATTTCTATGGAGGCTGTTATTCCCTAAAGATACTCTCTGAAACCAAGAATGTCCAGGGCCAAAACGGACACAACCGAGAACCAAAGTTGATTTGGAAAGTCACTGTGTGAGACTTGTTGACTTGGCTTACACTAACGGCTAACAGTTCAAGACCTAGTTCACTGATTAGCCAGTAAGTCCGATAAAGCTTTCGCTATGGAAGGTTCAAGACCTAGTTCACCTTTCCTGATGCAGTTTCTTTTCTAAAGTACCTTTCACAATAGAGTCAGTCTCTTTGTGTGTCATTTCCTTGAATCTCCATTCATTGTGGGGATTGTTGGAATTGAAGAATATAAAAGCGAATCTTTGAGCTGAATTATGGCAAGATCCGTTGATCGAATCAATTGGATGATGGTTGGAGTGTGTTCTCCTTCCATTGGGGATGAACGTGGTATATTCACATGTTCAATTCCGACTTCGAATGAATGAGATATTCAAGTCTAAAGATTGCCTAATTCAAAGCCAAATGGGACTAAAGGTAGCTAAAAGTATTTAGTCCCACATTGGCCATGAGATGGAAGTTTGTGGTGTATAAATAGAGAAAATTGAGAACAAAGGGCGTGCCCTTTGGGTACTTGGAGTTTTCGAGCGCGTTTGGGAGGGAACTATGCCCGCACATGCAGGCATGCGCGCGCGCGCGCGCCGCCGCTGGCGGCGGCGGCGGGCCGGCCGGCGCGGGTTCGGGTTTCCTACCCTGCCTGGTTCTTTTTGAATCAGGTCTCATGGGTATGGATTGCGAGCAGACCCGCTCCGCTGTCAGGATTCGAACCGATCCGCCAACGGCTGTCAGACCAGTTGGACGGCCAAAGGTTGCGAACCAGTTGGACAGCCAACAGTTGTGACTGTTGGGCGCGTCAGTTGGATAGCCAACAGTTGTGACTGTTGGGTCGAAAGGGTGCAACCTTTCATTGGGTTCGAAACCGTTGGCCCCTCCTGGAGCGTTATAAATAGCACTCCGATCTCTCAAAACACCAAATTCAGAAAAACTCTTCTCTCTCTCTCTCTAAATGTTCTTAACTGCAAAGTGAGTTCTCTCTAAAAATTCATTAAGTCCTTTATACAGGGGATATACTTTACAGTATATCGAGACTGATTTAGATTCAGTCTAATTGGTTTTTAACCAAGGAAGGAAATTGAAAGGTGGTTCTTAAATTAAGGAACGTTCTATTGAACGGAAAACCTCCCACCTGATATTTGCCGACCTGGCCAATTAGATTGTTGATATCTCAGTGATCTTGATTAGCTGTCAGATTGATTCCTGTTAAGCAGATATCCAACAAAATTGCGTTTACTTCTGATTGTTGGGAAGCTCTTAACGACTATTATTATATTATTATTGCACATTTTATTGATTCTGGTTGACTTTTAAATAAAAAGATTATCGGTTTTAAAAAGTTTACTCATCCTCACTAAGCTTCAAATCTAAGTAAGATTATAATGCATGTTGTTAGAGAATATATAATTGATTTCAAATTTTTTACTATTTCGTGTAATACCCCGTTCCTGGAATACGTACTTAGTTGCGTATTCAGATTTTCGATCGTATTTTTCGATTCGTTTTCTGTATTTATTCTGTATTATGAATTCCTTACATGATTGTTTTGTCTTGGTTTTGGATTCGTGGATTCGGAGTCAACCTTGGTTTGAACCGAAGGCCCGAATCCCAGAGTATTGCTCGGTTTGGACAATTCCACTATTCCGATTTGACCGATTTCTGTTTCAAACATCATTTTCCAATATTCTAGATTTTATGTGATTTTCTGGATTTTTCTGGAATTAAAAGGAATATTTTCAAAACCGGTGTCGGCCAGTGCCGCTGACCGATTCCTGGATTTTTAATTCTTAAACGGTTTGGAATTTCTAAATGATCCTTTAGACATTATTACTTAGAATCATATTTTCTACCTACATTCTTTTTCTGGGGATTTTATGATTTTATGGAAATTCCACCGGAGTCGGCAGTTAGCTGGTTCCGGGATTTTTAGTTTTAAAACTATAAAGTATTTCTTAAAACGGCTTTCACGATACATCTTATAATATCATTTTCTATCTAAATTCATTTTTTTGAGATTTTCCAGAATTTATCGAAAATTCACGGTTTTTGTGTCGACCGGTACCGCCGGAAGATTCCAGGATTTTTAATTTGAAATCTGCATTGTATTTCTCGAATCCGATTTCACCGAGCATCTTAAAATATTATTTTCTATTTTTGAGGATTTTTCGGAACGATTCCGAAATAGTCGGATTTTTACCCTATTTTAATAATATTATTTTTTGTTGTTCTCTTCCCCCAATTCTCTTTTTCCCTTCCCCCAAAAGTCAACCTGCCACATCACCTCCTCCCATCACATCTCAACCACTCCCATCACATCAATCATTCCTTAATAAATAAACCCCCCCTTTTTCTTTTCTTTCTCTTTTTCCTTTTTCTTTTTCTTTTTTTTCTTTCTCTCTCTCTTCTCCTTCCTCTCTTCTGCGAGCCCAGCGAGGCCGCCACCTCCCTCCTCCCTCTCCGGCGCCGTGGCGGAGCTGACCGCCGCCAGCACGACGCCGGCGGCCTTGGGCGCGGCCAGGGGGCCTCGGGCCCCCTGTGCGCTGTGCAGGGGAGGGGCAGAGCCCCCTCTCTTCTCCCCTCTCTCTCCCTCTCTGTTGAGCACGCCGGCGGCCAGGACCGTCGCCGGCGGCCCCTGTCTGTGGAGGGGAGGCGCAGCCTCTCCTCTCTCCCTCTGATTGGGCTCGCCGGCGGCCCGGACAGCCGCCGGCGGCCACTTCGTGTGGAGGGGAGGCGCGGCCTCCCCTCTCTCCTTCTCTGTTGGGCGCGCCGGCGGCCAGGACCGCCGCCGGCGGCCCCTGTGCTGAGAGGGGGGCAAACCCCCTCTCTCTCTCTCTCTCTGTGTTGCAGGGGGGCAACAGCCCCCCTGGTTGCCTTGCTGGAGGGGGGCAAAGCCCCCTCCTGTGTTTCATTTGAGGGGGCAGCCGCCCCCTCCTCTTCCGGTGGCCGGCGCCGCCCGGCGCCGCCACTTGGCCGGCGGCCAGGCCGGGCACCCCCAGCAGGGGGGTGCTGTGCGTGGATCCAGAGAGGGGCAAAGCCCCTTCTCTGTTTCTCTCCTCTCTCTCTCTCTCCTGGACTCTCCCTCTCTCTCTCTCTTGGATCCCTCTCTCTCTCCTGTTTCTCTCTCCTCTCTTTCTCACTCTAGCTCTCTCTCTCTCTCTCTCAACCGCACCCTCTCTCTCTCCTGATTCTCTCTCTCTCATCATCTCTTTCTCTCTCTAGAAATCTCTCCTTCTCTCTCTAGAAATCTCTCTCTAGATTCTCTCTCTAGAAATCCCTCTTTCTCTCTCTTCACTTTCTCTCTCTAGAAATCCCACTTTCTCTCTCTAGACTTTCTCTCTCTACCTACTCTCTAAAAATCCCTATTTTCTCTCTCTAGAATATCCCTTTCTCTCTCTACATTTTCTCTCTCTAGAAATCACTGTTAGTCGACTACCCATTTCATCTAGTCGACTAACTTTTCCTGAGCCAAAACATCAACTCTCTGTATCACAGATTTAGTCGACTTAACATAACTGTTAGTCGACTTGTCATGTCTGTTAGTCGACTACTCGATTCATCCAGTCGACTAACTCTTCCTGATTCCAGAATCCCAACTCTTGGCCCCAGTCGACTTAACCAATTATTAGTCGACTTAGGACCCTTAGTCGACTAACCTTTCCTGAACCTGAAACCCCAACTTTCTTTATCTCAGTTCTAGTCGACTTGACCTTACTATTAGTCGACTTAGAGTATCTGTTAGTCGACTACCTATTTTACTCCAGTCGACTAACTTTTCCTGAACCAGAAATCCAACTCTCTGGATCACAGTCTTAGTCGACTACCCCATCTTCCTAGTCGACTAACCCCTCTATTAGTCGACTACCCTGTCCACCTAGTCGACTAACTTTACCTATCTGTCTTAGTTGATCCCTTCCTTGAACATGAACCTTACCCCCTAGACTTATATCACATCTTGGTGTGGCTTGACTTGTCACTTGACAAACACCATCTTCACTTCCCTTCTCTCTTTCTCTCTCCTCCTCACTCTACATATTTATATATCCTATTTTATGGCGTGCCCCGGATTTCGTGGATTTCGGACCTTTCGGCTTTTCGGTGATGCAGGCGAGTGTTCTCACTCGCTACCCTCTTACTTCTTATGTCATTGATTATGCGCATGTTCTTGCTTTAGCTTTCATGTATTTTATTTCATGTGCTATGACTTTTATTGCTTATACCATGCGTGGCCGACCCTTCGTGGTCGTGGACTTTGGATTACTTTTATGTTACACTTGCCCTACTACTACTTTAGACTTGCTAGTTGCATGTTTCCTTTTAACACATGTATATCACCCGACATCTAGAGTGTTATCACCTGACCACCTGACATACTACTATTTGGCTAGACCCTCTTGGTATGACCTGACTTACCCAGACTATTATCAATCTCTTGACATAACTTGCCACCTGATTATTATTAATCTCTTATATGCTTAGTTGCTTGTTAATTATCACCATCCTATCATGCTATCACCTTACACCCAGCATGATATACTTGACTTGTGATTATCACCTTTACGGGAACTTTACTTTATTATCCTGTATCATGATCAGTGACTTGTATTCCTGCTTTACATGCAGTGACTTGACTATATAGTATTTATGTACACCCGATTTTCCTGATCATGTCCTGTACCTGTTTTTCCCGTAAAGTGATAATTAAACTAATGAATCCTAAAATGTACCAACTTGTATTGGGTCGGGGGAAACATGCGGATATCGATATGTGTTCGTGTTTACAGTGGCATTAGGTATTGTGCACTCATGTTCCGGTCTGACCTGTGGGCCTCCAGGGGACCGAGGGGAGAGCTGGCTCCCTTATTCCTGTATGATAGGGCATACATAAGCCCCTCCTGTTAGCCTTGCGGCAGGTTCCGTCACCTAGCAACGGAACAATCCTGGGCCGTGGTCCCGGGTATGTACGGGACCCACTGTAAACATAGTTCGTTGATACCCCCGCTTGTTTCCAATAACAACCTCGACTTGCTTATATATGGATGTATGTGAGTTGGCCGTACACCGAGACACATACCTAGATATATGGGTAAGACGAGTAATAATAATAAAGTGTCATATAACCGGCTCTTTAAGTTGTAAGTAGAGGTATGTGGAATGGGACGCATACCAAAGCCTGCAACTTAAACGGCTATGAATCTGTGATGTGCCTTACCGTATTTGCTTTTCCCGGACTTTATGTCGGATTTCCTGTTTTATGAGTATTATGTTATAACTACCTGGTAGCTCGGATTGGTTTTATTCGGATTCCCTGTTTTATGATTATCCTGTCATATCTGTTCATATCTGCTCTCACCTATCTGACTCCTGAGTATTTCCTTCTTGATATCATTTGTTATATGCATTATTGTGCTCACCCTGCTTCACCACTTGGTTTTGCTTCACCACTCGCCTGGGGAGTATCATTTGACTCCCCTGGATCCACATGTCCAGGTCATGGAGCTAGGAGCGTGTGATCAGAGTGGCGCAGCGGTAGCGTGGATCACCAGCCTACCTTTCAGAGCCATTTCCTTCCAGGCCCCTGTGTGCCTCTCGAGTTTTCTCGTGAGTGCCCTTCTGTTTATACTTATACTGTCCATGCTCTTTTATACTGTTCATACTTGTACTATCCTTGTATACTTGTATGTGAACTCCCTTTTGTATCGTTCATATATGTGTATATCTCTTGTATTCCCGCATTTGCGCATATCTGTGATGTTATATTATTGTAATATTCATCACCTCTGGTGATAACTCTGTGATTGTATATATATGTGTGTTGGAATGTATAATGCACCATTTTCTTCCGTACTCTGATTCTTGTCTGTACTGATGCTTAGCGTATATACGGGAAGGTAATTCGGACTTACGTATATACGTTGCAGTGACGTCCCCGTATCAGTGGAATCGGGGCGTTACAGGTTGGTATCAGAGCTTAGGCTCTGACTTCCTCAGTACGTCCAGAAGGCAAATCAATGGTAAAGAGATTTGCAACTGGAATACATGAATCTTGGTTATACATTCCAACTGCAAGTGCAGAGTTATCTATTTCTTGACTATCTTTCCTTTGATTTCAAATCCCTCCTTGACTATCTTTTCCTTGGATTCCTGATCTCTCCTATCCTTTCCCCTTTTTGGTTTTATGTTTTGGTTTTATGAAGCCTTATACTATCTTAAGATATGACTAGACTAGGAAGGTAGTGGCTGGTTCTGCATGAAGCTATTATGGGATCTCTCGGCAAATTCTATGAAGCTTGGTATTCTCCAGATCGAATCTGATCTGGCTATCTTTCAGAAGACAACAGTTGGGATTCTTAATTATCGGTCTTCCTTATTATTATGCTCAGGAGTATTAGGGTTTTCTTTATTCATTTATTACACAGCCACGACATCATCAGCAAAATTATTACACAGCCACGACATCATCAGTATATTTATTACACAGCCACGACATCATCAGTATCATTCAGCATTATTCGGAGATTTATACAGCCAGAAGTGCGGAGGATAATTATTGTTCAGTTGACTTGAGAGCCCTACCTATAGTGCTTCATATCTTAATTAGTATAGATTCCAGCCTTTGTTCCCTTTGTATTCAATTTGCCCCTTAACGAAATTGCGAGGACGCAATTTTTTGTAAGGTGGGTGGATTGTAATACCCCGTTCCTGGAATACGTACTTAGTTGCGTATTCAGATTTTCGATCGTATTTTTCGATTCGTTTTCTGTATTTATTCTGTATTATGAATTCCTTACATGATTGTTTTGTCTTGGTTTTGGATTCGTGGATTCGGAGTCAACCTTGGTTTGAACCGAAGGCCCGAATCCCAGAGTATTGCTCGGTTTGGACAATTCCACTATTCTGATTTGACCGATTTCTGTTTCAAACATCATTTTCCAATATTCTAGATTTTATGTGATTTTCTGGATTTTTCTGGAATTAAAAGGAATATTTTCAAAACCGGTGTCGGCCAGTGCCGCTGACCGATTCCTGGATTTTTAATTCTTAAACGGTTTGGAATTTCTAAATGATCCTTTAGACATTATTACTTAGAATCATATTTTCTACCTACATTCTTTTTCTGGGGATTTTATGATTTTATGGAAATTCCACCGGAGTCGGCAGTTAGCTGGTTCCGGGATTTTTAGTTTTAAAACTATAAAGTATTTCTTAAAACGGCTTTCACGATACATCTTATAATATCATTTTCTATCTAAATTCATTTTTTTGAGATTTTCCAGAATTTATCGAAAATTCACCGGTTTTTGTGTCGACCGGTACCGCCGGAAGATTCCAGGATTTTAATTTGAAATCTGCATTGTATTTCTCGAATCCGATTTCACCAAGCATCTTAAAATATTATTTTCTATTTTTGAGGATTTTCGGAACGATTCCGAAACAGTCGGATTTTTACCCTATTTTAATAATATTATTTTTTGTTGTTTCTCTTCCCCCAATTCTCTTTTTCCCTTCCCCCCAAAAGTCAACCTGCCACATCACCTCCTCCCATCACATCTCAACCACTCCCATCACATCAATCATTCCTTAATAAATAAACCCCCCCTTTTTCTTTTCTTTCTCTTTTTCCTTTTCTTTTTCTTTTTTTTCTTTCTCTCTCTCTTCTCCTTCCTCTCTTCTGCGAGCCCAGCGAGGCCGCCACCTCCCTCCTCCCTCTCCGGCGCCGTGGCGGAGCTGACCGCCGCCGGCACGACGCCGGCGGCCTTGGGCGCGGCCAGGGGGCCTCGGGCCCCCTGTGCGCTGTGCAGGGGAGGGGCAGAGCCCCCTCTCTTCTCCCCTCTCTCTCCCTCTCTGTTGAGCACGCCGGCGGCCAGGACCGCCGCCGGCGGCCCCTGTCTGTGGAGGGGAGGCGCAGCCTCCCCTCTCTCCCTCTGATTGGGCTCGCCGGCGGCCCGGACAGCCGCCGGCGGCCACTTCGTGTGGAGGGGAGGCGCGGCCTCCCCTCTCTCCTTCTCTGTTGGGCGCGCCGGCGG
Source organism: Agave tequilana (assembly GCA_038442645.1). Lineage (NCBI taxonomy): Eukaryota > Viridiplantae > Streptophyta > Magnoliopsida > Asparagales > Asparagaceae > Agave > Agave tequilana. The sequence goes on along the minus strand of JAVJIF010031302.1, from coordinate 36,520 downwards.
CCAGGACCGCCGCCGGCGGCCCCTGTGCTGAGAGGGGGGGCAAACCCCCTCTCTCTCTCTCTCTCTGTGTTGCAGGGGGGCAACAGCCCCCCTGGTTGCCTTGCTGGAGGGGGCAAAGCCCCCTCCTGTGTTTCATTTGAGGGGGCAGCCGCCCCCTCCTCTTCCGGTGGCCGGCGCCGCCCGGCGCCGCCACTTGGCCGGCGGCCAGGCCGGGCACCCCCAGCAGGGGGGTGCTGTGCGTGGATCCAGAGAGGGGCAAAGCCCCTTCTCTGTTTCTCTCCTCTCTCTCTCTCCTGGACTCTCCCTCTCTCTCTCTCTTGGATCCCTCTCTCTCTCCTGTTTCTCTCTCCTCTCTTTCTCACTCTAGCTCTCTCTCTCTCTCTCTCAACCGCACCCTCTCTCTCTCCTGATTCTCTCTCTCTCATCATCTCTTTCTCTCTCTAGAAATCTCTCCTTCTCTCTCTAGAAATCTCTCTCTAGATTCTCTCTCTAGAAATCCCTCTTTCTCTCTCTTCACTTTCTCTCTCTAGAAATCCCACTTTCTCTCTCTAGACTTTCTCTCTCTACCTACTCTCTAAAAATCCCTATTTTCTCTCTCTAGAATATCCCTTTCTCTCTCTACATTTTCTCTCTCTAGAAATCACTGTTAGTCGACTACCCATTTCATCTAGTCGACTAACTTTTCCTGAGCCAAAACTTCAACTCTCTGTATCACAGATTTAGTCGACTTAACATAACTGTTAGTCGACTTGTCATGTCTGTTAGTCGACTACTCGATTCATCCAGTCGACTAACTCTTCCTTATTCCAGAATCCCAACTCTTGGCCCCAGTCGACTTAACCAATTATTAGTCGACTTAGGACCCTTAGTCGACTAACCTTCCCTGAACCTGAAACCCCAACTTTCTGTATCTCAGTTCTAGTCGACTTGACCTTACTATTAGTCGACTTAGAGTATCTGTTAGTCGACTACCTATTTTACTCCAGTCGACTAACTTTTCCTGAACCAGAAATCCAACTCTCTGGATCACAGTCTTAGTCGACTACCCCATCTTCCTAGTCGACTAACCCCTCTATTAGTCGACTACCCTGTCCACCTAGTCGACTAACTTTACCTATCTGTCTTAGTTGATCCCTTCCTTGAACATGAACCTTACCCCCTAGACTTATATCACATCTTGGTGTGGCTTGACTTGTCACTTGACAAACACCATCTTCACTTCCCTTCTCTCTTTCTCTCTCCTCCTCACTCTACATATTTATATATCCTATTTTATGGCGTGCCCCGGATTTCGTGGATTTCGGACCTTTCGGCTTTTCGGTGATGCAGGCGAGTGTTCTCACTCGCTACCCTCTTACTTCTTATGTCATTGATTATGCGCATGTTCTTGCTTTAGCTTTCATGTATTTTATTTCATGTGCTATGACTTTTATTGCTTATACCATGCGTGGCCGACCCTTCGTGGTCGTGGACTTTGGATTACTTTTATGTTACACTTGCCCTACTACTACTTTAGACTTGCTAGTTGCATGTTTCCTTTTAACACATGTATATCACCCGACATCTAGAGTGTTATCACCTGACCACCTGACATACTACTATTTGGCTAGACCCTCTTGGTATGACCTGACTTACCCAGACTATTATCAATCTCTTGACATAACTTGCCACCTGATTATTATCAATCTCTTATATGCTTAGTTGCTTGTTAATTATCACCATCCTATCATGCTATCACCTTACACCCAGCATGATATACTTGACTTGTGATTATCACCTTTACGGGAACTTTACTTTATTATCCTGTATCATGATCAGTGACTTGTATTCCTGCTTTACATGCAGTGACTTGACTATATAGTATTTATGTACACCCGATTTTCCTGATCATGTCCTGTACCTGTTTTTCCCGTAAAGTGATAATTAAACTAATGAATCCTAAAATGTACCAACTTGTATTGGGTCGGGGGAAACATGCGGATATCGATATGTGTTCGTGTTTACAGTGGCATTAGGTATTGTGCACTCATGTTCCGGTCTGACCTGTGGGCCTCCAGGGGACCGAGGGGAGAGCTGGCTCCCTTATTCCTGTATGATAGGGCATACATAAGCCCCTCCTGTTAGCCTTGCGGCAGGTTCCGTCACCTAGCAACGGAACAATCCTGGGCCGTGGTCCCGGGTATGTACGGGACCCACTGTAAACATAGTTCGTTGATACCCCCGCTTGTTTCCAATAACAACCTCGACTTGCTTATATATGGATGTATGTGAGTTGGCCGTACACCGAGACACATACCTAGATATATGGGTAAGACGAGTAATAATAATAAAGTGTCATATAACCGGCTCTTTAAGTTGTAAGTAGAGGTATGTGGAATGGGACGCATACCAAAGCCTGCAACTTAAACGGCTATGAATCTGTGATGTGCCTTACCGTATTTGCTTTTCCGGACTTTATGTCGGATTTCCTGTTTTATGAGTATTATGTTATAACTACCTGGTAGCTCGGATTGGTTTTATTCGGATTCCCTGTTTTATGATTATCCTGTCATATCTGTTCATATCTGCTCTCACCTATCTGACTCCTGAGTATTTCCTTCTTGATATCATTTGTTATATGCATTATTGTGCTCACCCTGCTTCACCACTTGGTTTTGCTTCACCACTCGCCTGGGGAGTATCATTTGACTCCCCTGGATCCACATGTCCAGGTCATGGAGCTAGGAGCGTGTGATCAGAGTGGCGCAGCGGTAGCGTGGATCACCAGCCTACCTTTCAGAGCCATTTCCTTCCAGGCCCCTGTGTGCCTCTCGAGTTTTCTCGTGAGTGCCCTTCTGTTTATACTTATACTGTCCATGCTCTTTTATACTGTTCATACTTGTACTATCCTTGTATACTTGTATGTGAACTCCCTTTTGTATCGTTCATATATGTGTATATCTCTTGTATTCCCGCATTTGCGCATATCTGTGATGTTATATTATTGTAATATTCATCACCTCTGGTGATAACTCTGTGATTGTATATATATGTGTGTTGGAATGTATAATGCACCATTTGCTTCCGTACTCTGATTCTTGTCTGTACTGATGCTTAGCGTATATACGGGAAGGTAATTCGGACTTACGTATATACGTTGCAGTGACGTCCCCGTATCAGTGGAATCGGGGCGTTACATTTCGTTTGATAATCCTAGCGAAAATACTGTTGCAATTGAGATTTTGAAAAATTATTTAAAATTGTTTTGAATGAATTTTTTTCATATTCGTGCGTTTGTCATATTATTAACTTGTGTGTATAAGATGCTTTGAAATAAATTAATGATTATAATTAAAAATAAGAGATACTACTATATTTATTAAAAGTAGCGGTCCAGTAAGACAAACCTTCAAACATATTTGTTCGGGCATAGGCCTACCTGCTAAAAACATACCTCAATATATAATAACTCGTTGGATCTCAACATATAATATGTTGAGTAAAGCGATTCCTTATAAGGGTCTGTTTGGTTGTCGTAATTGGCCGTAATTCGTAGTTGTAATTGGTAAAGTCTTTTACATACATGTAAATGAGTTACATGTATGTAAATTTTACGGTATTTGGTTGGTAATATAAAATTGTAAAGTGGGAAAGTGTATTGTATTTTACGGTGTTTGGTTATCGTAATGTATAAATCGTAAGTGAAAAAGTTGACCACAAAATTAATTATTTAGTGATTTTAAAAGTTTTAATACTGCAAATAAATATTAAAAAAATTAAATATTAAAATTTTTTAATATTAATATAAAAAAATATTACAAATTTGTATGACCACAAAATTAACTGTAACTGGGCTGTAAGTGAGTGGTAACTGGGTTGCAAATGAGTGTTAGTTGAGTTATGTAAGTCTTTTACGAATTACGGTTCAAACAAACGCCGTAGTTGTAACTGGGTAGTAAGTCATTTACGAATTACGGAGTTTTACGCGAAACAAACGGTCCCTAAGTAGGCGATAAATATGTTAATTTCTATAGAATTACCTAATTATTTTATTTTTGATGAGGAATGAGAACTTTGTGAATACATTTGTGATTTTTTGTAAAGACTAAAAAAGTAACAAAATTATTTTCTGATATTTATTATCCCACAACTAGTTTAGTACTTTATGAATTAACTGAAATAACTGAGATATTTTCTTATGCAGATATAACGATTTTCTTCGAGATATTATTGCTCACATAGAAAAATATTAATAATTATTTTAAAACATTTTCTTATATTTTTTATTTTTCTGGTATTATAGATCCTAGGATTAAATTTATTGATGTAAATTTTTACTTGAATTTTTTATGAAATAATGAAATATGATGATAATCCTGTCTTAATGTGGGTAGATATAGATGCTTTTATAAATCAGTTGTATGATTATTATAAAACTACCTATGAAAATAAACAATCTTCTTCATCTTAAACTTTTTCATCATTTAAGAATAAAAGTTCATTATTTTCAGGTGTTTTATCAGCATCTGAAAGATCTATAACCTCTGACACTTTAAATGAGCTCCATTATTATATCCAACGTGACGCAACTCCTGAGATCGATGCAAACTGAGGATTTGATAATTTTGATATTTTGGCATGACGAAAATTACACGTATCAACTTATCCTATGCTTTCTATAATGACACGTGATTTACTAACCCCTCCGGCATCTACAATAACATCAGAATCTACTTTTAGTACATATGGTCAAGTTTTGATTGATACGAGGAACCGTCTGACGTCGGATGCAATCGAGATGATCATATACGAGAAGGATTGATTAGATGCAAGAAAGAGAAGTCAAAAAAAAAAAAATTGATGATCTCATTGAAGAGTCCCCAGAAAATGAATCAAAACTTTGTAATTTTTTTTATTTATGAATGATGAAATATTTGAAGCCTTATAAATTTTTTATTTATGAATCATAAATTTAAAATTTTTAATTTATACTTTAACCATATTTGTATCCATTTATCTATTTTATTGGGTTATTAATAAAAAAGTTTACATTTTCATTTCACAACTTGTAGCTTTCTTTGTCAAAATTTCTACTGAGGATTTTTTGAGTTTTTAAAAGTTTTTAAAGAAATTCTTTAAAATTTTTAATTTTTTTTAGCATGGTCTTAGAAAACTTTAGATTTTTATTTTTCTTATAAATAACCGAGCCGATATGAGTCCAAGCCCGCAGGAGCACGAGCGTACCCGGGTGTAGGGATCCCGGGCTGACGCTGCTTGACAAGCGAGGTGGGCTCAGCTCGGCCCGCCCTTTTGGCTCGCCGTGCCTAGCTATGCTGGGCTCTGCTCGACCGGTCTTTTTGGCTCGCCGTACCGATCTTGCTCATTTGACATCCGCAGGTGCTAGTGAAGTTGCTGCGAATCCTTTTTATAATTATAATTATCATTGACCCAACATTTGGGGAACTAAATTAATATTAAGCACTGATGAAGGATTCATTTACAGCTGAGATCAAATCAACAGCTGTTGATTGAGCCTATCAGGAAGAATCCAGGCTGTTCATAGTAAAAACAAGAAAAACCCCTAATAATGACCCTTTGTCCTGTTCCCCCGACCCAACGAGGATTCTTTATGAACTCAATCAATCTATGATTCTTTAAATATATATATATATATAAATAAAAATTAGAAGAAAACAAAAATTTATAATATTTGAAAGTTAGAAGAATCTAAACTCTTGTAAATAAAAGTAAATAAAAGAGATTGACAACCCGACTTGACCCATTTCCATATTTTGTTCTCTCCTCTCTCTCTCTCTCTCTCACTTTACGTTTTTTTTTTTCTTAAATATTTTCTAAATTTTTCTCAAAATTTTCGTATTTTCAAATTGACGCTCCATATTTTATAAATATAGCCAAAATATCTTCACATTTTTAGTTTTTTTATAAACAAGAATAGTCTATATATATATTTTAAAATTTAAATATTCTAAATAAATATATAAACGTATCATTGTATTTTCATCTCTTTTCTCTTTTTTTCTTTCAACAAACTCATTCTTTTATTTGTAAATTCACTCTTGCTGTTGCCGCTGCTGTCATTAATAGACGACATGTAATGCTTAGTGAGCGAGAGAGTAAAAGAAAATGAGATTTTGTTAGATTTGAAAGATACAATAGTATTTTTATCTTACTTTTATTACAAAATAACAAACTTGTAAGATTAGAATATTAATATGAAAATACGAAAATTTTGGAGATTAACATGGAATTTAGAAAAATGGCAATAACCCGTATTCATTTATTTTATTTTTTATTTAGGCCCTTTTCCCCTTCTTTCTCTCTCTTTCGCTTCTATTTTCATCAAAAGGGGCTGAGAGTTTTGAGGAGCGCAGCATGGATGAAAGGATGCCACCTGCTGCTTATTTCCAGTACTCACCCTCAGGAGTCCACTCATCTCCCCATCATTCTATCAGACCCTCCTCTGATAGAGAGAGGTACTGCAAATTTCTTCCCGATCAAGATTTTTCTTTTAATATGGGCTTAAAATTTTTTGTGTGTTTTGATGCGGGTTTAAGGATTTAGGCCAGTTTGTTGAGAGACCACTTTGTTTGCAGAGAAAGATAGCTTTGAGTCTGATATTTTTGCCCTTTTCATTTTTTTGGGTTGCTTTTGTGCAGATATGTAGCTGAATTGTTGGCTGAGAGACAGAAACTCGCGCCCTTCATTCAAGTTCTGCCATTTTGCAGCAGACTTCTTAATCAAGGTATCAGTTTTTTTTTTTTTTTTTTTAATATTTGTCGTAGGTGATTTGAGTAAGATTTTGATCATCTTTATTTAGATTGTGCTGTGGGGAGAAAAGAAATCTGATTCACTCGAAGTGGCATTGTGGCGATTTTGAATGGGAATTATTTTGGGCGTGATTTTCTGCCTTACTCTGGATGGAATTATGTTTTTTTTGGTATATGTATTGATGCAGAAATTTAGATCTTTCGTCTGTGTTTTAGTAGCGGTCTTGTGGCAATTTTAACTATACACTTTTGACATAGGAAATAACAACGATAACAAGAATGAAGCTGATATAAATACTTGTTTGGGAATAACTATAAGAATACGAATCCTATATTGATGAGGTTTCTCATCATCCAAACCATATCATCCAAACCATGATTATTTGGAAGCTCTTGAATCATTGACTTCAATTGTGGAGAAATAAGTTTGTGGCCATCATGTGTTTGAACAAATATTTCTATAGAAGGCACATCAACTTTCTTTTAACTATGATGGTTCTGTTCCCTTGTATGTTTATGTCATTTGCGATTTAACTATCACAAAGCATCTTTTTGATATGATCAAACAAGGAAAAGTGATTTTTTCTTTCATTCTTCATGTTTGTACTCTTTGTTTCCTAACATAAATATCAGAAAGAGAGACTTCTGGTGTGGAAGAAAAATGGGCTGCGATGCTGAAAATGTCCTTCCAATACATAAATAAGATAAAATTTGGAAATAATCTTTGTTTCCTACTAAATATATTGGCATTTTAATTTCTTTTCAGAAATTGTTCGGGCATCTGGTTTGGCACCAAACCAAAACTTTGTTAGCCCTGAGAGGATTGGCCATGGGAGTCCTTTAAGGTTAGCTGGCCGTACCTTGAGTGGTACATCTATGGATTTAGAGGGATGGTCAGGGATGCAGGCGGAGGTAACACTGTCATCTCCCATGTTATTCTCAAATTATTGATTTTCTTGCAAATTTTTATGTGTATCTATGGCAATTTTTCCTTCAATTATTTCCCCCGCTTTGGTACTTTTGTACATTTCTGGCTGACTTCTTAACTATAGCATACATTTGTTTGCTTCATGCTTGAATAATTTGAATAAGATACCAAATTCAAGAGTTTGAAAGGAGGATCATTTTCTTGCTCCACAATGTGTTAGTGCAGACTGATTTTCTTATCTTCAAAATACAGTTGTCATGATGGTTAAATTTAAATTAATACTCGTAAAAGGCGTCATGCATTTAGTTTCTGAATGGAATTTTGCATAAAACATTTTCTTTCTAATTGAGCTACCCGACACAGAGAGTTTTTATATGATAATTAATCGATAACAAAGGCCTGCAGCTTCATTAAGAGTCATAAAAATCGGAATTTGCTTAATAAGATGACCCAGTTACATGGCATTTAGTTCAATCTGTTTCTTTGCTATCAATTCTATTTTTATAGTGGTGGTGTGTGATGCGATGCACCAACAAACTTATATTTAATCTTGTAATCTCAAAGTGCTCAATTTGGATACTATCAAGTTCATTGTCCCTAACTGGACAACAACTAAAATAGCAATACAGAATTAAGAGAAATCATGCTGCACATATATGGAAACACATAGATTAGAAATACTAAAATAAAACTGTTATTGTTTTTATGGAGATAAATTATGGCAGAAGCATCCTGAGTGGTGAATGTTATATATAATTGGAAGACAAATAGTCAGAGAAATGTCTCAAATTCATCCATAAAGCAATACCCTCTATATATTGGGAATCATGAAAACTTCTATCATCAAGCCGTGCGCGTGTTTGGCACCTTATTAGACTCCGACACTTTTTGGACACTCCTAGAACATGTGTCACACGCTTTTGAAACTTGTCATCAATTTTGTAACATCTATTCTATTTTGACACTTTTTTTTACACTTCTCTGACTTCTTAATGCTTTTAGGTTACATTTTTATGCTTATTTGACTCTTCTTTCATACTAAAGCATATCTGTTTACTGTCCTTAATAGAATTATAGGTTAAGAACTCATTTTTTTAAGAAAAGACATCAAGATACTGACTTGTATACAACAGAAAAGTTTAGAATATGTTTCAACTTTCAATACAAGAACTGAGATGCATTGAGTTAATTTATATAAAGATGAATACTCAAGGGTTATTTTCAATGCAAAGACATAAAATGTATGTAACATATCCATATTATTAGAATTTAGAATCATGTGTGCGCATGCATGCATGAGTGCACGTCCACACATATACACATTTTTCTAAGGAATATAAATGCACTTATGTACTCTGTGTGTGCGTGTGCGCATATGCATATAAAATATCTCTCTCTGTACACCCATAAGCGTATAAAATATGTTCTTGAAGTTGTAGTGCCCCTGAGTCCTACAATGTAAGGAATTGCCGTGTCACCATGTCCATATCCATGGACCATGCTTCTTAGATTGGGATGAATCTGTAACATTGGTTAAAGTTGGAATGGTAGCATCCAATATTTTCAGCAGAGATAAGAAAATTTTAATTGATGAATTTCTAATAAATTGAAGCGTAAGGTCTAAAAGTGATTAAAAATTTAATTTGAGCTTTGATTGTCAAAGAAAAATAAAAAAAATGGATTGTGGGCATTGGAATGGTTGGAAATTGCTTACTGGAAGCATTGCGTTATATCAAATTAACAAATTTCACAAAGCTGGTGTGTGTAAATGGTGATGATATAGAAAGTTGTGAAGCAGTATTTTGAGTGGTTGCATTCCACCTTTTATTTCTTCCTGTTTTCTTTATTGTTCAAAGTTCTGAGATTCCTGGTGTGGACTCTGGAGCCTTATGTTAATCTCATATTAAAGTGGCCCACATAACCTTGGTATTTGCATTGGATTCCTATTAAGTTTAACTGATATAAAGGATGCCCATATAATTGTCACATTTATATAGTTATTTGGTCACTTGAAAATAGAAAAGATACCATGATGGAAAGGTTTATTTTCAAGGGGTCTTTTTGCAAATGTGCGACCCACTTTTCTCCTCCTGTAAAGAAATCAAAATGAACGCTGATTTTTATCGCGTGTCGCTCCATCAGAAAAGAATAGAGAAGTTTTGAGAAAAGAAAAGGAGAAGAGAAAAGAGGATCAATTTGCTTTAGGGTTTGCAGGATCTTCTTCTTCAATTCATCAAAGGAATCAAGGTCTTCATTCAATCGTCATCAATGGCCTCAGGTATGGTGATTTAAGTATTGCATAATTAGGGTTTTGATTCATTATCTTGAGTTGTATATAATTCTTTGATCCATGGCCTTTTATTCCGCATTATAGATGAATTAAATTCCCAACATATGGTATCAGAGCCATGATTAAAGAATCGATACATCTTGGATTTAGGAATTATGAAAAGTTAGGGTTTTGATTAACAATTCATGAAATCCAGATTTTGACCTTTAATTGTAGAATTGAAGAGGATTCTTGGAAACCCTAAAATCATATATACATTCCTCTAATTATGCAATTAATAAGGATCAAATTTAGGATTTTAGAAACCCTAATTTTCCCTAATTTTCCCCGATTTTTCCATAATTTTTGGGATTCGGGCATAATCTGGAACTGCTGTTCGATAACTGGATCGTGGGCTATTAGTCGACTATAGGGATTGATTAGTCGACTAATAGTCCATCCCGAAAGTTACCCGACTCTCTGTTTCTAACAGGAGTCGACTTGGGTTTTTGATTAGTCGACTAGTAAAGTGTATAGTCGACTAACCTTTTGGCCAAGTCGACTAATATTTAACCGAGAGTTTGGATTCTAACAGGAGTCGACTAATAATATTTGTAGTCGACTGATAAAGTTTCTAGTCGACTTGTAATTTTGGCCTAGTCGACTGATAAAATGTGTAGTCGACTAGTCATGTAGGTATAGTCGACTAATCCTTGTTTGCCCTAGTCGACTAGACCTAAACCTGTAGTCGACTTGACTTGACCCAAGTCGACTAATAATACTATGTAGTCGACTAATTGTTGCTTAATTCAATCCTTAATGATTGTTAACACATTTAAGCTATTGTGTTAATATTGATTGATGTTTGGTCAAGTAATGTATTGTAGTATTATGGCATTACACAAATAATAGAATTAGAGAATATTATTGGTTAGTTTGTATTCATAAGGCTTATTGATTTAGTAGTTGCCAAAGTGACCTAGGTTAGTAAACCTTATGAATATACAACTACATAAAAGACATGTTAATGAGGTAGACATTAAAGGCAATAATATTCTCGGTGGCGGTTCTAGTTAGGAGATTGGGACTGGCCCAAAGGAAAGTCCCTTTCGAATAATTATGAACCGGGGTAGGATAGTGTAATTTATGCAACCTAGTGGTGTAGAAGTGAATACCCAAAGGTAACATGACTTACTATCTAAGTTGGCATAAATTATATTAGACCTACGTAGGTGATAAAAGTTCTCACCTAAAGAGTGAACACTAGATATGCTTAGGTTTCGCCCAAAGGAGAAATCTGAGTGATATCAATAGTTCATCTTAATTAAATTTAAAGTTATTGTATTGATTCGTGGCCTAATGTGAGCTATGTCCTATTATGTTTCAGTGAACGTCCCCACTTCTCTTCACACACATGCCACTAGCATTCCGGCCTTGGATGGTACAAACTTCTCAGAGTGGTATGAACATGTTCAGTTTACACTGGGTGTCCTAGACCTAGACATGGCCTTAATAGTTGACAAACCTGATGAAGTAACTGCTGAGAGTACAGCAGAACAGGTCAGCCATGCCAAAGCTTGGGAGAGGTCTAATAGGCTCAGTCTAATGTTCATAAAGATGACCATAGCTAATAACATCAAGACTTCTCTCCCACATACTACTAGTGCATCGGAACTTTTGTCTGCAGTAAAGGACCGATTTAAGTCAGCAGATAAGTCATTAGCTGGTACCTTAATGGCTGAACTTACCACCATGAAATATGATGGTAATAGAGGAGTTCAGCAACACATTCTGAACATGTCTGACAAGGCTGCTAAGCTAGGATCACTGGGTATGAAGGTTGATGAGTCCTTCTTGGTTCAATTCATCCTCAACTCACTTCCTTCACAGTTTGGGCCATTCAAGATCCACTACAATACTCATAAGGATAAGTGGAACTTGAATGAGCTAACTAGTATGTGTGTTCAAGAGGAGGTGAGACTGAGGCAAGAAGGACAGCACTCAGTGTTGGCAGTGACTCAAGGGGTATCCATAAGAAAAGTAAATATGGAAGAGGTAAAAGATTTCCATCAAAGAAAGGAAATGACCATGGGGAAAGTAGCCAAGGTCATAGAAAAGCTTTCACTGTCAAATGCTACTTCTGTGGCAGAAAGGGACATGTGAAGAAGGACTGCAACAAGAGGAAAGCTTGGTTCGAAAAGAAAGGTACAAATCTTTCTTTTGTATGTTATGAATCAAATCTTGCTGAAGTTCCTTCTAACACTTGGTGGATTGATTCTGGAGCCACAACTCACATAACTAATTCAATGCAGGGATTCCTTACAACCCGGAAACCGAAGGAAAGTGAGAGATTCATCATTATGGGGAACCGTCTGAAAGTGGAGGTCGAATATGTTGGTACTTATCGACTACTTTTGGAGACAGGTCATCAGATGAATCTTGAGGATACTTTTTATGTACCTTCAATTTCCAGGAACTTAATGTCTGTATCCAAATTAGATGTTTTTGGATATTCTGTTTTATTTAGTTGTGGAAAACTCTCTTTAATGTATAATTCAATGCCGGTTGGGCATGGAATTTTATGTGATGGATTATATAAAATTTCATTGAATGATGAGTTTGCACAATCTTTATTGTCTCTGCATTCGAATGTTGGTATAAAACGTGGCTTAATAAATGAAAAATCCTCTATCTTGTGGCATAGAAGACTGGGGCATATCTCCAGGGATAGAATAATAAGATTAGTGAAGACTGGGATTTTGGATGACCTGGACTTCACTGATTTTGATGTGTGTGTAGATTGTATAAAAGGAAAACAAACTAAACACACTAAGAAAGGTGCCACAAGAAGTAAAGACCTCCTTGAAATAATTCATACAGATATTTGTGGACCTCTTTCCATTCCATGTTTTACTGGAGAGAGATATTTCATTACCTTTATAGATGATCTATCACGGTATGGTTATGTTTATCTAATTAATGAAAAATCTCAGGCTGTTGACATCCTTGAGGTGTTCATTACAGAAGTCGAGAGACAGTTAGATAGAAAGGTTAAAATCATAAGATCAGATAGAGGTGGTGAATATTATGGTAGATATGATGAGTCAGGACAACATCCTGGCCCATTTGCCAAATTCCTAGAAAAGCGTGGCATTTGTGCTCAATACACGATGCCTGGTACGCCTCAGCAGAACGGTGTTGCTGAAAGGCGAAACCGAACTCTTATGGATATGGTTAGGAGCATGATGAGCTTCTCTAAAGTACCCAATTCATTGTGGAGTGAGGCCTTAAAGACTGCTATGTATATCTTAAACAGGGTTCCTAGTAAGGCAGTCCCAACAACTCCCTTCGAGCTGTGGACTGGTAGGAAACCCAGTTTAAGACATTTACATGTTTGGGGTTGTCCAGCAGAGGCCAGAATATATAACCCACAAGAAAAGAAATTAGACTTAAAAACAATATCTGGGTATTTCATTGGTTATCCAGATAAGTCTAAGGGATACAAATTTTATTGCCCTAACCATAGTACAAGAATAGTTGAAACTGGTAATGCCAGATTCCTAGAGAATGGTGAATTTAGTGGGAGTGATGAACCAAGAAAAGTAGATCTTGAAGTTGTAAGGGTAAATATCCCAATTACCTTTCCTTCAAGAGAAATTGTTGTACCTCAGCTTGATCATCAAGTTGAGATTCCAGAACAACAAATTAATGTTGGTTCACCACTCCATGAGGATATTCCCATTGAAAATGTTGTAGAACCACCACAACCGGCAGCTTTGAGAAGATCTCAAAGGGAAAGGAGATCTGCCATTTCAGATGATTATGTGGTATATCTACAGGAATCTGATTTTGATATTGGGGTAAATAAAGATCCAGTTTCGTTTTCACAAGCCATAGAATGCAATGATTCTAGTAAATGGGTTGATGCTATGAAAGATGAGTTAAAATCTATGGACCAAAACCAAGTCTGGGATCTCGTTGAATTGCCTTATAACTGTAAGAAAGTCGGGTGTAAATGGGTCTTTAAGACCAAGCGCGACTCTAAAGGCAATATCGAACGATATAAGGCTAGACTTGTGGCCAAAGGTTTTACTCAGAAAGAAGGCATTGACTATACAGAGACCTTCTCTCCAGTATCTAAGAAGGATTCTCTTAGAATCATTATGGCACTTGTAGCTCATTATGATATGGAGTTACATCAAATGGATGTGAAAACTGCCTTTCTGAATGGGGATTTGGATGAGGATATCTACATGGAGCAACCTGAAGGGTTCGCAATTAAAGAACAAGAACACTTGGCTTGTAAATTAAAGAAATCTATATATGGACTTAAACAAGCTTCCAGGCAATGGTATATAAAGTTTAATGATACCATTACCTCTTTTGGATTTACAGAAAACACTGTTGATCAGTGTATATATCTAAAGATCAGTGGGAGCAAGTTTATTTTCTTGGTTCTGTATGTAGATGATATTTTATTAGCCAGTAGTGATCTTGGTTTGCTGTATGAAACTAAAAGTTATCTAACCAAGAACTTTCAGATGGTTGATATGGGTGAGGCAAATTATGTTATTGGCATAGAGATCTTCAGGGATAGATCTCGAGGATTGCTAGGATTGTCTCAGAAAGGATATATCAATCGAGTCTTGGAAAGATTCCATATGGAAATGTGTTCAGTTAGTCCTGCACCCATTCAGAAGGGTGACAGATTAAGTGGTAGCCAGTGTCCCAGAAATGACTTAGAAAAGGGTCAAATGCAGAAAATTCCGTATGCATCAGCTGTTGGGAGCTTGATGTATGCAAGCACATGTACCAGGCCAGATATCAGTTATGCAGTTGGGATGTTGGGAAGATACCAAAGCAATCCAGGAATGGAGCACTGGAAGTTGGCTAAGAAGGTTATGCGGTATCTTCAGGGGACAAAGGACTATATGCTCACATACAGTAGATCAGACCAGTTGGAGGTGGTCGGCTATTCAGACTCAGATTTTGGTGGTTGCCCAGATAGCAGGAAGTCTACCTCAGGATTTATTTTCTTGCTAGCAGGTGGGGCAATCTCGTGGAAGAGTGTGAAGCAGTCTCTCATTGCTTCTTCCACGATGGAGGCTGAGTTCATAGCTTGTTTTGAAGCCACAAATCATGCATTATGGTTGAGGAATTTTATCTCAGCACTTGGTGTAGTTGACTCTATTGCCAAGCCGCTGAAGATATATTGTGACAATACAGCAGCCGTATTTTTCTCTAAGAATGGTAAGTACTCTAATGGTTCTAGGCACATAGAACTGAAGTACTTGGTGGTTAGAGAAAGAGTTGAGAAACAGAAGGTGTCAATTGAAAGTATAAGTACCACCTTAATGGTTGCTGATCCATTGACTAAAGGATTGCCTCCAAAGACATTTAAGGAACATGTTGTAAGGATGGGTCTTTTGGGTAATCTGTAAATGTGTATATGGTACTTGTGTAATTGACATTGTTGTACAAATAACAGTTTGTTTCTCTATTTCCTGTTATCCAATTGTGTGTACACATATTTTGTATGGATGTATGTTAAACAGGAAATGTCTTTACAAGACAATTACAGGGGTCATTATGGTTATGGACTCAATTAGTAAGGGTTATCAATGTTGTGGTACATAGAAGGGAGTATGACGTGGATGTTGTATAACCGCTATGACTCGCATTGATAGTCTAAGCTAATTGCAGTATTACAGTATTACAGATTTGGGCTTATCAGTTGTTGTTTTTAAATTGTGCACATGTCAGGTTTTTCTGTATGGAATCCAATGGAGTCAAAATGATTTTGAAAATGAGTCTTTTTCTTTTATTTTGTCTTTTCTAAAGTTTTAACCTAATCGGTTAGTGGTCCAAGTGGGAGAATGTTAATCTCATATTAAAGTGGCCCACATAACCTTGGTATTTGCATTGGATTCCTATTAAGTTTAACTGATATAAAGGATACCCATATAATTGTCACATTTATATAGTTATTTGGTCACTTGAAAATAGAAAAGATACCATGATGGAAAGGTTTATTTTCAAGGGGTCTTTTTGCAAATGTGCGACCCACTTTTCTCCTCCTGTAAAGAAATCAAAATGAACGCTGATTTTTATCGCGTGTCGCTCCATCAGAAAAGAATAGAGAAGTTTTGAGAAAAGAAAAGGAGAAGAGAAAAGAGGATCAATTTGCTTTAGGGTTTGCAGGATCTTCTTCTTCAATTCATCAAAGGAATCAAGGTCTTCATTCAATCGTCATCAATGGCCTCAGGTATGGTGATTTAAGTATTGCATAATTAGGGTTTTGATTCATTATCTTGAGTTGTATATGATTCTTTGATCCATGGCCTTTTATTCCGCATTATAGATGAATTAAATTCCCAACACCTTAATCATCCGACAAATAATTACATGCTGCCATGGAGCATCCTAATTTCTATGTTGTAGGCTTGGTGATCAGACATCTGCAACCATGTATGGAAATGCTAAGAATATGAAACAATGAAGCATGCATGGGAGGGATGAAAAGTGAAAACATATGTAAAATAAAACTACATCGCTACTATGTCCAGCTGCAGCAGCAGCAACAGCAGTAAATTATTAGATTAGATCCCAGTCTCTCTTTCTTCACATATTTCAGTTACTGTATGTTATTTTATCTTCCTTTGCACACTTGTTGCCCCCTGTTCCCAGTTGTTATAAACCAAAGGTGTTACTGTGCAGGTGATCTAACTGATCGGTATTTCATTCGTTGTAAAGTTCAGATTCCTCAGATTCCATCCATCAGTTATCATGCAATGTTATTTATGCTAATTCTATATGCAGGAAAATGGTTATTTGCAAAGAATGGGGATCTCTCCTGCACCTTCTATTGGTTGGAATGGGACTCCTGGTGCTATGGGCCCTGTTGTTAAGAAAGTTGTGAGACTAGATGTTCCAGTCGACAAGTTTCCTAATGTATGTTCAGGGTGCTAATCGGTTAACTTTGCATTTGAACAATATTTTAATTTCTCACTGTTAATTGATAAACTTGAAAAACAGTACAACTTTGTTGGTCGTTTGTTGGGACCAAGAGGAAACTCTTTGAAAAGAGTCGAAGCTACAACACAGTGCAGAGTTTATATACGTGGTCGGGGTTCAGTCAAGGATTCCGCTAAGGTACTACATCTTATATTGCTTATCTATTTGAAATATTTGGTTAATCACTCCTTAATGAGTCTCTGGATGGTGTGACCTTTTACTTTATAAATTTACTGTATTTCATGTGGAATTGAGATACAACACACATAAACATTTATCATACAAGAATTTTAGAGGAAAAGATTTGGGTGAGTTCATAATTCCTCCCTCAATATTTCTTATTTTTAGGCAATTACAAATACATTTGATAATATGAGTAGGGTTCCTAAAAACTTAGAAACTCCTAACAATATAAAGACTTTTAATTTAAGTAACTAAGTTTAACACTCTCCCTCAAGATGGAGCATAAATATCAATCATGCCCACCTTGTTAGAAAGACTAGTAAAACATCTCCTAAATAAAGTTTTTCTAATAAAAAACAAGTAAAATTTTTAATGTTGATGCCAATCTATTGAATCAATAATATTGATACTGAAGTTGCAAACCGAAGTGAACTAAATTTGAGTCGAACCGAACACTTGGACAAAAGCTACATAAAAGATCGTATTCATCTCCATAAGTAGAATTATGATTTTAGAGATTTTCAAACTCAATAAAAGTAGAGGTTTTAGGAAATCCTCAAACTCAGTAGGAGAGGTTTTGGAAGATCCTCATACTCAGTAGAATTGGAGGTTTTAAGAGATCCTCAAACTCAGTGGGAGAGGCTTTGAGAGATCCTCAAACTCAGCAGAAGATAGCAAAACTTGCAGCAGTAATACCAATAAAAAAATTTGAAGAAACAATAGTAGATGAAAGATAAGATGACCTTATAATAGAGATGGTCAGATAGAAAAGATAGCCAGTCAGTAGTAGTTATAGAGAACTTCAACAATCCACATTAAAGAGTTCAGATAGAACAATAGTAGATGTTCAGATCAGTACATCGGATGCACATCAGAACATACAATCACGTCAGTACCTTAGAGAGCACAACTGGGGCTCAGAATGACCTATCAGAGGCAAATAAAGAGGGTAGTAGCGCTGTAAAGAGAGAACAATAGCATAGGTTGCATAATAGGGTAACAACAGTTCATGGCGGAAAGCAGTAGAGGAGCTAACAGTTAATGACGATTAGTGTTATGGGTCATGAGACGTCCAGGGTTTTGAAACTCGAAAACAACTAGTTTATCTTTTAGATAAACGATAACTGCATGAACAGTACGCAGCGGTTACTCTTCACGATGAACAATAATTTTTTTCCGGATCATAAACCTTGCTCTGATACCATATCAGAATTTTAAAGGAAAAGGTTTGGACGAGTTCATAATTCCTCCCTCAATACTTCTTATTTATAAGCAATTATAAATACATCTCATAATATGAGTATACTCATAAAAACTTAAAAACTAATAAATTAGAAACTCCTAATTTAAGTAATTAAATTTAACGTATCACTTTTGACACTTTCTCTGTATAACCCTCTGAGCAGACAAGGTATGGTATTCAGTCATTAATTCACATTTTGTCACATTTGGTTCCAGGTTGGCCAATTTTGGTAATCATTGGGCCCTTCCAGCATTACATGATAAGTTTTCTTTTTCACTTGTTTTATGTGGGGAAGAGAGATATATAGAAAAATGCATTTCATCTTCTCTCTTTAACTAAGCTTGCAGCTTGAGTTTTATGTGTTGGAGCCTCTCTTTTTCACTTGTTTCCTTTGTATTTCATCTTCCCTTCTTTGCCTTCAAATTGTTTGTCTTATATTTGTTTGTTTGTTCCCCCTAATCACCCCTTCTAATGGTTCTTATTTGAGGTCTCATTAACATGTGTTTGAAAACCTTCCATCATTTGTCAGTAGTTCCATAATTTTCAAGCAACGTGCAGTTTGATGCTTAAATTATCACATAGGGGATTATCTGTTAGTTATCTCCCATTCAGATTAACCTGCGATTGTTCTGTTATAAGTTGGGCAAATCTTTTTCCTTTCTTTCTAAATCCTGTGATTGCAGAAAAATCATGGAACTGCGAATCATATACTTTTTTCAAATAATCATGTGTCGAAGAGGTTGTATTGAGGTGTGGACCACCTAAAGTCACAGATACAGATTTATTTAGGAAGATCCTGTGGTTTTCCAGATTGTGTTGGGGACCTGGGTTCACTTCAAAATTTTCTGGTTTGGTCTGGGTTTGTGTGTGTGTGTGTTTCTTTCTTTCTTTCTTTTTTTTTTTTTTTTGGGGTGGGGGGTGGGTTCTATCTGATCTTGCCTTCTAAACATTCCTCGACAATTGAAAGATCTCTTACTTTGCCTGCTTTTCCTAGGCAACCAATGCAATCTTTTAAATTTTAACCTTAACATTCAAGTTGGATCCCTTTCTTTTCAAAATTGCTCTTTGTTTATCTACAAGTATACAGAGATAAAATGCTTGATGCTGTATTTTGTGTTATTTTACACAGAGCACCATGTGTCCTTGTATGCTATAATTGTTTATCTTGCTCCTTGAGCAGACATTTTTGCTTGCCTGCTAAGTTTAACATTTTAAGTCCAGAAAACAGTTTGGTTGGGGTTCCATAAGTTTTAGCTGGAAGCAATAAAAATCAGCCATCTGAAGGTGTAGCTTCAGCCTGGTTTGGATGTTTAGCTGAAACTTTACATTCTCAGTTTGACTATAGCATTCTAAGCTTAGACTAAAGTTTTCATTTCATCCAAAACTAACAATTAGGATTAACATCATTTTCATTTCTTGATATAATTCTCTACTCTTTTTTGTTTTTGAGAAAAGAAAAAATTGGGAGTAAAATAGTTTTCCAGATTTTGGTTTCAATGGAAATGAGAAAGAATGGGAGGGAAAAAAAATGTGAGAAATTTTGTTCAAATTCTCATTTTCATTTTCTTTCTCTAGTCTAGTGGAAGTGAGTGAGTTTAATGACATTTCTCCTTAGATCTTATTGGATCTTACTCAAGGTATGCTGGATCATATGCAAGATCTTTGAGCTTGATTTTGCAGAATCTTGAATTTCGTTGGCCCAAGTTTGAGCTTCACCGAGTGAATGATTTGTCTTTAATTTTCTTTCCCATTTCTTTAGGTCCAGGTAAGGGAAACAACTTTTCTTTCTATTCTTTTAATTTTTCCTCCCATTTTTCATTCCTTCCATTTTCTTTTCTCTCACGTCCTCTCCAACCAATCATAGCTCTAGTGGGAGATCCCAGTGACAAAGGTCTAGGAAACTTTTTTACATGTTTTACTCTGTTTTTTGGTATTAGTAACAATTTCTTTCTTTTCCGAGCACTTGAATGTTATTTTTCTTCCAGTTTTTTGTGCTTTTCAGCTGCAGGTTAATCAATATATTGCCGTCTACTAGATGTATCTGATCAGTGCAATTGATGTACTACGGCTGTGAGAGCCCATTTCTGAATTCAAATCAAACATGTAGTTAAACTTACAAAGAAACATCAAGTTTAGTAATAATTACAGACAGCTCAGTGGTCTAAAGCAGTCACACGGTTAGCCTTTCAAATTGTACCCGCGCCCGCAAGCCACCACCTGTGATCTGATTATTGACCATCAAATGGATTACAAGTGTGTTTATGGTACATTGATAGTTCAAAGCAGATGATCTTTTCTTCAGAGGAGTTGGCATTAGATGAGATTGTATGCTAGTTAAGAAATTGAACAATAGAAGTATTGTACCATGATGTGTATGGAAGTCATGTTTCAAAGTCACGGTCTCTGTCGCCGACTCGGCGGTTACTGAGACACATCGGTCGCGATGTCTCGCATCGGTCTCAGGCGATATACGCAAAACGTTACATAGAAATATCAAAAAATTCTGAAAAATCACGATGAATCTTAAAAAAATGTAGACATTAATATTTATGTATCACATGTCCAAAACATATCGACTATTGAGAGATAGAGAGGAGCGGGTGTCAGAAGTTTTGTTTTGAGGGGTAATTGGAGAAATATGATGATTTGGGGGTAATTTAGAAATATGAAAGATTTGAGTAGATATAATAAAAAACAAAAATTAAACAAAAAAAAGAAAAAAAGATTAAAAGAGAGGGATCGGGTGAGAGAGAGGGGGAGAAGGACAAAAAGAGAAGATATCAGAGGGAGGGGAGAGAGGAGGGAGAGTTAAAAGAGAGAGATCGGGTGGGAGAAGGGGGGAGATCAGAGAGAGGGCGAGAGAAGGAGCCTCTCTCCGTCCCTCCCTCCGATATCTCTCTCTCAGGGAGGGAGGGGGAGAGACAGAGAGCGAGGGGGGGGGGGGGGGAGAGATCGAACGGTGGATTTGGATCGACGACGACGAGGATCTGGATTTGGATCGACGGTGGACGTGGCGGCCACGAGCCTGACTCGGGCTGGATCTGGATCGAGGTAAGTTTATTTTTTCCTTTTTAACCTCGCCACTCACGGGCTGACTTGATTGAATTAGCCGAGTCAAATCGAATTTTTTCGTGACTCGGCTGAAACGACTCTGAGTCGGTCACTCTCCGCCACAAAGTAGGATTCACGTCTCGTTCTTGTCTCGGCGGCTTCCGTTCCAGAGATGACTTTTTCGAGTTAAGAGCGACTCGGCCGAGACTTTGAATCGTGATGGAAGTTGATGAGTATGAGAAGTTTGAGATCCAATTCCTGCAAGAAGTTGGGTTTACTTCACGGTTCTGGGAAGTTGGGTTTACTTAACGGTTCTGGATCTGCTGCTCCTTTACATGGGTTTTCATGTCTCTATGATGAGGAAGATTTTGCCAGAATTAAATTCCATGAATTACAAACCAAATCCTAAATTAGTGCACTTCCTCGTGTAAGTCAAAGTTATCAAATACTTGGTTTACTTTAGAGCCCAGAAGGTTGCTGCTCTATACACAACATAATGAAAGCATTAGTTCTGTGGTCTAATACTGACCACCGAGAATTAGCTTTTTATTTACCTCAAATCTTATATTTGCTTGCAATGGACGCTTGCATAATTCCTGCTTGCTTGCAATGGACGCTTGCATAATTCCTGCTTGTTTCTGGGCTTTTATGCCTCATGATTACACATTTTCATATTTGAAGTCTTGAGATCGCCAACTAAGGTCTCTTGGACGTGATAAGATGCCCCTAGCATCCAAATTGCATGTTACTGTTCATTAGTTTTCGTGATTTAATCTTATAAAAGAGAACTCTATATCCAATAAAAGAAACGTCAAAGTGATGTATTTACTTTTCTGATCTCCTGCGTAGTAAAGGTTTCCTGGTTTTTACTAGTTCATAAGACATGCAGGTCATTCATATGTAATCTCCTTTTCTGAATTTTTCTCTTTGTTGCACTTGCACGGCTTTAAACATGCAAGATCAATACATGTTTCACTTTGTAATCAACTGGCCTTCTAAGACTTATAGCCAGTGTCATAAATTGCGTTTTCATTATTCGTGCAGTTTAGCAGCGCATAGCATAAAATCGGATTGCGAAATTATGCGAAATTGCATGAAAAATGAATTTTTTAATATATATAATTATATTTATACACAAATATATACATTTAAGCGCTGAAAATGCTTAAAACATCAAAGAATCAGGAAAAATGAAAAAATATTATAAACTTATTAAATTGTGAACATGAGCATAATTGTTGAACTTATGAACTAGAAAATAATAAAAATTTATACCAAACATTATTAACCACAAAACATATGAATATACGAATCATGATAATAAATAAAACAAAATAGTATGAGTAAATAATAAAAAGAAGATTTTAGATTAGTTAAAACTGAACCTTTTAAGTAACATGCTTGTGGGTTGAGCCCATTTTGATTTTAAAACCGCGAACCTAAACCCAAAATTTTGACCCACTTATTCAGATATTTGGGCGCATAGCCTGAATTAGCGGGCCGACTACATAACTGAATCACTTGGTCTTTTCTGTGCGATCTTATTTCGAATAGGATTATGCGGCCACATAAATCAAATTTTAGAACACTACTTGTAGCGGAACACTACTCTTCGTCATGTTTATTTGGCAAGGAATTTGGCACTATGGAGAGGCATGCATAAGTTTGGTGGTCAATTTTCTTGGAAGCGTTAATCTCTTTAGTCAACCTATTTTATGGGGAGGAGCTTAAAGGATGATAATACAATCTTGTTTTATCACTTTATATTCAAATATGTCTTCTTAGCCGAGTTAGTGCTTGTATCACATTGTCATTTTATCTGATATAAATAAATTAAAGATCTCAATTGATGGGGGCACGAAACAATTGAGATTTTCTCCGTAGGGTTTCTCACCCAACAAACAATTGGGATTCTTTTCCTAGGGTTTCTCATCTAGCACACATGCTCTCAAAGCTTCAACAAGTAAAATTTTATTTTCATTAATCACCAAAAACTTCAACAACGTCTTAGCCTTATATATGTCTACATCAAGAGGAAGAATCTCCCCACAACCAATGTGAGACTAAACATAAGCAAATAAAATTAATAACCAACTAAAATAAAATCAACTAAAGATAACTAGTCTCATCTAACTCGAGCCCACGCGCTTTAATTGAACCACAATGATAAGATGCGGTGACGCCTCCTAGTGTATACTCGAAATCTTGGAGCGATCTCCCCATCATTCTCTCTGGCTTAAAAACATTCATCTTCGGTGAATGTAGAGATAAAAAATGTCAAGCATGTTCGGGTTGAACTGAACAATCTCCTCACACGAAGTATCTCAATCGAGCCATGGTGGTGATTGTGGAAACCCGTATCCGTGCATCAAGTTGGAACCAAGGTGGTGGAGGTGAAACTGGTCTCTGCGACGGATCAGCTGTAGTTGATGGTAAATTTAGGAAGGCACATGCATCAGAAAGAGTCAAATTCTTCCTTCTAAAAATCAGACTGATACCAGGTTCCCATGTGATACCAACTCATGGATAATGAAAGCAATCCTCAGAATTCTATAAGAATCTATACGTCGAGTGTTCAACTTCTTCACAGTTCGTAGAGGGAACCTCTCAGAGTAAATCGTAACCATCACCTCTTTCTCAACTGCAAATTGAAGATACTATATGAGTATGTAACAAATTTGTAGTCATTGTAAATTGCTATCTGTATAGGGATCTCATCATGTGTAATAGGCAAATGCAATGCATCAGACTCACTAGATATAACTCCTAACGATAGGAAAAAGAGATATATGCATTTCCTAAAAGGACGTACATCAATTACCGCCAATGGTATAACATCACTAGGACCAACAAAAATCTGAAGAAATTCAGGAAAGAACTCTAAATATTCACTAAGGGGCTGTTTGTTAGGGGTGGAAGTGAGGAAGTGAGAAAGTAGTAATAGTTTTCTTTGTAATTTGAGAATTGGTTCGTAAGTTTTTTGGTGTTTGGATGTTATTGTGAAGTGTGGTGTGAAAAATGTTATGTCTTTTTCGGTATTTGGATGGTAATGTTAAAGTGGAAGTGGAAAAGTTGACCACAAAGTTGACCGCAAAATAATATTAAAATGAAAATTAATTAAGAAAAATAAAATTGGAATGTAATTAGAATGCAAGCGAGATTTACATGAACATAAAATTAACTGTTTTGAACTACAACTTTTTACAAATGAGATTTACATGACCACAAAATTAACTGTAGCATCATTGAAGTGAGGAAATGGTCGTATAAAAGGGAAAAGAGAAAAGGAAAGGGGTTTTCTCATTTTCCTTTTCCGGTGTTTGAATAAATAGAGAAGTGAGAAATGACACTTCCCCATTCCTTACTTCTGCTCACTTCCTTGAAACCAAACAGCCCCTAAAAGAAGAAACACTAGGAGTAACCTGATGAAGCATAGCAAAGAATTTTTGATGTGGACATCAAGTCACGTGTATGACGCATGTTTCACCGGTGGAGAAGATGCTTCGTTCCAGTTTTTCAGTAGTAGAATTCTATGTATTTTTTATTTTTTTAGTTTCTAAAATTTGGAATTGTAATTCTATTTTGATTAAGAATTTTAGTGTAAGTTGTATTCAATTTTGTACAAGCCTATATAAGGCCTCTTGTATCAAACAATATGCAATGAAGAAATTTTGATGAAAAGTTATTTGTGAGATTTGTTTCCTCAATATATTTGGGGAATAAACCCTAATTATCATGTCTCTCTTTTTCTTTTTCTTTTTACGAGGTCGCCACCTCTTTCCTTTTCTTTCTCTTATACGTTCTTTCATCTTCTCCTCTCTCTGATCTTCTCCTTATTTTCTTCTTTCTCCATGCAACCCAATCAACTACAACCCACTATCCTTCCTTTCACTTGTGCTTGACAACACCCTTACCATCTCCCACGCCTACTTCCAAATGCCGCCCCGCCTTCCTGCCGAGTCGCCGACGATGACCACGAGCACCGTCACGCCGAAGAACTCAGCCGCTGTGCCTACAACCTCCGCCGTGACCCCTCCTCGATCTGCACCGGCAACTCTGCAAGCAAGCAAGAAGAAAGATCAAGTCGGGTCCCAGTTCAAAAACAAACCCAACCCGAACCTGCTCCACACAAGAGAAAGTAAACTAGGTTTAAGTTATTTGACCCGCTTGCTACAGTAATATGTTCGGCACCTGTTTTCTACAATAACATGTTTACGGAACAGACTCGCTAGTGTATTGTCTTCATTTTTGGGTCGTACCTTACACATCTGGACTCCGATTCAGACAATTTTTGAACCGCTGCGTTCATGACGACGAGAGCTTTGCATTGGCATCCATTACAGGCCACTGAGATTTCTGTGATTCTCAGTAGGTACGTTTCTAACCTAGATCGATTATTTTGAGTCTGATAATTAATCTCTGATATTTTATCGATTCAACTGTTAGTCCACAAATATGAGATTAAGTGTATCTGCTTGCCTTTAAATTCAGTAGTTTTAATCTTGATCGCATAATCTTTTGCCGCATGATATATTATCTTTAGTTGATTCTCGATTGATTTGAATTTGCCTGCATATATATTTTTGTTTATAATCATCTTTGCATTTTAGTTTTAAGCTGTCCTATCACGATCGTTTCATGTTGATGACAGCGTGATTGAGTGTTTTATTGCTGATTTTCATACAAGCATACATGATTCACATCAGTTTGGTATCAGAGCACGGTTAGGTAGGATTTGCATTTAAGTCACATTTATTTACTTAATTGCATTTAGTTTAGATTTTATTCAAAATAAATATATAAATTTCAAAATTCAAAAAAGCCAAAAAAATTCTTTCGCTTTCACATCTCGTAAGCACTTGTTAGGAAACTTTATCGCTTTCATGCATTTAAAAAAATAAAAATAAAAATTGCTTATTGGAATTCTCACACTGCCACTATGGATGTGGTACGATTTTTGACGGTCATCTGGATTATTCTGGTAATTTAATGGATCCTCAAGTTTTTCTAAATTGGCTACAAAGCATGAATATGTACTTCAACCGATACCCATTTTCTGAAGCTGAGAAAGTCGGGTTCGCTATAACGAAATTGAGTGGACAAGCTAGTCAATGCTAGACAGATTTGAAAAGAGACAGGGAAGCCCGAACTCAACGACCCTTTGAAACTTGGAAATATATGAAGGACAAACTCATTACTAAATATGTGTCACCATATCTTTTACGAGTTTAGATTTTCCCTTCTGTTCAACCTCATAGGTCTAGTACTGTTGTATCTCCACTTAGGCATGATATTAAGGACCACTGAAACAAAGGCACCAAAAAGAAATTTCCCCTATTAAATAAGATAAGTGTCAAGTATATGGACACATAGTTGACTAATGCACCAATCTCTTCAGGGTTATTATTGACAGAGTTTCCACTGTAGCCTCCAAGTCCGATAGTACTTTCGAAAGTCACTCTTGTGATTAAGGAGTTTAGTGTTTTCTCGGCTAAAACAGCTATTATCCTGCTACTCTTATCGCAACTAATGTTCTCTCTTTTTCTTCCCTAACTCTGCTGCTGATACCATTTACTCCGCCGCCACTTGTCGGCTCATACCGCCAACCCCTTCCACCTTTACTGCTGACCCCTACTTCCACCTCTATTACCGACATCATCCCATTTTTTCTTGTGGCATATATTAGGTACTAAATTGAAATTTTTCACAGACTTATCCCCATACCCGATCAGTATTAAGTCATTGAGTCTGCATCACACGTGTATGAACCCCCCATGAAGATCAATGATAAAATTGCACAACGCCAATCACAGGATTTGAGCTGATGATAGGAATAAATTAAATACTTTTAATATTGGTGATGTTCAATGCTTGTAGTTCTGATCTATTTCAAATCTTGATGAAATTGAATGATATTCATGTTATAGTTATATATTTTTGGCATCAGTTTTACTTTCAGTATTGTCTACTTAGTGGATTATAAAGATCTTATAGATGTTATTCCACTTGTTGATAAGCCTTCTCATGAGCCTATTTTCGAGAGCTCCTTCTTTTTACTACTACCAGATATTTTATCTGTACAACATGTCAAGTAGGTAAATTCTTAGATAAAATTATCACCACCTAAGTTGATGGGATTCAAAAATATCTGATTTGTTGGATAAAAAAAGTACTAATTGATGATACATGGCTACACTGAAGTGAATTGGCGAAGATTGATCATGAAATTTTGAAGCAATATGCAAGCACTTTCACTTCTGACTCGAGAAAGCCAAGTTCTCTCCAACACGGGGAGAATGATGCGGAGAATGATGCGAACATTAAGTCACGTGTTTCACTGGTGGAGAAGACGCTTCGTTTCCGTTTTTCAGTAGTAGAATTCTATGTATTTTTCAGTTTCTTTAGTTTGTTTTTTTAGTTTTTAAAATTTAAAATTGTAACTCTTTTTTGATTAAGAGTTTTAATTTAAGTTGTATTTAATTTTTTACAAGCCTATAAAAGACCTTCTGTATCAAACAATATGCAATGAAGAAATTTTGATGAAAAGTTATTTGTGAGATTTGTTATCTCAATATCTTTAGAGAATAAACCCTAATTATCCTCCCTCTCTTTCCTCCCTCTCTTTCTTTTCCCTGTTCACGAGGCCGCCGCCTCTTTCCTTCTCTCTCTCTTCTACATTCTTTCATCTTCCCCTCTAATCTTCTCGCTTTCTTCTCCTCTTTTCCTGCAACCTATGCAACAACAGCCCGCCATCCTTGTCTCTCTTGTGCTTGACAACACCCTCACTATCCTTGTCTCTCTTGTGCTTGACAACACCCTCACCATCTCCCTCGCCTACTTTCAACCGCTACCTCACTTTTCTGCCGAGTCATCGACGATGACCATGAGCACTGTCATGCCGATGAACTCAGTTGTCGTGCCTACAACCTTCGCTGTGGCCCCTCCTCATCAGCACCAGAAACTCAGCAAGCAAGCAAGTGAGAAGAAGAAAGATCAAGTCGGGTCCCAATTCAAAAACAAACCCAACTCGAACTTCCTCCACAGAAGAGAAAGTGAATTGGGTTTAAGTTATCTGACCCGCTTGCTACAGTAATATGATCTGCACCCATTGCTACAATAACGAGTTTACAGAACAGACCTGCTAGGCCGTCTTCATTTTTGGGTCGTAACTTCACATCTAGACTTTGATTCAGACGATTTTTGAACCGTTGCATTCATGACGATGATAACTTTGCATTGACATCCGCTGCATGTCACTGAGATCTCTGTGATACTCAATAGATACGTTTCTAACCCAGATCAGTTATTTCGAGTCTGATAATTAATTTCTGATATCTTATCAATTTAACTGTTCATAAACGTGAGATTGAGCGTATCTGCTTGCCTTTGAATTTAGTAGCTTTAATCTTGATCTTAGAATCTTTTGCCGCATAATATATTATCTTTAGTTGATTCTCGTTTGAATTGGATTTGCCTGCACATATTTTTTTATATTAATCTCAACATTATTAGTTTTAAGCTGGCCTACCACCATCGTTTCATGTTCGTGAAATATGATTGAATGTTTTATTGCTGATTTTCACACACATGGACATTTCACATTAGTTTCAATGACTCAGTAGAAAAGAAAACACTAGAAATAGCCACGATAGACTCAACCTCTCTTTTGGACTCTTTAGGAAAATGATCCAAATTCAAAAAACGAACCTGCTTCTTCGCTTGCGAGAAGTGTGTGAATCTGACAATCTACACAAGGGGACTCATGGCTTACTAGATGTCACGACGATTGTAGCAACCGTCTCATGCTCAATATTGTCCTCTATCATAGGTGTGGCAAGTGAATACCTAGCAACCTGTACGTGCATACTAAACTCCATTTAAGACATGCTCAGAATCACTTGTATCATCCTCATGAATATAAATACATTACGTATGGGTGTACTAGACTCCACTCACACATTCACAACATCACTAGTACCCTCAGAAGAAACATAGACTTATCAAGAATTGGTGTACTGGAATCAACTAATGTATTCTTAACAACACTAGGAATCTCGAAAGGAATCCTCAACAACCCTTAAGTTGTTAGCATCATCACTAGGCACAATATTAACATGTCGACTTTTCGAGGGGCATTGGTAATTTTAGTGTCCCTCACACTGAGAACACTGCTCCCTTGCTTTGAAAATGAATATATCTTTGAAAGGCAATTCTAGCTCTAAAGCTAAATGAAAAGCCTCTTCAATAGAGTCCACATGGTAGGAGCTAGTGAGCATATTACGTCGTATGTCGGACCTCAAACCTGAACAAAACCTAAATGTGGTCCGGTAAAGGTCCTCTCTCATGTCATAACGAAGGGTTAAGTCATCAAATCTGGCTATGTAACCCCGAACAAATATATTAACCTGACGGGGATTGTGTAACTTATCTGGGAGATGATTCTGATAAAACTTGGGGAGATATTTCGTAAGCTTGTCTTTCATCTCTTCCCACGACTCTACCGCTGTCTCTCACGTGCTATCTCTATCAAAGTTCAATAAATTATGGCTATCCCTACTAGTCTCATTCTAGCAAATCGAATATTACACACGTCAGACATCTCATAACAATCAAAGTAGCACCCTATAATGACCAGCCAATCATTAAAAACACGGATAAGGGTAACCATCAATTTTAGATCTTCTAATCTAAACTAACGTGTTATTTTCTCTTTCTTAGCATGAGCATTCTTATAGTCATCTCTAGTGCAAATCGTATAGCCTTCATGACATTCATAATCTCTGGGGCCATTTGGTAGTTGTGTTTCGTGTTTTTGTTCTCTCTAACTGTGAGTTGAGACCCTAAATTTCTCTAAGCGTATGAGCATGCTTACCTAACATGTATGCTATGTCAGTTTGTTTGTTATCTTTACTATTCATGTTGGCTTATACAATTTTTCGTTACGAAACATGCACCAATCTATGACACGAATGCGAAAACAAACAAGCGGATGCAATGCAAAATCCTAGACTCAAAAAAAACTAATTACATGCACTAAATAATGAAAACTAAAATATCCTGAAAAGGTTCAATTTCTAAATGCAAAGAAATACAATTCTAAAATGATGAAAAATAACAAGCAATGATGCAAACCACTAAAAGTAAATCATAGTGCCGCATTGCAGTCTAATAATATTTGCAAACAATTTAGCAATTGAAAATCTAGCTCAAGTCAGATTTCACTTGAGGGGGTGAGTAGTACACGCCCAAACGTAGAATCTTATAAGATTCTTAGGAGGATTACTCATAATCGAGAGTTGACAATCACGTGTGAAAGTCCTGGAACAACGATAACATGGGCTGGATGTGACTGGAAGAATACTGCCTCGAAAACGGCTCGAATCAGGCTTGAAACGGATTTGAAATGACTTCTGAATTGTTAACAGACTTGTCTGAACTGTAGCCAGTTGCGGTACTGTGACAGACAAGTACTGTAGCGGCATTGTAGCAGACAAATACTGTAGCAGTACTGTAGCACATTGTTTTCCTTCAAAAAAACTAAAAATCAAAAGACTTACAAATCAAAAGAAGATGGAGAAGAACATGGTGGATTGAGGGTTAGGGTTTGGCAAAGAGGATGGAGATGAAAAATTGGGAAAAATCATCTTTGGAGAAGATGGAGGACGAAATAAGGTGGTGGGATGTAGTTGGGTGGGTGCATTCGAGGTCGTCGCGGCGAAGGTCTGGATCTCGAGACGGCGGCAGGTCGTCGAGATCAGAGTAACTTTTTGAAGTTGGAGAAAAGACAAGGGAAGGTCGGTGAAGATCGTGGATGAGGACATGATAGGCGAGTGGATTTGGCGGCTAGTAGCCGTGGCGAGGGAGGCAGGGGTGGAGACAAGGAAGGCGGCTGCGAGGATGGGTTAGGGTTTTGTAGAGGGAAGAGAAGAAGATCATGAAGATTATGATTTTCTAATTTCAGCTGAGTCTTGAGAGGATTTTCAGCGAATTTTGAAAAGTATTTATTTTGTAGATCCTCGAGTATACCTAGAGTTTTGAGATTTTTGTGGCAAGATTTAGGAATTTAGTTGTGATACCAAAATGATGGGGTACGAAATAATTGAGATTTTCTTCCTAAGGTTTCTCACTCAGCAAACAGCTTCTCAAAGCTTCAACAAGCAAATTTTTATTTTCATTAATCACTGAAAACTTCAATTATAGCCTTGGCCTTATATAAGCTTACATCAAGAGGAAGAATCCCACCACAATCAATGTGGGACTAAACATAATCAAATAACTAAATAAACAATCAACTAAAATTAAAACAATTAAAGATAACTAGTCCGATCTGACTTGAGCCATACACTTTAATTGAAGCACAATGATAAGGTGACGTCTGCAGGTGTAGACTCAAAATCCGTGAGGGATGTCTCTATCACCAATTGTAGATTGTGTGCCCTAAAGTGATAGTGTAATTATTTGTGGATATCTCATGAATGTATATTAAATTCTGAATCATGAAATTTATAGAAGAAAATTCTCATTAATAATCTCTGACGGTCCTGAATTTTGGTGTCCTGTAGGAAGAAATTCTAAGAGATAAACCTGGATATGAACATCTTAATGAGCCATTACATGTGCTCGTGGAGGCCGAGTTTCCAGCAGACATTATAGATGTCCAACTGAACCGAGCTGTGGGGATAGTAGAAGAACTTTTGCAGCCTGTGGTACATAATGGAGCCCTCTATTGTTCTCTTGCTCTCTGTTTTCTGTTAATTATTCATTTTTTTCCTTTTTCTCCAGGATGAATCATCAGATTTTTACAAGAAACAACAGTTGAGGGAATTAGCAATGCTGAATGGTACTCTAAGAGAAGAGAGCCTAAGAGTCCTAGTGAGTGTCCCCATTCAACAGCACGGGAATGAAACGAGCGAAAACTGGTCTATAGAACATGATTATTTATGTTTCTACTCTTAACAGCTTGATCAACTACCATACCTTGTGGATGTGTATCATACTCGTGTTTGAGGAGCCTGCACTGCTCTGATCCAAGCACAGAGGTGGCAGGAAGTTTTCTGGGTGAGGGGCGCGAGGGCGCGCTGAAGGAAGTTGTCAATAGAGCTGAAGGAAGTTGTCAATAGAGCGGTACAAGCTTCAGAACTCAGTTCCTTGTTGGGGTTCTGAAATTATTTATACTTGTGTACCTTTGATCTAGATACATTGTGTGATGATCCCTAAAATAGCCATTCAATTAAGTCCGAAATTCTGATCCATTAAATTAAAAGACCAGATTGCTGCATTCATGCAGGATTCAAGTAATAAGAGATATGTGGTTGGTATTTGAGATTTGTATATGAAAACAAGGGATTTGTTCATCTATAGTGTTATGATCCTACTTTTTTGGCAAATTTGCTCTTTGATTGAAGTGATTAATTAACAAAATTAATTTAGTCATGAGTTTGAGTGAATAGAGACATGACAAGCTTGACATTTGAATTTTACCCTCAAAATATTCATCTTACACACACATTCCCAACTTATCCCATAAGAGTAAAGATTTACTAAGCTGGATAGGTCATTGCACATGTTTGCATGACCGTAACGTTTAATCAAGTGATGGCTATATAGCTGTTTGTTATTTTGGATTTAAAACGGTGTCATTATGGATCATTTTGGCCTATAAATTGCATAAATTGGTTCGTGATTTAATTCCCGAAGGGTATCATTTTGTTTTGTTTCTGTTAATTTAGCTTATTTCGAGAAGGATAAAACAAAAATAACAGAACATCGAAATACATAACAAATATCCAATATTCAACTTCACTTTTTTTAGGGAGAATGGCAGAGAAGATCAAACTTTGAGGTTAAAGCATGCATATGCGGGGACTTTTTCAGATAACTATTTTCAACATTAACAAATCTGCTCCTTCGCAAGTCACAACTGTCATCTATGCACGCTGGCCTTGCGATATAATGCATTCATGTGTTAAATAAAAAATTCAATTAAAATTTGAGTTTTGAATGCAACACAGGGCAGATTTGCCTCCTGTGTCGGCTGATTCCCATTTTTCTCACACAGAGAGAGACTTGTGTCCTTCTAAAAGGATTTGAGGCCGAATTCTTCCTACTCAAATACGAACATCCAACATTCGAATACAAAGTCCACTCTGTTAAGTTAATCTATATTATTTCAAGTATCTATAAACTAAAGGTCAAGCTTTATTTAGACCCTTTTTACATTTATATATTGTTAAGAGTAGTATTAGGATTAGGATCCATATTGGATTAGAACAATATTAGAAATAAAGGTTTCTTTATTATTCTTATATTAGAATTGTATTAGAATTACTCCTTATCAATTATATCCCTATATATATCTGGACACTGTCCTTATTAATAATATACAATTCAATTTTTCCTTCTTCAATTATTTTAACATGGTATCAGAGCTAGATTTCTTCTATTGATCATTATCGATATGCCACCCACGAGCCTGCACTTGGCCGTGCTCATGCAGCCGTGCCCAGCGCTGGGCCATCGCTCCAAAGAGCTCTCACTAATGTACTCAAAATCTTAAATTAAAATTCTCTCTCCACAAATTTCTTATCAAGCCCGATGATTGGGCTCTTCATGATGGTCATTTTCTACTACCATACTACTAGCTACACTGGTCTGATTATGTACCGACGGGTGTCACTGATCTACCGAAGTCAATCAAATTTCTCTATTAACTTATCAATTGTTTCTTTTTGAGTCTGAGGAATCTCTAAATTTTAATTTTTTTCTTTTATTTTTCCTTTTAGGTTTGAAGAGTTATTTGGCAAACTCATACTGGTTTCCCACTATGAGTTTGAAGGGGTGTTAAGAGTAGTATTATGATTATAATCCATATTACGCTAGAACAATATTAGGAATAAAGGTTTTCTTTTTTGCTTATTCATCAAGTAGGCACAAAATGAGCGATCAAAAATAGCACATTGCTTAGATCTACGTTTTTAGATATTATAATTTTTGATCCGATCATTTCATTATGATCTAAACACTTAATAACCCTCACACACTAATTTTTGTTAGATTCAAATATTCTACACTATTAAACTAATCAACTCACTATTTCAGCCATCCATTTTGTGCCTACTTGATGGATGGACAAAAAATATTTAAAATATATGATTTTTTTATTTCAGTTACTAGATCAATCAACTTCAACAGAGTGGATCTTACATTCGGATGTCGTAGGCTGTATTTGACTGGGAAGGATTCAGCCTCGAACTTTTCTAGAATGATACAAGTCTATTTGACTCTATATATACATTTATAGGGTTCGGTTACATTATACATAGGGAGTAAATAGCTTAGTTACACACACCACTCTCCATCATTGGATTTGCATGGAGATGCATGCGCATAATTGTATACAAAAGTTATTGAGGGGCATGTGGTCCCCACAGTTTTAATAACCTTTTAGCTTTTGTATGCAAGTATGTGCGCGCATCTTCATGCAAATTTAATGGTAGAGAGTGGTGTGTGTAACTAAGTTATTCACTCCCTATGTATAATGTAACAAATATATATATGAGGTATCAGTACCTGCTCGCAGTCCTAAAAAATCTCAGATGTTCTTAGTCTAATTAGGACTGCGACCATGGTTGCAGTCCTCACAAAAAAAATACTACGACCTGGTCGCAGTCCTTAAAAAAACTGCGATTATGATAGCGCTTGCCCAGAATTTGTGACTGAGATTCAGTCACGTCGCCGCCAGCTGAGAGAGTCTCTCAGCTGGCGGCTGAGGTACATTCTCTCTCTCTCTCTCTCTCTCTCTCTCTATATATATATATATATATATATATATATATATATATATATATATATATATATATATATATATAGAGAGAGAGAGAGAGAGAGAGAGAGAGAGAGATGGTTAGACTTGTGTTCTTCCAAAAGGATTTGACCCAAAGTCGTTCCACTGAAATTCAACCCTCCGACATTTGAATATAAGATTCACTCTGTTGAAGTTGATCTACATTATTTCAAGTATCTATAAATCAAAAATCAAGTGATTTAAATACTTTTTGTCCATGCATCAAGTAGGGAAAAAAACAGATGGCCTAAATAGTGAGTTGGTTAGTTTAACAGTGTAGAACATTTGAAACCTAACAAAAATTAGTTTGTAGGGGTTTTTAAATATTTAGATCATAATGAAATGGCCGGATCGAGAATTTGTATGTCTAAAGATATAGATCTAACCAATTCACTACTTTTGGCCGTCCATTTTGCGTCGCTTAATGGAGGGGCAAAAAGTATTCAAACCACTTGAATTTTGGTTTATAAATACTTGAAATAATATAGATCAACTTCAATGGAGTGGATCTTGTATTCAAATGTCGGAAGGTTGAATTTGAGTGGGAAGGATTTGGGGTCAAATCCTTTTGGAAGGACACAAGTCTCTCTCTCTCTCTCTCTATATATATACACACACACACACATAAAGTTATAATATGCATAGGTATAATTAAGTTAAGTTAGCGCACACCTCTTTTCACCACATAAAAATATTTTTTAAGCACCTTATGAGGACCACTCATACTAATTTTTGTTTGTATCTCACCAAGCAAAATTTTTGTCTGGTGGAAAGAGGTGTGTATAACTTAATTAGTTACACTTAGGTGTATTATAAACTTAACCTATTTTCTTATACACACACACACACACACAATTGTGTCCTTTCAAAAGGATTTAAGATCGAATCCTTCCCACTCTAATTCAACCCTCTGATATTCAAACACAAGATCCACTCCATTGAAGTTGATTTATATTATTTCAAGTATCTATAAACCAAAATTTAAGTATTTTTAATACTTTTTGCCCACCCATCAAGCGACGCAAAATGGACGGCCGAAAGTAGTGAGTTGGTTAGATATATGTCTTTAGACATACAAATTCTCGATCTAGTCATTTCATTATAATCTAAACATTTATAAAATCTTGCAAACCAATTTTTGTTAGGTTTTAAATGTTATACACTGTTAAACTAAGCAACTCACTATTTAAGCCGTTAGTTTTTTTTCTACTTGATGGATGGG